>NNCF01130093.1:37694-52954 GCA_002313205.1 Laupala kohalensis | reverse complement strand
TGCCACAATCTCCGAATCAAAAATTGTCGGTCAAAGCACTGACATCTCTGATTCAAACATCATTTTTCCTACACACCTTGAAGTAGTAATGAGACGGAAGAATGTTTTAAGAGAACATTCAAGTGATGTACGAAAGTGACGGCGGGAAAAAAGTCTTCGACAATACTCTACACACACACGAGTGTTTTGCTCCTGCATATGCCACAATATGACCAACTGACGTAATGAAATATGCAGTTCCCAAAAGACTAGTATTGAACCCTCTCCTTATCCGAGAGCTAGTGACATTTTTTTAAATTAAATCCATAGCTTCAAAGTGCGAAGTGTTCCTTATATTTTGTACATTCATAGATATTCACAAAAATTTTGTTTCTTGTTTCATACCTTTGAAGGTACATGGAGTTGTAGTATGATTGACATTACTATTATTTAAAATTCTTCCCATCTGTGTGAACTTTTCATTATTTATATTATAAAAGCCTGGAAGAGGTGTATCTAGAGAATGATGGGGTCGCAGTTTGCTTCGTTCTGAAAACTTGTTGATCTGCTTTACGCAATGCAAAACAATGAGTAAGTATGGCTCAGTAGCATTCAACTGTGACAGTCTGTAAAAAAAAAAGAAAAAAGAAGAAGAAAGAACTCTGTTCTTAACTATGCCGTGGACAAAATCAGGAACAACTTTCTTTAAAGTCTTGATAATGAAGATTCACATTTGCCTATCACTCTGGATTGGGTCTCTATTATTATATAGTAGTGTGGTGAAGCAGTGTTATAATTAATACATTCCTCCTCCTTCTTTTCTCACGGTCTAGAAAAATATGAGATGACTTTTAGTTCTCTTGCTATGTCAACATTCAAAGGTTTTCTGTGCTTCGTTATAGATTCATGTTGTACTAGAGCACTTTCAAATGATTTATCGCATTTGTTAATATAAGTTTTTTTTTTTTAAAGAGGAACAGTTGATTGAAGTGAATAAGAAAACAAAAAGAGATGAAAGGTTTAGTTTAAGATTCCAGTTGAGAAAAAATGCCCTGAAGAGAGAATTTAGATCACAACAATACTAATTAATATTCACAACGAAATGGATAAAATGTAATACATGAAGGTGCTGTCAGTCAAAGCTCATACACGATAACTTTTTAAGTTGTCGTACGAATGACGAAAGCAGAGTGCTTTTTCTTGTTTGTTTTTTAAATATTATGAGATATATTTTTCTATTACTGGGTTGATAAGCCTCTTCAGATTATGTGCTTTCAATTGCTCGTTCAGTTTAACATGTTCCATTTATTGTTCTCTACCTCCCTGATTTTCTGGTCGACTTCTTTTATGTACCATATACATGAGAAGATGAATTTTGAGAAATTTTGATTATCCTTGTTACTTTTGCATTTTAGCATTCTTCGCATCCACACACACTCGTAGTTAAAATTGTTTTTGTCACATTGGGTACGTAGATAAATGCAAAAGACAATGTGTGTGTGTGTGTGTGTGTGTGTGTGATTCTCCTCATAATATGAATCTTTTAATTTTGGGTTTCAAATTGTGTGTTGTGCTGTGAATTAGCGGAGTTGAAAATTCTCTCACTATTGACATTCGGGTCACGTTTCGACTTATTGTCACTAGATAGTATTCATATTTTTATTCTTACTTGTTCTTTAAATCTTCCAAAAGTACAATGTTACATGTGATCGCTTTCCATCGATATTTAATTTTATTTATTGTTGTTTGAAGTATGTGATCATGGCATTGTCAAAGCATTTACGAAATGAAATGCTTCTTGGATTAAGTGCATTGGCAGAGTGAGAACGATATTAGAGACAATTAACCAGATTAAACAATATTTAGTTTAGTTCTCTAACAATTCAAAATAGTTTTGAAATTTTTCGCACTAAATTTAATAAATAACGTTTTTCATCAAATATTGGTAAATTTTTTTCCCTTATTCTATAGTTTTATTACCAACATTTGTAAAATGTGTAAACAAAATTAACATAGTTTTAGGAAGCATGGAAAATTGTTATTGAACGTCCTACTGGAATGATGAAATTAACTGAGCCGCAGTGGTCACAACAATGAGTTAACGACACTGCTGCAGACTTACTCCATCATTCCACTGTACTTGAATACAACCCTCTCATGTTGCTTTGCAATTTTTGCTGAGTTTTGGGGATTTCAGGATTTCAGCTATTGTGAGAATTTGAACTTTTATGAAATATAGTGCCTCAGAGAATGAACTAGATTGCACTAGTGCATTTAAAACACAGGCCGTACACGAGCAGGTGTTTTGCTGCAGATTAGGGTGTCTGTAAGCGATATGTATGTGAATAATCCACGCCTGTCACCCTGGCTCCGAGGCACTGATTTCCCGAAATACTGGCCATGATTGTGTTGCAACTTACTTGTTTTAAGGTAGGGTCAAATACTTAACGTACTCTATAGTATATCAAGTAGGTTGTGCACTAGTAGCAGAGTACACTCCCTCTGATGATCTATAGATGATGTGTTGTTCTCTATCTAACGGCAAGAGAGAGAGAGAGAGAGGAACAAACAGAAGCCCAACCACTCTTTTTCTTATTAAGATCTCTCGTATCTCCCAGAAGTTGCAACTTCGGTGCAATGTTTTCAATGTCGCAAAGGGTTTAAAAATAAAGAACTTGCAAGTTTTTTATTTTAATTTAAAACTAAATATTGAACAGCATTAGAATTTTTTTTCTCATTTACTTGAAATAATGCAATTTATATCAAAGCAGTTTCATGATAATTTTGATGCTTTTTTAAACAACTTTCAAAGATTTTTGTAGTGCTCATTCTCAACATACCGAATTGTCGATAGACCTCCTCAACTGCACTCTCTACTTAGGAATGAAACAATCTCAATTAAGTTTGCCATTAACAGGATGGCCATGAATTTTTCTGTAAGGAATTTCCCTGACTTTTCCACTTTTCCAGAGAATATTTGTAACATTTTTGCAACTGTTTTCAAGAAACTTGTGAAACGTATTACTTTCTGTCAATTGAGAATAACTATTGTTAGAAAAGTATTTAGTTATGAGAATTTTCAAAATTGTAAAAAAAAAAAAAATACAAAAAGTGCAAATGAACAAGTACATATTAAATTTCAGGCGTCCATCGTGCTTTATATGAATAAACTCACAAATGTGGAATAAGATAAATTGTCATTGACTAGCATTTGCTTCGTTTTCATAAAATAATTAATGTAATGGTCAAACAATTGACCATTGCTCATTACCCCAGTCTTCTTTGAATTCGCTTCAGCTTCTCAATACACAATTCATCTGAAATCTTTGTTTCCTTGTGAGCAAGTTTTTGCATTTGTTGTATGATGATGTTTTCTCTTTTTTGTTGTTGTTGGTTTACTAATTCTCTTTACTGCTTCAAGATGTCTTTAAAATAATGATCATATGAATTTCGGAATGAAGTATGTCTATTTTTTATCCGTCAAGGTCTAAGGTCTGTCCAAGGTCAATTAGCAAGATAAAAGAAATTATTTCCAATGTTTTCTTTTTTTAATTTTTGGGAATGTCTAACATGCTGCAAAGCATGAAATTTCATATTCAAAAGTAATTAGTTGCAAAGAGACATAATATATCGTAATTGTACAGTTCTTCAGATTGATAAAATTGAATTCTAAAAATAAAGACATCTATATTGTACTTGGATATTATTTGGACAAAAAACTCACATTTTTGTCAATTTTCCTGACTCTTCCATCCTCTGGCCACTCAGCATATTTAGAATTAAATTTTGTATTTAATAATGAGAGGGAGGACAAGTTAACTTTGCAGTAAAAAGTTATTGTATTTGTAAGTTTAGAAGATCAAAGATCCCTGTGACAAATTTCAATCATTCTGTCATTAATGTAATAAATTCTCCTTTCTGATATCAGCTACGAGGATGGATTAGAGCATGCAGCACTCTCAATGAAAACAGGCACATTTCAGAGGACATCAAAGTGGGGGAGTTAAGAAAAACCATTTGCGTAAAAATAAAAAAAAAATTAAGTAAGGAAGCTGTGGAGGATTGTACCAAAATAAAATAAAATTATGAAATATATTCGAAAGAACGCCAAATAAAATAGTAAGAGAAGAGTCCCTACAATAAAAGATTATCCCATCATGACCTGGGTTTTTCTCTGGTTTTCCTTCGGGTAGAGGCATTGTTTTTTAATACAAGTTCTTCAGGTTATTGTCTAGAAGTGGTGATCATTGAAACAATAAATCTTGAATTTAGTGTTATTTTAATATTTGCTATTTATAAACACTATTTTTCGAATAACCTATAGTTTGATATTAATATGTACTTGTGAAATAAATTTGTTGAGTTAAATACAATTTGGTTGATATTCTATTAATATTATAATATGTAACAAACTTTTCATCTTATTTTAGAAGTGTGTTGAAATTTTCAATCCGCCTCTGCCTTAGGATCCTTGATTGGAATTGATGGGATGGTCCCTTGATTACTTAGTTTATAATGTCCTCCACATGGTCAAATGCAGTTTGTAACTGATTTCTTTTACAATAAAATTTATTCGGATTAGTGGAATGATGTCAGTTACATTTATTCGCCAGAAGACAGAAACCATACAACTCTAGTTAACCAAAGGATAACAGATCTTGAGATGAAAAATATCTCCGGTTAAGGTAGATTCAGGATAGTTAAATAGCCTTCATTAAAGTGTTACAAAGATCTAAAAATTTATGTTTCCATGGTTCATTACTCTCTCCTCATCAGAAATGGGACAAAAACGTGTCTTTAAATATGCTTCATTACTGTTCTGAAC
The DNA here is from genome assembly GCA_002313205.1 of Laupala kohalensis. NCBI lineage: Eukaryota > Metazoa > Arthropoda > Insecta > Orthoptera > Trigonidiidae > Laupala > Laupala kohalensis. The sequence continues at coordinate 48,150 of NNCF01130093.1, read as the reverse complement.
AAAGGCTGAAGTAAAAATATCTGAAGGAGTAGTATCATTAAAACAATTTAAAAGAATTGGATTCAAGGTAATTCAGTATTTTGTAAGTAAGTTATATTTTTTTATAAACATGAGAAATTAAAGGTACACCAATTCTTTAACGATCAATTTGTTTTAGATTTATAAAATCCCTCATAGATGAATTTTTTCATATTTTTGGGTCGGGTGCACTACACTAAAATGAGAATTTTCTCATTTTTCACGCTTTATCGGGTCTGTGTGTGTTTTACATGGGGTGCACCAAATATAGCAACTTTACTCGAGTTATAACAATTTCCATGTTAGGTGTGCCCACTGGACAGGTAAGACAATCTGCATTATTTAACATAGAGTTGAAATGTTAAAAATTAACTTTTCTCTCTCTCTTGGTGTTATTTTAAATTAAGTGAGTTACGACTTCATCAGATAATCCACATTGCACAAGACACACAATTCTTTCTTACTACTACTTTTAAATGCAACGTACCAATAAAAAGGCACCATTGATAAATCTAACAATTGTTTATTACAATCTGTCTCAGTACATACATATGCAGCAAAGTAACATGTTGGAAGGGTGTATTTAATCTCTGACAATTGTTATAAATTGTAACTTTGCAATATCTCGCGTGTTCTTGATGAACCCCAATAAAAATATGAAATAAACTAGCTACTGCAAGAAAATATAAGAACGTGAATCCAACAAAACAGGTTTAAAATTTATTACATTTTATATGCATCTGAATGCATATATATAAACGTTCAGGCATGATTGTTTTGTTTTATTCATTTCTAAGCGAGTGACGTAATAATAGAATTGTTTTCGTACAAAATCACGATATCTATAGTTCGTTGTCTGGTTGCGTCAGGTTCTAAGTAATGCAGCTTTTCTCACTTATTGTGGCATCAAACTCGCGACTGGCGGAAACAATGAAGTAGTCGGAATCAACAACTTTCAGTTGCCAGGGTAATTGAAGACGATACTTGGCCTTGTCTATTATTTAAATGTTGTAAGATGTAGCAACGTCTGCTACAAACAAGTCAAAATTCAGAAGATATACGCATTTCTGAAGAGCTTCTGAAATTTAAATACTGAAAGAAATGATGATACTCATTAAGAGCAATCAGGACACTGGACCTGATGCGTAAGTTCACGTGTTGCTATAAGCCGCTCTCGCCTTCCAGCTGCTACTCGTCAGCCTACTAACTAGGGCACGGTTGTGTACATTCTCTGGCCCGGGTTTTCCTTAGACGGGAATGTCATTAATCCTTCTGTTTTATAAATCTCGAAATTTTATGCACCAATATCTACAATTTATTTTCAATAATTAATGGATATCAGTACGTATTTATTAAATCATTTATTTTATAAAAACAATCCGCCACTGCCCTTCGATCCGAATTGGTCCTCTGCTTGTTTCCGGAGAACAACTTAATTTATTGCCTCCCCCACCCCACGTGATCGTACTACGCACTATAGACACCTTTTTGCTTTTTTTGACAAAATGAAGTTTGTTTGTTTGTTTGTTTGTTTGTCTTCTAATCGGGTGCGCGATGGTTCTGTTTATCACTTATCTCTGATTACATACTAAGTTTCAAACGTTTACATTCATTGATCACGTGATCACGGCATTTTGCTTAAGGCGACAGTATAAATTGTTTGCCTTAAAAATGTGCCCGGTCGTTTTAGCAATGTTTTTGGAAAAGGTTAATAACTCATTAAATATTGCATGTGGAAGCTCGAAATTTTGAAATGTCCCAAATATAATAGTTAACATTTGCTGAATAAGAATTATTTTTGACATTTTCAGTTTATTGTATAAAAAATAGTGAAGACAACGTAACGAAAAAAAAAAAACGGTAAAAATTTCGCGTGTTTGGAAACATTTATTAAAACTGTATCATTCATTCTTGGAACCAATTTTTTTTTCTCTTGAGAATAAGCAAAAGAACAAGACAAATTTAATGGTGTTAATCAATTTTTTTCTACGATTTTTGGTGGCATCTACAGCTGTTCAAAAATAGGGGTCTATAATAAAAAAATACGATAATACTCGGTACATTTGCATCGCTCAGGCGAGCGCTACCAGTGTGCGGGACATTTCAGCCCACCTCACGCCAAAGTGTAATCACACTATATCCAATTGGTTAATTATTAAATAATAAGGCATTTTAAGCAGCTGGCTCCATTAATGAGAAGGTTCGGTGTGTTTTGGGTATATTGGGTGCATTATGGGTGTACATTTAAGTAGCAAGGTATCTCATATTTTATTATATTGAGTGTATTCTTTCTTTAATTCATTCTTTGTTTAAATTGTCATTTTTCTTTTATTCTCAAGCCAATAATATACTGACATATAACACTGTTTTGAGCAGGCATCATTGCAATCGCCGTACATACGAAAGTGTAAATAAAAATAATTCAAGTTTTTATAAGGACAGTGAACTTGTACACAAATGTAGAAGTGCCATTCCTCGTAATAGTGCCTCTGCTGGAAAGACTAGCCAACTGCTTTTGAGCTGTAAATCCCACCATTAAAAACATTTTGTCTTTAAAAAACTTGATGCTTCTCGCTGCAGCACTGATTCTGAAATACACGAATCCCTTTTTTCCAAACAGCAAAAAAATGTATCATTTATCTCAAGACTGCAAGTTTGATCGCTAAACAATTTTACAGCTTCAACATTAATTTCCATTTGCTGTAAATTGTTAGAGATACTCAATTCTATTTTTTTGATATCTTTCACAATACTCGCAGTAATTTTAAAATGTTTATGCCATTGCTCTTTGCTGGTTTGTTTTGTGATATTTCAGTGCCTCAGTCTTTCCTTTCAAACAAAATATACACACTTCAACTTTTCAGATGCCATTTGTTAAACGATAAAACAAATACACCACTAGCTAAAGAAAAGGTTGTTAACAAAGCCCACAATAAATGTTTTACTTCAACAATAATTTTTTTAAAAATCAAGAGAGCATATAGCAGTGATGGGTCAACAATGATGCAAGCTTAAAGGATGGGTGGAAAATATTGAATACAGTAAATCTGACCTGGGCACATGAAAATAGTGCATTCTGAATAAGTGGTACAAATTATTATTATTTTGTAATTAGCTAAGTATTTGATTTCAAATTTCTTCTCCCCTTAAGTATACTTTCTTTTTGGTTAGTTTGTGGTTTTTGATCAGAGAAATTGGAAATATATATATTTTAAATATTTGGTGAGCATTTTCATGTTATATAATTTTTAAATAATGATGATGATATTATACATACACAAACATTTCAAAAGTTTGAAGGAAATTTTAAATTTTTTTGTAAGTTGTGACCTAATCCCAATAAAATGTAGTTGTCAAAATTTTAATACTTTCTTTCAAATGATATGACACAATTAAAAGTTTTACTTGATTGGAATAGGAACAAGTTTTTGTATTCACATTTTCATGACAATATGTTCTTTTTTTTTTCTCAACATAACTACAACTTATTATCGTAATAGTATAAAGTTCCATTTGTTATTTGAAGCTGAGGCCAAAGCTTTCACAGTGCCACTGAGAAAAACGTCCCCTCTATACACAAATGGCGATTCCTTGTTTTGTTTTAAAATCATCATCATCATACAGAGAGAATATCTCTCAAGTGTGAGTGAGCGAGTGCCTCTTCAAGGACGACTTGTGGGAGAAGGATCTCTCACAAACTTCACAAAGAAAGGGTTTCTCACCTGTGTGAGTTCGCATGTGCGTCTTGAGAACATTCCTCTCGAAAAATGATCTTTTACAAAAATCACAGGTGAAGGGTTTTACTCCCGAGTGAGATAACATATGCACTGTTAGACGTCTCTTCCAAGCGAAAGATGCTTTACAGAAAACGCATGAAAAGGGTTTCTCTCCACTGTGTGTACGCATATGCCTTCTCAGTTCATATTTCCCGAAAAAAGATTTTTTGCAATCGTCACAGGAAAAGGGTTTCATACCAGCGTGAGTTAACAAGTGCCTTTGGAGATCGCTCTTAATAGCGAAAGATCTTTTACAATCGTCACACGAAAAGGGTTTCTCTCCACTGTGTGTACGCATATGCCTCTTCAAGTAACTGTTCTTGAAAAATGGTGTCTGACACACATCACACGAGTAGGGTTTCACACTAGAGTGGAGTCGCATGTGATCCGTCAGATTCGACTTTCTGGTGAAAGACGCTTCACAAACATCACATAAAAAACGTTTATTGTCAGAGAGATTTCGCATATGGCTTTGCAGATTTCCCTTTGAAATAAAGGATGATTTAGAGCAAAGGATGCCACATTGATGTGATTGCTTCATGGAGCGGGAACAAGTGTGTTCCTCAAAAGTCTCTTTCTTAGTAAAGAACTTTCCACAAGTGCAACATGATATCTTTTTTAGTTGATCGTTGACGTGAATGAGTGAATGTTGCTGTAGATTGCGACATTCATCAAATATTACTTCACAAATATTACATGAAAATTGCTTCCGTCCTGAACTATGATTCTTAATTTTGCAGTTGTTTCCAGAGCTATTTACTGCAACACATTCCCCAGAACTTGACATTTCCTTATCTTCAAAAATGTTGAATTCCTTTTCATTCTCAGGAGGTTCTCGCATCACCGATGAGCAGAGGTTATCATCTAAAATTGAAAACACGTGAATAGTCAGTCAACAGAATGTCATCCCAACAAAGTACCCACCAGAAAAAAGTGATTAAGAAATTAGAAATCAAATATCCATAACTTGATTTAACATCGGTACCAACCATAAGACTGCAGAAAAAAAAAAAAAAATCTTTTGCTATACACACTAGTGTATACCCCAAAGATAGCAATTCAATGGCTTTTAAATTATTATGATAAACATTTAAAATGGGTATGCAATGAGTAGTATTTTTCAAACTACAAGAGAATTTTCACCTGCACAAAAAATGTTTACAAGACGTTATCAGAAACAAATGTACAATTCATTGTTTAACAAATCAAAGAACACTTAATTACAATGGAAAAGAACTAAGTTCAAACAAGTAAACCCGATCAAAAATAGAACAATGAGTATGATGCTCTTGTACGACACTCCACTATATAGTATAACATACAGTACGGTTTAGGGTATAAATGGAATGAGCAGAAAAAGTGAATGTAAGATTGTATATTAATTATCCGCAACAAGTATTTTATGAAGAGAGACTCTTTGTTAAACGCACATGTGGGAAAATAGAATAAAGATGGAATAGAGGAGGCGGCAAAGGAAAAGTTTAGACAAAGTTTAGAAAAGCAGCAAAATAATCTATTGAGAGAGAACATCAACTGTAAAATACAAGAACATAGTATCATGAAAAAATTTAGCAAAATTATTGATCCATAACCATCTGATAAAGCCAGTCAAGTTCTCGTTAACAGAACTCGTGATGATTACAAATCCACTCCTACTTCCATGTACATCGAGGAAGAGATCTTTGCCAGATATTTATTCTATACAACCACTCGAAAAGCTTAGGAACACATTATATTTATTCAATGTGCGTAGGATGCCTCAATAAACATTACAAGTATTTTAATATCTTCAAGGAGAGCAATACTTTTCTACCAAATACAGGAAGAGGTGTAAAACAACTCAGAAAGCTACAAAATTTCTATGCTAGTAAATAAATTAGTAGCGTAAAGAGTGAAAGAATAAAAGGTAAAAATATTGGATATGTTCTCACATATAATTGAGAAACGGGGTCAATAGAACCGAAACAAGACTCTATGACTATCTCAAAACATTTTATATAGCGAGGAAACTTCAAAAATCACAAGACAATTGTCGATATCCCGGATTTAAAAAGCAAATGATAGGAGCGGGAATTTGTCACAGCGGGAACCAACTATGCAGAATGAAATGTTCACGATAAAAGATGTTGTATTGAGAAATAACGAAATAGTAAGTTCTTCATAAAATTAAGAATACATAAAAACGTACCAATATTTGATATGTAATATTCGAACAAGTCGGGATGTTCACATATCTCGTGAAAATTTTATAATGTGTATTCNCGTGAAAATTTTATAATGTATTCCAAAAGGGTCTGAGAACAACTTGTTCATAACGTTTGTTTGATTTATACGAATAAAAAATAATAAAAAAATAAACATTTATCACCATTGCAATTGTATATCAAATATCACACTTCATTCAAATAGAACAACTTAAAAACTAGGGATTTTTTAAAATATAATAAAATGGTATCCCATTTATCCACATTCCTCAATACTCATTTTTACTATTATCTATGTCACAACATTAAGCTATCCACACTTATAACCACAAAATAAAATTTAAAAAATTTTTACCACAGAAATAATTGACCCTCTAAAACATAATAAATAAAACTTAATGTTTCCAGTGAAAAAGATTTTAGGGTGCCAGATCATAGAGGCCAGTGCTGGAAAGCTCTAGAACGTGAACTCTCACCAGATAAAAACATACTTAGCCACTTGGGCAATTAATAAATTTGGTTACTAATCACTATTGTTAATTGTTGATTATTTAAGACTATTTAAGACATATCAGCATCCAATTACAAAATAGAAAGGAACATTGAAAACTTTGTACATTTAAAGAATTTCTGAAAAAGGTTCATAAATAAATAGACACTGGACATATAAACGTTTATTATCCACTTAATAAACACAAAAATAAATAGCTGTTGAGTTATTTTCAGGAGGTCAATGAAACATTGAAATGCTGCTGCTGCTGCTGAAGAGGAGGAAAAGAAAGAAAGAAAAAACCACAGTTGGCATCAAGTGTTGTTAATATACCAAAAGAAGAGACTCTCACATCTTGCAAGAGACAAAGATGTTAATTACATATGAAGTAAGTTTTTATTGCAAATAAATAAATAAAAACAGCCAACAGAATCAGAAAAAAATGGCTTGCAATAACTTACGTGACCAAAACTTAAATATTGCAGTTCATCACATTCAACACGATTTTCACAGGAAGCCAAAGAGAAACTTGGAAAAGAGCTCACCAAAGTTGTGGATTGAGTTAACTTCTTAGATATGTTTCTCTGAAGATTATTGTTCTATGACTGACGATACACCATAATTAAATGTTCTATAAGAAAGAAGAGATCACAAAACTACAATGGAAGGCTGAGACAAACGTATGTCAATATTTTGCAAACTGTCAGTTGCGTAACGGCTTTTGTGCAACTCACAAGACTTGGCACTAGTGTTGAGACTTTTTGTATGTTCTATAATATAAAAACCCCTCATAGCCTAAAAGAAAATTCTTCAGAAAATAGGAAAGGTCTTCATTTAAAATATTGTAAATGGTCTTGTAAAAAGACTGATTTCTCATTAACACATGATGTGTGAATATCGGCTTTCTGTCATCATAAGACGATTGTATTACACAAGCAAAGAAATGAATTTTATCTCTAAATACAAGTGTACTATATGTACATAAAAATTAATTCTATAGAAAAATATTCTCAATTTAAAAAAACAGCAGAATACTAAAAATAAACAATTATAAATTCTAGATAACCAGTCAGTTAGTAAATTCAAATTGTTTTACATAAATTTAATATATATCATTTCAAAAGTGAAAAGTGTTTAAAGTAATTTGATTCCTATTCTTAAAAAAAAAAACAAAAACCTATCAATGATCTTATTTCAAACTATCATATAAATGGAGTAATGAAATAACATTAGATTGTTGTGTGTTAATGTTTCATTGCTATTCTTTGTCAATAATGTGCATTTCCCCTGTCAAATATATAATTTTTACAAAATATCCTGTAAACGACACTTTCTTGAGACAGTTAATACGTTGCATCAATCATCTTAACAATAAAATGATGATGGGATTGTTTGTTAATTTCACTAACTCAACTTATGTTATATCGAGGATATCGCTCTACGATGTGTGAACGCTACTTAAGTTTTACTACTACTTTGTTTCTCACCATTTTGAATATTTTACGAACAAAGGTAATATTAACACAATGTTGTATTAAATGCAAACGGGAGATGCCCGTCCGGTGGTTAAGGTGCTAGCGATCTTGCTCATCGCCAGGTCATCCCAAGTGCAAATCCCCAGCGTGACCAGAAAAATATTTGTAGTTTTTCTTTTTAATGTCCAGTTCATGTAGCCGAGACAATTGAAAAGCAAACCCTCCTTCTGCTCGTAGTATCAATAACTATTATTAACTACTCCTATAACCCCTCCACGTGGGCCAAGCTGTAGGTACACCCTGCTAAGAGGCCCACCTCCTACCTCCTGTCGCTCCGTTTAGATTTAGTTCCACTTAGCTACATTTTGAATTTACAAAAATACTGCAAAATAGGAAAATGGGAGATGGGATGAGGGATGGCAGCAGGTTTTACATGCTGAGGTGCTACATTCACTGCAACACGTCCTGGTTTTAAGCTCCACGACTATCTCTGTTTCCCTAACATACTAGTTCTGTTAACTACCCATGTGGTTAATTGCTTTTTTAAAAAGATTTTGTGTGCTGGTGAAAGTTTAAATGAGAAAGGTAATGTACTCAATACCGAACTAAATGCAAAGACTGTGAGATGCTAGAGTTATGTAGGTAAATCAGAGAGACTTAAAAACTAGCTTCCGGGAGCAAAGAAAGACGACAACGTTTAAAATAATTTGAACAAAGTGCATTGCATTAATAACGATCTCTTGATGGATTGCGATAACATATTATTACTGAACAAAGAAGTTAATTATTACAAACGTTGTATATCGGAGATTATATTAATAAAAAATTTGCACAGAAGTTAGAATATATGCACTAACACAGAAAAGCTATCTGGTATATACCGTACAACGTTATAACATATGTGTGTAGTTTCTGCTTTTTTGTAAACATATTTTTTGTTTATATTTATGTTTTTATCGTGTATAATTGTTCTGTTGTTGTTTCATTTTATAATATGTTATCTTTCGAATCACCTGATGACGACTTCAATTGAAAGTCAAAACGTTGGGACTTTTTGAATTTGTGCATTTTATCAATATTTATCGTCAAAAACAATTTCTATCTTACTTCTAACATATTTTTAAAATACAATTTTGCCTAAATTCATCCTGGACATCTAAACTATCTCCTGGCCAAATTACATGACAATCAGTTCAGTGGTTTAGTCGTGATCAGGTAGCAACCGGACAGACACACTTTCTTGTTACGCATTTATATATTAGCACTGTATTTGTATACTAAGATATAAACTCAAGTGATATAAATGTACTAAGATATAAACTCAAGTGATATAAATGTATGAAATTATCTCTCTTCCTCTCATATAAATATTCTCTGTGTTCTTCTTTCTATTATATATTTTGCTTCAATCAAATGAAAGATATATGACGGATATAAACTGTTTGCTTCTAATTATTAGCACATCAGTTATTCTGAAACGACTGTTAAATGGTAAAATACAAAAAAAAAAAAAAAAGAAAAAAGATTCAAATAAAGCTTCCCTAAGAGAGTCGAATGAGAACTCAATAAATCTAGATTTAAATGAATTTTCTGTAGATAATTGTGCAAGTATGCATATAACATCGTGATAAGATTCTATGATTAATTTTGATTCAAATGCATCCACTAATTTTCGCACTGCTGCTGTCATGACAACACTTTCTTGAATAGAACTAGGTGATGGGGAGGGGGGGAGGAGGAGGAGGAATGTTATGGTGTATAAAATCTGCACCTTTTCTACTGCTGCGGCAGTGTGCTACTTTCCATGATTCAGTTAGCAGAGGAAGGTCACGTGATTATTAAAATGGATTAATTGATGTTGGCTAGCCTGCTCCTTGCATCAGCTGCGATCGTTAATAAAGTTCACTCTATTTTTTCAGTTTAATCTTCTTTCTAATTCTTATATATTTTTGAGTTCTTTTTGTGATTCAGTAGTTGTATTTAGATCCTAACTTTCATTGTAGTGTAAAATTCTTTGTTCTGTTTGAGTGTTAAGTGAAAAACCTTAAAAGCATTTCCTAAGGTTTTCAAGCCTAACGGACCAAATATAATTTCAAATTGTTTTCTTTCAAGGTGTGATGAAGTTCACGTAAGTACAAACAGAATCAAAAATTTAACTTGTTGGTACATTAATATGAATTATTCTGGTACATTCAGATTTTCTGGAGCTTATATACTATTATATCATTATTAACTTATAAATAACGTACTCTCTTGTTGCGCTGGTCAAGTTTCGTCCCCGTAAATAGGATTATTCCAATATTTTATCATTTGTTTTCTTGATTCCCCCCCAGGGTACTTACATCTAGTAAGTACGTGTTTGGCGAACACGGGGCCCCGAGCTGAGTCTGGCATTACTTCCACTTACTTGTGCCATGCTCCTTCCTTTCTCTTTTCTGACCTCCCTTGGTCACCTCTTGTTCTTTTCGATCCCGACGCTATTAGGGCTAGGGT
>NNCF01130093.1:25102-37648 GCA_002313205.1 Laupala kohalensis | reverse complement strand
CCGACGCCATTAGGGCTAGGGTATCTTTCATTTTCCTCTTCTTCTTTTTTTAAAAAATGTTTTTAGTAAAAGTCATGTGATATGTTGAAATTTGTGTTTCGAGTTGTAATGCAGGAGGGTTTTTAGTGGGTATGGCTGAGTCTTTCGGCGAGTCCCACACGCGGGGAGGGTCATGTTGGCTCTCCCTAGTGCGTAACTGCATTTTCCCTACCTGTACAAGTTTTCAGGGCTCTAATGACCTCGCTGTTGACGAGCCCTAAAGCCCCACAAAAAAAAAACAAAAAAAAAAAACTATGAAATGTCAATATTTCTCCGAAGTGTTCTGTGTCGAATGCAGCGATCACCTTTTGCGCAAGTGTCGACCATTAAAGATAAACTGAATCCACATACAAACATTTACAAGTGTATTCTATAGACAGTTTAACGACACAAATTTATCCATATTTACAAATTGTTTGCGTGAGGAAACTTGCATAAATGTTCACAATTACCAAAACACCGACGACAAATTCAAAGTATTTATTTCAACATTTCTAAAACATTACAACTGTAGCTTTCCAATAAAAACGCATATTAATTAACACAAAGAAATCAAACATATATAAAAATAACACAATGAATNATATATAAAAATAACCCAATGAATAAAAATTTGCTTAAAAAAGAAACGCCATTTATATTAACTTTCAAAACTATATGCAACCACCTGAATTCCATGATTATTTCCGTAAATATAAGACTATTCTCCGAAAAGTGGTCTATGGAGAGCTAAAGTAATGGAAATCGACAGGCATAAACTAAAATCGAACAACCGGATGAAAGACATATGGAATATTGTTAACAATTACACGTCAACTTCTGAAAATCGCGAAGAAAATGTTTCTTTACTAAACGATGGCAAAATCGTATCAAATCCACTTGACATCGCAGATTTTTTAAATTCTTATTTCTCAAAAGTAGCTAAAATAACTATTTCAATATCTCTAAACCAATATCCTCGGAATATATCCACCCACGTGCACCATTCTCTGGTCACTTCCGAAATTAACGGCAGTGAAATCATTAAAATCATCAGTTCATTAAAAAAAATTTTCAACAGACATAAATGATACTCCCCAATTTATTGCTAAATTTTTGTCCCACGTTATATTAAATCCACTCATAAATATTTTTAATTGTTCTTTATCGGAAGGGGTGTTTCCAAACATTTTTAAGAGAGCTAAAGTGTAACCTTTATAGAAGAAAGGAAACAAACACAGTGTTGGTAATTATCGACCAATTTCTCTACTACCTACTTTCTCAAAAATCCTTGACAATTGTTCTATAAGCGTCTCCTATATTTTCTATCAAAAAATAACATTCTCTCTGACGACCAACACTTTTCGGTAATACTTTTCCACCACCAGCGCCATATTTTCTATCTTAAATGATGTTATCACTTCTCTTGACCATGGAGAAAATATTCAGTGCGTTTTTCTTGATTTATCTAAAGCATTCGATGTCATTGATCACGAAATTCTCCTTTCCAAATTGCATTCTTTAGGCATTCGTGGACTTCCACATAAATGGCTAACTTCTTATTTAAAAGATTGATATCAACAGGTCGAACTATCCTATACTAAAAATAAAAAACTTCAGCGTTCCCTTTCAGAATCCAATCCACTAACCGCAGAGTTCCCCAAGGTTCAATTCTCGGCCCTATTCTCTTTTTTGTCGTATGTGAACGACATGTCATCATCCACATCAGATTGCCAAATGGTTCTTTTTGCCGATGACGCTAATCTACTATGTAAACACGCCAACGCTTAAAACGTTTTGTCTAACCTTTCGGCTTGGTTCCATGCAAATCGCCTCATTGTAAACACTGACAAAACAGTGTCTATGTTATTTCACAATAGTATCACAAAATCTTTACCCCAGGTTTCTCTTTCGTTAAACGGAACACAATTAAAAACTGTTACTAATATAAAAAAGATGTTAGGTCTTCATATTCAAGACAATCTCCAATGGAATTGTTACATTGACAATCTTAATTCCAAATTAAGTAAATTGTGTTACGCATTACGAATCTTAGTTAATACTGTCAGTCCATATATTTCCTGTTGTGCAAATTTTGCAAATATTTACTCCCATTCACGATAAGGCGTCATCTTCTGTGGCAATTCCGGGTAGAGCGTTCAAACTTTCATAATTCAAAAGAGAGTTGTTCGAATAATTTGTAAATCTCACCCCCGTATCTCTTGTAAACCTTCAGGAATTAAATATTTCAATACTTCCCTGCCTTTATATTTATGAAACGGTCGTGTTTGTTAAGACCGAATTACTGAAACATCACCCTTGTTTCCTGCAAAACAGTTTTGTTCACGATGACAATACTCGCAATAGTAATAATATTCATAGCCCTAGAGTGCTTTGCCCAAAAGGGCCGTGTCATTCGGGAATCATTTTATATAATACCCCGCCCAAAAATATAAGATATTATTAAATTAAATCTCTTCAAATCCAGGGTTAAAAGCTACCTTCTGCTCCAGTGCTTCTACACTGCAAAAGAATTGATTGATTTTAATAAAAGTTAAATCCGTCTTGTACTTTATCACACCACTGTTGTAGTACTTTCAAAATATCTGACAACAATTTCAAAACTATTTTCCTGCATGCTTGTAATGTGTCTTGTTATTCATATTCATTTAGTTGTGTATGTACTCAACCCTGGCGTGGTTGTGTACATTCATTCTATTGCCCCATCCTGGCCTGGGTTTTCCTTTGGGCAGAGGCGGATTTTTTTAAAATAAAGACTCACTAGGCTCTTGCTTAAGAGATGGCATCAATTGAAATTATTATTAGCGAATTATTGTTATTTAATAGTTACGAATGATCAACAATACTTTCCGAATGATATATAGCTTGAAAATAATACTTACTTGTGAAATGACTTTTCTATTTTATTAAATACAATATTTGTTGGTATTTGTTAATACTATAACGTGTGTCGAACAATTTTTTTATCATTACGCGTATGTTGAAATGTTAAATCCGCCTCTACCTTAGGGCCCTTGATCAGAATTGATGGGATGGTCCCTTGCTTGCTTCTGGAGAGTAAATTAGTTTATTGTCCTCCACGTGGTCATAAGCAGTTTGTAACTTTTGCTGTTTTGACTATGAAGTTTATTATTATTTATATTTATTTTTCATTAACAGGATTTCAATGACTAAGACAATGTATGTGAATATGGCAGATCAGAAATATTTATAAATTAGATAAAATACATCAAATAGAAGTTTGTGAAATTGCTATTCTGTATGCTATAAGCATTGTATCAAAGCTTTTATTCTACAAACAATTAGGACCATAAGCAATCGGAATTTTAATCTAATAAAAAATGAATAAGCAACTAGGGTGAATCTTCAACATAACTATTGATGAAATCTCTGAGTCATGTGACAATGGCGATGAGCTGGCAATGTGGAAGGGGAACGGGTGGTGTAGTGGTTGACACCCCTGCAATCATAGCAGGAGTCCTGGGTTCAATTCCCGGCTTGTCATTTTCATGTGACTGAAAATTATCACATGTATTCTCCACGTGTAGGGTAAACAGAAAAAAAAAAAATATATATATGCATAAATATCGATGTAGCTTGAATACCTTGCTCTGAAGTANCCGGCTTGTCATTTTCATGTGACTGAAAATTATCACATGTATTCTCCAGATGTAGCTTGAATACCTTGCTCTGAAGTAATACAAACAAGAAGAGGGTTTCTATTCGATCAAGTTTTTTATGCTTCAACCAAACTGGAATTGGTCAACACACTGGTGCTTAATTGACCGATGTCGGAATCTACTTTAACAATTACCAACAATTATAGTATTAAAACTTTTATGCAAATACTTTGTGTAGCTTAGTTATGAAAATTCATAAAAATCTAAATTGATTTTTTAAAATTGCATTATTTCATGCAGATAATTAAAAAATACTCTACAACTATATACAATTTTAATCATAAAAATTGATAGCAAGTTATCAATTGTTGTGTCCTCTTTCAACACATTAAAATATGAAAGAAGAGAAAGGAATTCTTCTTCTCTCCTATCTCCTTCCGGGTCCTAAACGGCAACTTTTGGTTGGTATCAGAAATCTCAATCTTGAACAAAAGGCCTTTTTTTGTACCATCCTATTGTACATCTTACATAATTCTTCATTTCAAATTAAGATAGTAGTACAGTTGTGTTTAATAAAATATGAAAATTAAAGCCACCTCACCTGAATTGTCTTTATCCGTAACCTCAGTATCAAGTTGTTTGATTCTATTTAACACGGCTGTCGTCTCCTTCATTTTAAATTGACTGGTGCGTGCTCTTCCTTGATTCATATCTTGCTGACAACCAATAAGAGATAACTCCTCTTCTCCAACATTCAAAGTCTCGTGCTCTTCTTTCAAGAAGAGCGGTTCAAGTTCCTCAGTATTTCCAATGTCAAGACAATTAACAAATGGTTTTTCTTCATCATAGATTGATTCAAATTTTACTTTCAAGTCTTCTGCTCCTTCACCAACACAGCCATCGTTCAAACCGGAAAAGCTGTGTGCACTATCCATTGGTTCACTGTCAGTCAACACATTATCTACAACAGTTGTTGATTGCTTCACTTTGTGGCTGAAAGGGACAAAGTCCTTTATGTCTTCATTATTCACAATCACTTCTTTATTCTCAATTTTTATTTGTAATACAGATAGAAATTCCTGTTCTTCCTTAAAATTTCCTTTATTACACCTTTTACAATTAACGGGATCTGAAAGATGATTTTTCAATTGTAAATCACAGATACACGAGCTGCTTTGTTCATCTTCAACCTCCTCACTGTTCACAAATACCGAAGGAACCACAACAAATGAAATGGGATTTAACTCATCCTGCAAATCCTCTCCATCTGTACACTGCATGTAATTTGTCGTCTCACTAGAATTTGAAATTCTGACCTTTGAATGATCCACGTTCACTTTTCCTGAGATATCCTTAAAAAAAAATTTTTCTTCTGTTTCAGGACAATGTATCGATTGCAGATCAATGTTCTCAAAACCAGAATTACTTCTACCTTCTGTTTCATGAAGTACATGTTGGTTACTCATTACTTCATTTTCTAGAACAGGCAAATTCCTTTCATTGTTCTTTGTTAGATTCACACCACGTGTAGGAGCATTGTCGCCCTCACTTGTGCTCCTCATGAAAAAAGTCTCTGAAAGCTAGAAGCCCAGCACATTGAGAAGGAGTATAGACATTATTCTATGCATACACACACTCTGCACAAAGAAACTTACATTTGGAGAAGCACGCCTTAAAGATGTAATCTGTAACAAGTTCGCAGTTTCTGTGAAGAGAGCCACATCAGTATCAGGTACATCAGCTTGTCCGTAATACATCATATCCAGAATGAGTTTCATTATGTTGTTTTCAACTTCTTTAAAAGCAAAACTTGTCATCCCACCATCATTCATCAACAGCTTCTGTTTAAAAGGATTAAATAATATTAGTAAATAAAAAGATTCTGGTGCAAGTAACGCATTCAAAATGAAAACTTTCGAATACACACAGAAAAATTCCATTAAAAACAAATAAATACCAAATATATATGCTGTTGTAGAACCGAAAGAAATTAGAATGGAGGATATATTTTTCATTAAATATTTATTCTGGTTAAGCAAAAGAAAGAACTCTGGTTGTATAAATAAAATAATAGGTATAAAAATTCATATGTAAAAGCTAATATTTTGCTAATTAATTTGCAGGGAGTTTAGTTTAGTTTTGTAAATGTACTATTCTTTAAACAGTGAGATCAATTTTGTTATGTTGTAAAATAAATACTAATGTTTTAATACTAATATTTAAGTAGAATCACATCATTTTCTTTCACATTAAAACAGTAAACATTATTATTTAGAACATACAGGTTGCAAAATTTCTAATTTAAATAAACAAAACAATTGAAAAAGAATAAATAAAGAAAATCTCATGATATTCAAGTCATTTAAAACACAAGTTACAGCATATCAGCCAATAACGGGTGAAGGTTTGCCATCGCATGTCACTACAGGATCAACTGCACAAGGACAAACCAACTGTTTATTCTTCACATAGGTGGCAGTTAATGGGCTAGAATACTTAAGTCGTAATAAAGTGATAATGTGACATAAGAAAAACACTGGCTAAAGTATTATAGTTTTTAATTCTTTTAGAACACATTGTTGGATTGGCAAACAATTGCCAAAATTTACAATTGTATTTTCTAAAACCTAGCAAAGAAAATGCAACACTTTCTAAATTTTAGATTAAATATTCTTCTAATAATTCTTTATTTAAATTTAAAAGGCACGCACAAAAAAAGTATTAATACTGAATAAGAAATTTTGGCCAGGTAAAAATGGCGACAAGTCTGAAATTTAACCTAGGATTCCTGCTCTGATGGCCAGAGTGTTGACCACTACACCATTCCCATCCAGGCATAACCAAGGGAGATCCGAGACACATCCCCTTACAGGAGATAAAGTGAACCCAGGATGCGCACTATGTTCCACTCAGAGTCATTTTCACCTGGTCGAAAGTTATCACACATCTTCTCCAGGGTAGAAATATATGCATATTAATTCCTCATTAAATCCACACAATATCTAAAATAGTATCTTTTCATGAAAAGACACACTGACAAAAAAATTGTTAAACTGGATAAAGGTTTATAACTTAAAATGATGGAAGATGTACGTTTATAATTATATGAAAAAGATAAAACTTCAAGGAATGAAACAGGGAAGAATTTAAATTTTCCTGCAGTACCCTTAGACATACTTAAATTACTAATTATAATTAGTGAATATACCTCCTAATACATANCTTCTAGTGCCGGGGTCAAGAAAATCGCGGAGCTCTACCCTCCACGACGGCCAAGGCCCGCAAAGGGCTGTAGTGCCATGGTAATAATAATAATAATAATAATAATAATAATTAGTGAATATACCTCCTAATACATAATTAAATGACTCAAGACTCAAGATAATACGAGTAAAATAATTTTCATGATTATTTTCATCAAAAGAAATTGTTTCAAATAAAATATCCAAGAAACCAATATGAACTGCTGGTATCTGAAGGAAACATAAGACCTTTCTATTATATTTTCTATTATATTACAGAAATTCATAAAACGTTCCTATTTAAAATTACACAAAATACATAACTTTTTCTTTGAGTACTAAAAGTATGAATTAACAATTGAAACTAAATACACTTTAAATTAGTTTATTTTCCTCCACGTGGTCATATGCAGTTTGAACTGCTTTTTTGACAATAAATTTATTATCATGTTGATATAAAGTGGAACACCAATAAAGAAATGTTGACAATAAATTTGGAATAAAAATTCTGTGTGATTAGGAAGTCGTTTCACAAAAAAACCCTTCCTTCTTTTTCTAACAAACACATCTACGAAAAAAAAATTCTATGAAATAACTGTATACATATATATTAACTAGCAAGAAGGAATGCAGATGACTACTAATATTTCATCTACAGAACTGAAATGGCTTGACTGGAACAACAAACAATTACAATGAGGAAACCATATATCCCATCAAATTTTCAGCTAAAAATCTTAATTACAAATATTTTTCCCAGGTAAAGATTGTATATTTTTATTGAGAAACTGATTCTACATTATTATTATTATGCATTCCACTCAATTCCATCAAGAGAAAAAGCATTTATAAACGAATGTAAACATTTACAAGCAGGGAGAACTCTCACATAACCTAATTTGTATAAGATAGGTCCCTGACACCTAACCTACCTTTACATATGGACTGTGTGCAGCTAAAATGATCTTATGGGCATGAATAGACCCTCCCCTTGTAACCATTACACAATCAGTCAATTCCATTTTCTCGTATAATTTGGCAACAGAACATATGAAATGAACAGAATGGTCATTCAAACGAATAAAAGGCATTTTCTCAATCAAAAATTAACGCACAACTTCAGTTTTGGAAGTTCACAGGTATTATTAAATACTTTTATGAGCGCCAACAAGGATTAAAAACAATTTTACATTATTTACACAATAATCATACACTTCCTTCTAAAGCACATTTACAACAAGTGATATCTGAAATGAGAGAGGAGTTGAATCGTAGAAATTAAAAAGAGAAATTCATTTCCACAACTTCATGTACCCTTTGCACACGGTCTGAAACATCGCCATCTTGTTTTGTAAGAAACTGGTTCCATGCGGTTACCGCTTGGACCATGAACGGTAGGAAATACGTATATTTAATATTGACGCACCCAGCTAGAGGTACTGATTTGTAAAGCCTTAACTTTACTCATGTCACTTTTAGATTTTTAATGGTAAGTGTCTAAGTAACCTTTCTTCATTTTAAAATAAAAGTTATACCTACTGCTTGTTTCATTCCATTAATTATTCACAATTTTCTGAAACAGTACTACTTCTGGTATTTTTCACAAAATATATGTATTTCTGAAACCCTGTCTCTTCTGATCCCATTGACATTTTATCATCGAATTTTGCTATATGTACTGAGACGTTACAAACTAATTTTGGTACTTTTTTGAAATTTTTAAAAACGCTACTTGGTGAGAAATTCACATTTTGAAATTAACTTAAATTTTTTATGTTTCTATCATTACTGGTTGTCAGTCTACAGGCAATGAAAGGAGCCAAAACATTTAATTTTTTGATAAAAATTTAAATCTTTAAAAATTAACTTAAAAAATAATTGTGCTACAACACTGAAATTTGGTACTTTTTCATATGTCTATGGAATATTGTTGCGTATCAAAAATCATGAAAATTGAGACATCNGGAGCCAAAACATTTAATTTTTTGATAAAAATTTAAATCTTTAAAAATTAACTTAAAAAATAATTGTGCTACAACACTGAAATTTGGTGCTTTTTCATATGTCTATGGAATATTGTTGCGTATCAAAAATCATGAAAATTGAGACATCAAGTCTGAATTAAGTATTAGTTCCATAATATTTACATATTGAATTTCCAGGGCATTAAAAGCTTCACAATTGTAAATAAGAAATTAAAAAAATTATAGAAAATTGAGTCAAAAAAAAGTTGGTGGATTAGTGATGACTAGATTATGTAAAATAATGTTTATTTAATCATCATAATATTTTTTTTATTAGTAAGTTATTCTTGACAAACAGTTGATAACCAGAATGGAGGTTTCCTTATCGCTTCCAGTGGGAGCCCCTGAGCAATGCCCAGGTATACAGGGTGCTCATTATGCCACTGATTAATACTTTACTGGTAAACTTGAACCTACCAATATGCCTCCCTTGATCCTTCTTACAGTTTGTAACTTATTAATTGCTGTTTGATGGAGTTATTCATGTTACCATCCAAGAATATATGGCCTGGGTCTTCAAAAGGTCCCTTACAATTTTTAGAATAGAGAAGTCCCATTAGAATAGAAATGATGTTTCCTGTTTCTGGAATAAAATTTTGTTTTCTCTGATTTTATGCCAGCCAGTGATGATTGCATCTTTACAGAGGACTGAATATCATGTTCCTCAGTATAACACTTAATAATAATATTAATATTCAAACTCGGCAGTGTTCAAACAATCCTTTCCAACCAGGAAGAATAATTGCAAGACATTCAGTACTTCTGTATAATTCTCTGCCCAAATAAATGAAGATGTCTCTAAAATGAAACAATTACAATTAACCAGTAGATAAATTAAGGAGTTTAAGTCTTAAAATAAAATTAGTTTGTATTTGGCGATGATTTGAAAAATTTATTTTCTTCCTCAGGGCTGAGGGCATAAAACAATACATGGTTCACAACATTCATCAAATTACATAATACTGGAGCTAAAGAAAATCTTAACATTACATATATATATCCACGAAACAGTACATATGTCATACACAAGCCTCCACCCACACCACACACTCAACCGTCACATGGTTAACTAAGGTGTGTATGACGCTATTGCAAATCCTTGTCATCTCTGCCCCTTCTGACTGAATTTACACCACAGTGACACACCTGACTCAACATGCTGTGTCAACCATATGGTTCTACAATACAATACCATATTCCTAAAAAATAATTTTATACATTTACAAGAATACAAAGAAATTGTTACTATATTATACAGTTACTATATGATATCCTTATATTTTTGCTGGTCATATACTCAACATACTCTACTGAGTTATTACATTGTACCACTTATTATTAATAGTATTAATATACATATGACTTAAGTTCTCAGGATCAGATTTAAGATCACATACATTATCTTGTTCTTTGTGATTTAAATCAATTCTTTAATTAGCTGTTTCCTGTATACAGGCTTAGTGTCTGGGATATTACATTATTAAAGTAAAATGTATAACGAAGACTCCTTGCATGTTCGCCTAGGTCGCATATCAGGACATTTTTCCTACAATTAGATTTACACTGGGCCATATGTTTACACATTTGTTAAGTTCAGCCAACATACGTTTTTTCACAATCATTACACGATACTTTGTATACTACATTACTTCTTTTGTCTACATTAATTATATCCTTCAGTTGTGAGAAAATTTGTGTTGCCTAAATTCGTTTTATTTCTAAAAGCAACGTTTACTTCTGATTTCTTTAGCTGTCTGGCTACAGCTTCGGAGAGTCCTTTAACACATACAATGGACTTATACGCTGTATCTTTTGTGCTTTCTGTACTTGCTGTTCTTTGTTTCACGGGATAGTTGTATAACATTTGGTGCATTAGTGGCTTAAGAAATCCATTAGATTTTCCTTAAGGAAACATTGATCTGATAATTCAACGGCTCTAAATTTTCATGCCAGGGTGGCGTTTATCTTTTGTCGTAGCGGATGATGTGATGAATATTGTAGGTATCTGTCTGATCTCACTGGTATCCAAAACCAATCAACCTGCATGTTGCTATTATCATTCTCTATGATATTTAAATCTAAAGACTATAACTTGTATCCAATTTCGTTTTCCAACATAAAGTTTTCTTTAGGGTGAAGTTTGTTAAACGCTTCTAACAGCTGATCATTACTCCCAGTAAGTAAATGATGTTAATATCTCTTACACTTTATCACGCCATTGTTTTAGTACTCTAGATAAAAGGATTCAGTTCCATTTTCTTTCACATTGATTTTGCTCCTTTTCGTTTTTAAATAGTTCATTTCTAACCGTACGCAACTTTGACACATTGGTTGTGTGCACTATACCTGTAGCCCCGTCCCGGTCCGGGTTTTTCTCCGGTTTTCCTTCAGGTAGTAGAGGTTTGTCCTCGGGTGGGAATGTCATTAGTACTTTTGTTGTTGTTAACCTCGAATTTTTCCCTCTCGCATATCTACGATTTACTTTGGAATAATAAATGAATAACAGAACATATTTATTATAGAATTTCTTTTTCAAGTATGAAATCCTGAGCCTCTGCAGTCCTTGGGCCCTTGATAGGAATTGACGGAATACGTCCCTCGCTCATTTCTAAAGACAATAACTTAGTCTATTGCCTCCCTCCACGTGGTCATATACACAAATTGCGACTTTTGCTCTTTTGACAATAAAAATTTATTTATTAGTTGACTTCCAGTTCTCAGCAGCTAATATTTTGCACGTGTGTATATTCAGGATCTCGAACAAATCCGNTTTTCAACCATAAATATATTCAGGATCTCGAACAAATCCGGAGCCTTTGTACTTCCAGTAATACTTTTACAAAAGAGAAGGTCCTCATCGATTGAATTACCATCTAAGAACCGTACGTAACAAATCAAGTGTGCGTCCTTATTATTATCATCTGCGGCCTCATCGAGTTGCAATCAAAAATTCACTTCCTTTTAATTTTTCAATTAATTGTATATTGAGATCCTCCCCCATGTGCTGAATTCTGCGACTAACGGTATTGTTAGACAAAGGGACTTTTGAAAGCAGTTTCCCCGCCGACTCGCCAATCATAATGTTCACTAAATCCACAGCAACCGGTAGAATGAGTTGCTCTACGATGGTATGGGCCTTTTTTACACTTAGCAACTCTATATGCAACATTGTATGGTGCTAGCAAAGCATTATTTGGTATTGACACGTGTTTATAAATGCTGCCTTTTTTGTTGTTTTAATTCAATTAACTTTTTGGTAAAAGAAGCGGCGAGGTTTTCCAACAAAGTTAGAATGGTTGGTTTCTAAATGTCGTTTTAACTTGCTTGGAAGCATACATTCTGGTGCCAAAACTTTCATACACAATACACACTGTGGTCTTTATCGTTTTCATTTATTGAAGTAAAGCCAAAACCCAAATAACTGTCTTCATATTTACGACATTTTCGGAACCCTTTGCCACTCTCTGGATTTAGCACTATCTTTATTATTCAAGTTTAATTAGAATTTGTCCATTTTTAGGGTGATCAGAAAAATAACTTTTGAAAATTAACTTAAACCACCACGCTATTAAGTCAGTCGTTAGTCCAACAAACAAAAACTAATGCGAGCACTGAGATGGT
>NNCF01130093.1:0-18689 GCA_002313205.1 Laupala kohalensis | reverse complement strand
CCCCCCCCCCTGCCTCACCCTCCAACCACCCCCATGTCACCTTCTATCAGCCTGGCCGCCGCTCTCTGGAGCTGACCAACCAAGAACCCGCGACAATCCTATGGTTGGACTTGCATCCCATTACACTGCAGCACAGAGGTATTCTGTGTACAATAATCACCGATCTGACAAAAGAAACGGACATATATTACTCTGTCAATTTCAATGGGCTTACATCATAACTGGTACGACATGAAATAACACTCGAGCCTCATCTCAACAATAAGAAAGAAATCTAACTAATCTCTCAGAAGTCAAGAGTCCTCCACCGCATTCAGCCTCGTTCCATGCAGGTTATGATATACTACGCCAGAAAAAATAATGGTTTGATCAATTTGTGATATATTGCGAAAACAATTATGAAAAATGTATTACATCCTTACTTAAAACACCAATATTATATTAACAAAAAGCATGAATAAGTTTCAGGTGCTTTTCTTATTAACTGCAAACACTTACCCTTCTCCACAGGATCCCACATTGAGAAGGTGATTACGGTTAGGCCTGGATTGAAAAATTCATCAGAGCCCATAAGACAGTTTTGTCCTTCTGTTACATCGTTTCAGGAAAGTCCAAGACACGTCGAACACAGTCACAGCACAGTCAGGTAACTGCTTTTGTACTCAGGTTGTACTTTGTAATGGCGGATGGTTTGTTTCCGAGTGTGCTCAACAGAATGCGTTCCATCCAGCCGAGGCGGAAGTTAAGGATAAACTAGCGCGACATAAAATCATAAGACGAACAGATTATGATTCAGATCCATCAACAAAATATATGGAGATCTGTAGCAGCTTCAAGAGAGAAAAAAAATTGGAGAATATAAAGAAAAGATATCATGTGCTTGCAGGAACGATACGTGCAAAGAGGGACAAGTGGTCACAACTACGCGGAAGCAATAGTTAAGAAGAAGAAGAAGAAGAACGTGCATAGGTAAATTGAAGAGTTATTAAAAGTGAGCTAAAATACACAAGTTAGGAGATT
This sequence comes from Laupala kohalensis, assembly GCA_002313205.1. NCBI lineage: Eukaryota > Metazoa > Arthropoda > Insecta > Orthoptera > Trigonidiidae > Laupala > Laupala kohalensis. Next base: position 17,669 of record NNCF01130093.1, on the reverse strand, counting down.
TATGTGCGCAGAATTAAGTAACACGTTCGACAACAAAGAAAATGAGTGATATAAGTATTTAAGTGCATATTTCAAAGAGAAAAAGAAATGTAAAAGAGAAGTGGAAATGTAAAAGAGAAGATTGTTGGTAGGGCATGCGCGTGAGAAACTTGTAATTTGTGTCCACAGAAATGAACGATCAACATCATGGAGGGATAAAGAGACTAATGGGAATAGGAAGATACTTGAGAATATGGTGTATTCATTCGAAATGGAGTTTATAAATGATACAGTAAAGATGACATTCACAGCAGAAAGACGCAGTTCTGTAATTGATCGAACCATAGACACAAGAACCACTATGAAGAATACACGCGATTGACCACAGAGGCATCTGCTTCGAAATAAACGCGGATACGGAAAGGAACGAAGTACAGAAGGGAAATTTAAGACGGTTAGTAGTTATTTGATCATTTCCAGGAAAGAGAGAGTCGTAGAAAGAAGATGGAAATAATAAAGGGGCATAGAATAGACGAGATGAAAACGGCATTTGAGACAGCACAAGGAAGTAGGGGTTGGAAATTGACGTGGACGAAGGAGACAGAGGAGGTAAAGAAGAAGAGGGGATTACACAGAGCACGAAGGAGATTACACAGAGCAAGAGAGAAAATAAGGGTGTCTTGGATGGAGGAAAAACAGAATAAAAAACAACTAGGATATTACAGGAAGGAGATAAAAGAGTGCAAAATAGAGTCATATGCTTGAGGAGTGTGGTGGGGTTTGCATACATAATGGCAAGAGAGAAGATGAAAACCAAACGCGTGGAGCACATTACAAGAAGGAGATAGCACGACAGTCGGTTGGAGAGATAGTAGACGATTGGATGTAGAGGAGGGATTTAAAGAAGAGATAACAGAAGATGATGTAGAGAGAAGAGGGAAGGAAACGGTGGAATAACAAAAATAAGATCTCGACTTTAAACTCTCGTATGTGTACACAGAGGACACAGAATTATAAATTTAAAATATTCATTAAATTATTTATTATGAAATGTAGCGTAAAAGGGGACAGGCAAAGAAGAAATATATTTACCACAAGATTCTTTGTGATTGTTTAACCTGGTGATGTGAAGATTAGTTATTTCTCCTACATAAAATATTTTACAGATAGTGGAACGTCGAAGGTAAACGCAACTTGTGGAGGTGCGTTCACTGAATTTTGTCGAATTTTCGTGTGTGAATTGGGTGACAGGTCGAGTGCAGGACGTAGAAGGATCAGTGATACGAGTATAGCATATCTTGCCCCTAGGTTGTTCACCGCGTTTTGTGCCTGGAGAGAAAGTCAGAGGGGCACGTTTAATTTGTTGACATTAGGGGGTTGTTTATAGACAAGTTGAGGGGATTTGTTGAAGAGAGGTTTTTTGAGAGGTTGGAGAGTAAGATTTGATACAAGTCTTTGAGAGGAGTTTTAATTTTGTCAATACTTGAAAAAAATGTATCACATAATGCAGGGGACTGAGAATATTGTCAGTACTTGGCTTAAGATACATAATTTGTGCTACGAGGTGAAATACAATTTTTAATGTATGAAAGGGATAGTGTCCTTACCTGAGGGTATCATGTAGTTTGGTAAGATACTGATGGAGATCTGAAGAATTATTGCAAATTCTATTCCCCTGGATAGATAGAGATAATTTAACATCAGGAAGAGAGCGTTTAGCATGGTGTTGGTAGCAACTATCGAAATGAATGTATTGTTGTGTGTTGGTAGGTTTTATATGCACTTTAGTTTAAATGGTTTGCACTCAGAAAGTAAGATATTGGTGTCCATGAAATCTATTGATTTATGGGAAATATTGTAAGTGACTGTTTCAAAGTCATATTAATTTTGTTCAATGAGAAAAATTCAAAGATCCTCATGTTCGTGAGTTCAAATAATAAATATGATGTCTGCGTATCTCATCCAAAGGAGTAGAAGGGCAGCTTGTTTTCAAGGAACCTTGTGAATAAATTAGCATACGATGGTTGCATTCTAGTTCCTATGGCAGTACCCCCGATCTCAAGAAAGAAGTCATTATTGAATTTGGAAGCATTTCATGTGAGAATGAGATTTGTCAACATTAAAGGGGAATTTGTAGACGTGGTGCAAGGTAAAGTTACTTAAGACAGAAAATGTTTTTATGCATCCATGGAATAGAAGTGTAAAGAAAGGTTACATCAACAGATGCTTAAACATACTTTAATTTAAGTAGTTCAGTATTTTTAAGAATATGAAGTAAATAAATAGAGTCGGTTGTGAGGTAATTAATTTTTTATTGGTTGTATATAAGAAAATGCTGAAATATGTTAAGTGGGTCAATTGATGCTAGATACAATGGGGTGACGTAAATTGTTTTCATTATGAATTTTAGGTAGAAGATAAAATTGAGCAGTATGGAAATTTAAATGTGAAAGATTTTTGATGTCTTGATCAGAGGGCCCTTCACACGAACCTTTGGATTTTAAAAACATTTGATTTGTTTCTTGAATATCCAGAGTATAATCAGAAAATGGGTTCATGAAAAAATCCAACAAAAGTTTGACAAGAGTCTGTTGTCTGTTTTCAAATAATTATATCAAGATATTTGCGAAGTTTATTAATAGCAGAAATTTCTTCGGAAGTTATACTTTGACAGGAAATGAGTGAATCAAATAATGTTTATGAACATACTTTGTGTAACAGTTGACTTCAGAATATTTCTGTTGGGAGGATAGCCGATAGAGACTGAGTTTTCATTAGGATATAATTTTGAATAAAATTTCTTTACATATCAATTTTTTTTGTTTTTATACCACTTCTTTCAAACATTTCAATTGTTTTAATTAATATCAATAATAATAAATGTTATATTTAATTAAATAACTTTTTTATTCTATTAAATTTTGCAAACAATTTTTTCCATAACAAATGTCACTTGTTAAAAATTTATTTTCTACATATAAAGTTGTGCAATTTTTTTATAATACACTCTGGAGAAATAGCCATAAAAAATGTTAATTGATATGACACTGAACTTAATAAATTATGATTAATTACTTGCAAATTATTTGTACATTGGATTTAATGTAAATTCAAAGTTTACAAAAATTTAATTTATTATGTACGAACACAAATTGTCATCAAAAGATGTCACAACACATACTTTCGAATATACAATTACCAAATATATTTCAACAATAGATTGATTGTAACATAATAAATACATTTTTTCATGAGCATTTTTAAATACATTGGAACAGCAAATAAAAATTATCATTAAAATTAATTGTTTTATGTTGTCTACTCTTGTTTACAATTTCAAAATAAATTTCATAGTTAAGAGAACGATCAAACACAGTGATCACAGCTGTGAGAACGTGACAGCAGCTGACCATTCTGTTGGTGGGAGTAGCAAAAGTCGAGCAGCAAAAGCCGAAGTGGAAAAAAGTACTGCTGTGAGGTTGACAATTTTGTGGTTTGAAAGTTTAAAATAATTTTTTTTGTGTACATAGTGTACAGAAATTTTTTGATCCTTTACTTTCATGACTTTTTCTAAGAATTACTAAAGTAAATTTAAAAAAAATTCTTTTTTCATTTACCAAATGGTTGTCTTTCTGACTACCTTGAGAATACCATTTTTAATAAATGATGCTTTACTGGTGGCAAGTATAACAGGTCTTTCTCTAGTGTGAGTTCTAATGTGTGATTTAAATAACAGTATTTGACTAAACTTTTTTAAACATGTGGAACATGTAAAAGGTTTTACTCCAGTGTGAGTTCGAATGTTATTTTGAAGGGAAGATTTATGAGTAAATGATGCATCACATGTGGAACATGTAAAAGGTTTTTCTCCTGTATGAGTTAGGTTGTGTCTCTCAAAATCAATTCTTCTTTGAAATGTTTTTTTACAGAGGCCACAAGTATTTGATTTCGGGTCTGTGTGAGATTCCGTGTGTTTTCGTAACGCATCAGGTTGACGGCACTTCGTTTGGCTGTTCAATGCAGACTCATGTTGCAAAGGATTAAAATATTCCTGATGTTCTCTGCTATCTGGATGCAACTGCTTTTCATTCTTCGTCTCATCGACGATCCACGTGAATCATTCGAAACTAAAACAAAGGGGACGGTACATTAGTACAATTAAGAAGTCATGACGACAAAGTAAGAAGTCAAAAGAAATAGATAAAATTCCTCAGATCAACTTGGAAGCTGCAAAGCGTAGCCTAAGGAAGCCGTTGTGTTGTTTATTTTGTATCAAATATGACTTGTAAGTTGTCAAAATGTGTTTCTTAATTTTTGAATAAAATACAAAGGCAAAACGAGGAGTAAATTATGTAACACTACTACATCACATAGCTCGCCAGGAAGAATCAGAGTGCAGAAATAATGAAATAAATTACATCATAAAATAAAATAATTATATTATTTGCCAATAATGTGATTTAATTCTATATTTTAGAGGGACCAATACATTTTGCTAGTAAAGGAGCAAAGAAGTTTCTAATACATGCACATTATATGCATTTTAGATTTCTTTTTAACAAAATTGCACTATATTGTAATTTCCGAGTATACTTGTAGATCTTTCAATAATTGACTACAGGTATTACAATTTGTTCGTAGTTGGTTTTTGTATAATTACCACAAATGTTACAGTACTTAAAATACCCTACATACGACACACTCATTCTGAAAACATTGCGGAAGTGACAGGTATAAAACAGTTCTGTACTTATTTTGAAATTAAAATTATTTTTTCTTCTTCTTTTTCTTACTATTCAAAAAATAGCTTCCTCAAGGGCTCTAATAACCGAACTCTTAACGAGAGCCCTAAAGACTCTCACAAAGATAAGTAGCTTAAGCTTAATTTCCTGCTGTAGCTTTTCTATTTCTTCATACGAAAGTCGTTCATAAATAGTTCTCTCGCCTAAACTGTTCGTATTCCCGTTGCGCTCCCTTTACTTTGTGTAGTACCAAAATTCCTCTTCCCCTTTGCCTAAACATTTTCCCCCAGAAGAGGAAAAAGAAGAGAGAAAACACCAAAGTCGAGAGGAACCCTGTCGATACTCTACTTCACACTATAGATGATTAAACTAGTAACACTTGCAACAAGTATTAACTTTCTTGCACGTCTAATTCAACATTTCTATAATTGTTTTAAGTGCTTAGGCCACCCAATGTCCTGATACTTAAGGTTACATAATTATCTTTACAGGTAAACAATGGTACAAGGCAGCACTAAATTGGCTGCCATTTTTTACAATACCCGAACCTTTGTTAAATGCATTCCTAACTTTTAAATTTCATACTACAACTAATAAAAGAAATTTGAAATTTTTCTCAAATGTTGAGATAATCTTTTTTGTTTCTTATAAAGAATTGGCCCTTTATCACAAATTCTTGATTCATTACATCATAAAAGGTACGAGAAAAAATGCATATAAAAGTTTGAAATACTTGTATAAGAGAAAGGCTAATGTATTTTTCTCAAAAAAGAAATTCTTTCCTGCAAAGTAGTTGTATGACCACAAAGCTTTTAGAAGTTATTAGGAATGATTAATTTCATAGCATTAAGTTTGAAATTCACAGCATTTCTAGATCATGCAAAAAATCATTTGATTTATCAACATTTCACTTCATGTTGGAGAAACCATACTCTAGACAGATAATATGTCCACATTGGCATTCACTGCTAATTCCACCGTAGCATGAGTGCCAATTGCCTGAAGCCGCTATTCATGTCATTTCTTCCCGTCTAAACATGACACTACATGGGATACAACAAACATTATATCTAATAAAACAAGAGTTGGAAAAAATTACATTAGTATTTTGGGAATCATGTTGAACGATTTGTCAGACAGCTTTACACAAAACTAAAAAATTCCTAATGGTGCACCTGTTTTGTTATATTGTTTAATATTGCAGAGTAAGGTTGGTAATTTTGGTTACTAGTACGTCATCCTTAATTGAGAAAAGTAACACAACACATACTCTAGACAGATAACGTGGTCACATTGGTATTCACTGCTAAAGTGGCGATTGTCTGAAGCCACTTTTCATTTCACGCTATGTCATTTCTCTAAGCATGACACAACACGGAATACAATAGAGATATTTTCCAATAAAAGATTTGAGAAAAATTTATTAGTAGTAAGGTAAACACGTGGAACGATTTGTGTCAGACAGCCTTCTTCAAAACTAAAAACATCCTTAAGGTGTACCTCTGCTACAACACTGTTTAATATTGCAGAATAAGGTTGGTAATTATGGTTACTTTTGTTTTGTTCTTGATTAAGAAAAAAAAACACAACACATAAAAAAATATAAATTTAAAACGCCTCACCTGAATTTTTAATGTCTTCATCCTTTGCATTAAAGGAATTGACTCTATTTAATATAACTCTTGCATCCTTCATTCTAAATTTACTGGAGCATGAACTATCTAATGCTTGATTCATGTCATGCTGACAAACAATAAGAGATAAATCTTTTTCTCCAAAATTTACGGCCTTGCTGTTTTGCTTCAATAATGGTGGTTCAATTTCTTCGATATTTCCAATATCAAGATCAGCACCAAATGATTTTTCTTCTTTCAAATTAAATTCAGAAATTTCACAAATAGATACAAATTTTACTTTTAAGTCTTCTGTTCCTTCAACAATACAGTCATCATTCAAAACAGAAATGACATTTACGCTTTCGATTGGTTCGTTGTCTGTCAATATAATATCTCCAATATTTGTTGATGACTCATTAAAGGAATGCTCCATTTCGTGAATGAGAGAGACATTGTTTGAACCTAAATGGCCTCTCATTGGTTCATCATCAGCAATCACTTCTCCTTTCTCCATCTTGATTTGTGATTCAGATAGAAATTCCTGTTCCCGCTTAAAATTTACTTTATTACTTGCGTCACAATCATGTGCATATTCTTCAAGGGGATTTCTCAATTCTAAATCTCTGATACACGAGGTGCTATGTTCATCTTCAACTTCCTCACTTTTCACAGATACTGAAGGAACAGCAACAAAAGTAATAGGATTTAACTCATCCTGCAAATCCTCTGCACCTGTACACTCTTCATCCTTTGCTATATCCCAACAATTGGGAATCCGGCCATTTGGATGATCATAGTTCACTTTTTCTGAGATACCCTTTAAAATATTTATTTCTTCTCCTTCAGGAGAATGTATCGATTGTAGATCAGTGTTATCAACACCGGAATTACTGCAGCCTTCTCTTTCATGAACTACATCTTGGTTATACATTACCCCATTTCCTTGAACAGGCAAATTCCTTTCATTGTTCTTCAACAGATTCACTCCACATAAAGGAGCATTGTTGCCCTCACTTGAGTTCCTCATGAACAAAATCTCTGGAAGCTAGAAATCCAAGACATTAAAAAGAAGTATAGGCATTATTCTATATATACACACACTGAACAAAGAAACTTACATTTAGAGAAGGACACCTTAATGATGCAATCTCTAATATTTTTGCAGTTTCTGTGAAGAGAGCCACATCCGTATCAGGTACATCAGCTTCTCCGTAATACATCATATCCAAAATCAGTTTCATTATATTGTGTTCAACTTCTTTAAAAGAAAAAATTGTCATCCCACCATTTGTCAACAGCTTCTATTTAGAAGAATAGAATAATATTACCAAATTGAAAAAAGTGGTGCAAGTCACATGTATGAGAAATTAAAAATGTCAATCACCTAAAACAAATATATACCAAATATATATCCTAAGATTTAAAAAATTATTGTTTTTAGTAATATAATATTAAGGTGGTTATGCATCTTATTAAATATTTATTCTCATTTAAGAAAAGAAGAAATCAGAAACAATTCCCTCAAACTGGAATCCTGTAAAATGTAAATTCTTAACTTGTTAGTAGTACAAGGAAATTTTTTATCAATATACAACCCTCATGAATTTGAATTATCAGTAGGCTTTATTGCCATTGATTTATTATATGTATAATTTACTGATAAATGATGATTCTCATGAACATAGTATGTTTTCAACACATGAATGTATTTTTCACACAAAGAAATGTAAATGTAATTTGGTTTCATGCTCTTCCACATATCTCATAAAATGTTAAAGTTTATAATGAATCATTTCTTTGTCTCATGTTTATTAATAGTTCAGGCGCTGTTGAGGTATAACAAAAATAAAAGCTACAGAAAATTCAATAAGGTAATGAAATTTCCTTGAAAAAAGTGGCTTTCAATATATATAGCTCATCTAAAGTTCTATTAATTGAAGACTGCAGCTTCCCATACTGAAACTGTAGATAACATTATTGTTAATTCATTTTATACACTCTTCATGCTATTTTCTTCAAAGTCTTTTACAAAAGTGTCCAAAATAATATTACAGAGAACTGAACTCGATGATCAACCTTTCGGATATATCACCTCTATTTCCCTTACATACCTTGTTCCTCCTATTTCAACAAACACATGTCTATCTAGAAAAGTAAGATGAGTATCAACAATATAAATTCTTCCAGACTTCCACTCTCTTCATCGTTCTCAGAATAGTTTGACAGAGTACATTGTCTAAAGCTCCCCACAAATCCACAAACACTCACAATACCATTTTATATGGAACGACCCTTGTACAACTTACATGTTTTAAAAAACAAAATTAAGAAATTAATCTAAAACATTGAAAAGTGTTTTAAGATTTTGTTTTTAAAATGTGTTAATAATATGTGTGTTTAGAATGATTAATTGAATACTTGAATGTGGGACGATAACTAGCTGAACTATCTTTAGGTCCTTTTCTTGGAAACAGGTACAACTCTTGAGACTTAATACTTCAGGAAAAATACCATCTCTTAGGTATCTGTTCAAGAAATAGGTAAGGAGATTTAAAATACAATCAATAGTATGCTTTGTCCCTGTTGTGGCCACGGTGTCAGCATGATTGCTCCTCACCAAGTCATCCCGGGTTTGATACCTGGGCGGGGCAAGATAAAATTTGTAGCTCTTCATATCTATCATACCTGTCTCCGTTCAAGTAGCTGAGACTTATGAAGTGTCCTTCCTCTATGGCTAACAACCGTAAATGTAATCCCGGATACAGCAATCTAGACTCTGTCTAGATTATTTTTTTTCAATCATCACGAGTGATTGGAAATGGGTTCTTTTGACGTAGCCCCTGAACGGATTTGATTATTTGCCATGCCCTTTGGCACTTATTACTAGAAGACTCATTTGTCAAAATATTGTGAGCCTTCTTTTCTTTACTAACAAACTGCTTGTAAAACTTCCCAATATCCAAATAGGCATTCCTATACATTCCTGTTTTCTCATTCTTAGAAATATCTAAATATAACAATACTGTATTTTTCATTTGTCCCATTTGAGGCGTATATCACCTTTCGGATTTAGTCCTGCTCTTTTACAACACATTTCATTTTAGGGAAGAACATATTAAAATAACACGGTATTATATTAAAATATTTGTTGAATACTTGTTCTCAATTCCAAAAATGTGTTTCATTCATAAATTTCTTCCAATCTACACTTGAAATTAAATTTTTGAATAAAAATAATTTTTCGTTGATTGCTGCTCTAGTTACAACTGTTTTCAATACCATGGTTGTTCTTTCTTTACTGAACTGATCAATAAAACTAACCCAAATGCAAACATGGTCAGAAAAAGTAAAGATTGACACATCACATGCAATACTGGCTGCTGAAAGGGCTCTAATGACCTTGACGAGCCTTATAGCCCCAAAAATAAGAAATAAAAACATCGGCTGCCTTGAGATTTGTAAAAATGTTATCTAAACAAGCCAGTCCCTTGGTATGTATGCAGACTGTGACAATACATTTTCTAGGAATAAAACCCTCAAAATGTCTACACCATGGGCACAATTTTCTAATATGGGACAAAATTATCAAATACAGAACAATCCTAATTAAGCAGGACATCTGACTACCCTTACAAGGCGTGAAGTGTTTAGTGAGTTAATAAGCGAGAAAAATTCAATATTACGACAGTGTACGAACCTACAGGTTCAATATTGTTCCGGCAAAATCTACAACGCAACTGACTACTGAAAAATTATTTGCAGTAAAAAAATATAAAAATGCAATTCATCAAAGTTTACGAAACACAATTAAAAAGTCACAACTACAAAAGGATTAACTGCATTGCAACAGTATGAATAAAAAGGTATGCTTGCCTCTCATATGAAGCTATTATGTACATGACATACTACACAATTATTTATTTTAAAAAAAAGCAATGTAATGCAGTTTTCTTGATATAGAATTGGTAGAAATACCTTCAATAATGCACAGGAATTATTCCAAATGATAAAAATTCACGCTAGTACTAATACTGAAAGGAATGTTTGTCAATGGGAAGTAGTATATTATTGCAGTCACTGGACTTAATTGGTTATTACAACTTTAATAAGAAAAAGTATAAGAAAAATGAAATAAGTGAAATGAGGATCATTACAGGAGCCTATACTCTAAGAATAATGTTAGGAGAGGTTTAAGAATACTAAGTTAGAAACAAAATTATATTTTAAACTATTTTTTACCACATTGTGTATTAACCCATATATGTCCATTGCCCAATTCTTGGGACTCTTTGTCAAACAATTTTAAAATAATTTATAAATAATGTGTGCAACATTTTTGTGTTGGAGGCAACTCAGTTGGCTGTTGCAAACAAGATTCAAGTGCTAATTAACATAAAAGTGAATTATGCTAACTGTGCATTCACAAGTTTCCTTCTTAATGAATCCACAATATGTCTGATCACAAACTGTAAACATTATAGTTATTTTAACTGCTTTAGTAATTTGTAGCATTTGCTCTTATTGATAATAATCACTAAATAAAAAAACAAAATATTTTAATATTCTCTTGTGATAACATTGATACCTAACATGAAAATATGTAAACACCCTAATAATGGAATACTGAGCTTTTGGTTACACACACTTGTAAATATTATTACTATATGTAATGTGCTTTAATACTCATTATGGATGGATTTTTGAACCATTATGTGCTTTTAGACTATGTCCTATACTTAAGCCAATGTTAGTTTTCTAGTATTACCCTCTCTACTAATTAAACAAATCCAAGGTAATAAGTCTTCTAATAAAATGAGTATAATGGACAAAGAGTGGAATCAGATATGCTCGTGGGGCCCGTTGATTCAGTTTCTAATTAAAATGGCAGAATCTACTTTACTATCTAATTATTGCCCCAATTTATTTCAATACATGGGACAACCATAAAATAAAATTGAAAAAGTGTCAGCAGATGCCTAATTGAAAAAAGAAAAAAAATAAATGCCTAAGAAAATGGAATAAAAACTATACTTTACCCAAATATGATGTAGAATGGAAAATTACAGTTCTTTTAAATGTGGCCTGAAGAGGTACCTTCAATCTTTTGGTGAAGAAAAGATAAATGTTTTGGTCCAGAAACAAAAACAATAATAATAAATGAATTACCAATGTTCAAAGAAAATCATACTACGATGTACAAAATAAATGTTTCATTATATGATATCAATCAGTTCTCTTTTATGGAGGCTAATGTGTTCATTGCATTAGTTGGATGTGATAGAAATGGTGTTTATACCATTTTTTCCTGTAAAATGCAATGTTGTGGTTTTGACGAATTTACTGGAGGAAATATTGAGTCTTTTCATACTTTTGAAAGTACTGAGGTGAATTCAAAAGTAATTTTACATAGGTATACCCTTTCTCAGATATGCTACAAAAAAATTGGTTGCAATATAAAACTGCAAGCAAATCCATGTTTCCAACAGAATTTCACTACGCTGTGTTCAACTACTTTAAAAGCAAAACTTGTCATCCCACCATGATTCATCAACAGTTTCTGTTTATAATAATACTATTAAATAAATAAGAGGTGCAAGTGACATGCATGAGAAATGAAAACTTTCAAACACACAGAAAATTTCTGTCAAAAACAAAAAACAAAAATTGCAAATGTATGTGCTATTATAGTTTTGAAATGATTTATATAAGAATAGGTCTAGTAATACATTTATCCTGATCAAACTAAAGAAAAAACCATATATAACTGGCATCCAGTAAATTGAACTCTTCTTCACATGTTAGTACGATGGCAATATTTATTAATATACAACCCTAAGTATTTTACATTAATAGTATACTTCATTATCATAGATATGTTGTACGACGCAAAGAGCATTTAACATTTAAATTTTACTCCAAAAAAGATTCCAAAACAAAATACATTGCAATAATGTGACATTGCCACTTTTCGCCACACAATCAATCTCAATCCCCCACAACAACATCAATCATTAACACGCAATCTATCATTTGTTCAAAAAGGTATTTTACTTCCATATACTTTTTAAGTCCATTACGATTATTGTCCACACAGAAGGACAACCCAATAAACCCATGAATCTGTAACACTCTAACTTCTGCACCTGAATTGACAAGCAACAAAACACTATCTATTCTACACCAAAACATACGATCAATAAAAAACAGAATAAATTTGCTACAGGTACGGTTAGATACAACATTGAGGCATATACTGAAAATTGGCTGTCAAGACACTGAAATTAACATCACATCACTACCAGGGTACTATCTACAGGATTTTATTGCCATTACAAAAATAAGCATCACGCATATGGAGGTTCTTGTATTTACCTAAAACTTAACATAGAATCTAGACGAAACACAGATTTTAAATACTAATTTAACGACTCAGACTTTGAGTGTACTATAGTTGAAATCCTCACTTTAAAGATATTTATTTTAAATATTTACAGAGCACCTGATGGAAATCTTGAAACCTTCAGAAAAAAAACTAGAAACAGTTCTTAACAAACTGACAGAAAACAAGAACAATTTTATCATTATTTGCAGAAATCTGAACATTTGACTTTTTACAAACAAACAACATCATCATTGAACATGAATGAGAAAAGTTCATCCATCTAAATGAAATCATTTAATTTGAAAACCATAATAGGAACTTTTGCTGAAATTTTTGAATCCGCCTCTGTCTTAGGTCCCTTGACCGGAATTGATGGGATGGTCCCTTGCTTGCTTCCGGAGAGTAAATTAGTTTATTGTCCTCCACGTGGTCATATGCAGTTTGTACTGTTTTTTGACAATAAATTTATAATTAAATTTATTATTATTATAATAAACAAACCCACAAGAATAACAAATAGCACTCAAACAATTATTGACCAAATGCTAATTGACAGGAGCAAACACAATTATCTTACCTCTACACATGATACGGGACTAAGTGACTCTAAAATGCACAGATCCTCTCACAACTGATATGAACTCCCAAAAGCCCCCCATTGTAACTAACATAAGAATATTTAACACCACAAATTTAAATACACTTATAACACTTCTAAATAATGAAACGTGGACTCAGGTTTATGAAACCTCTAATGTAGATAGCAAGTACAACAAATTCTTCTATCAGTTATTAAATTATTTTGACATATCCCATCCATATAAGCACAGAACACAAAAACCACAAAGTAAAAAACATTGGCTGACTAAAGGAATCAAAAGAAGAGAAGACTCTCTATGTTAACTAAACAACCATCATGTCCCATCCAACTCAAAACATATTACAAACAATACATAGTAGTGCTTAAGAAATTAATAATTAAGGCCAAACAGATGATGAATGACAAATACATAGAGAAATCTACCAACAAATTAAAAGCTATGTGGAATATTGAAAAGCAAACCACTATGCAAGTCACCAATAAACNAAGAAATTAATAATTAAGGCCAAACAGATGATGAATGACAAATACATAGAGAAATCTACCAACAAATTAAAAGCTATGTGGAATATTGTTAAGCAAACCACTATGCAAGTCACCAATAAACAACACATAGAATTGATACAAGACAATAACCAAATTGTTCACCTTGCTTATACACTCAACCAGCATTTCACAGGCATAGCCGATCAACTATAAAATAAGTCAAACACAAGCACACTACGAGCGCTACCAAATGATATTCATGTAACATCAACAATGTATATCAGGGAAACGAATGAGTAAGAAGTCCTTCAGATAATTAGTAAAATGAAAAACAAAACATCCTCCGGAATTGATGATATACTAGACAGTCATTAAAAAAAATATAGCAATGTACATAATCAAACAAGTCACTCACTTGTATAACAACTCCTTAACGTAACATATCTTCCCAAAATTATAAAACAAAATTCACAAAAAAGGAGGCAAACAAAATGTAACAAACTATAGGCCAATATCACTTCTCACAGTTTTCTCTAAAATTCTAGAAAAACTATTTAATAACAGATTAAAAAGCTCCTANAAACTATTTAATAACTGATTAAAAAGCTCCTAAACATGTAACAAAATGATTACAGACTCCCAACATGGATTTAGAGAAAAAAGATCCACTGAAACTGCTCTATTTGCTTTTCTCAATGAAATTTTGATTGCATGAGAGCAGAAAGAAATCCCTGTTGGATAATTCTTAGGTCTCACAAAAGCTTTTGATATAATTAATCATAAAATTCTCCTCAGTAAACTAGAAAATTATGGAACTCAGGGAAGAGGATACAACTGGTTAAAGTCATATTTATCTGAAAGACAGTAAATAATACAAGTATCCTACCAACATGAAAATCAAATAAAACATCACCGGTCTCAGCCCATGCATGGCACTAACGGAATTCCTCAGGGCTCCACCCTTTGGACCAATAGTATTTCTTCTATATATTACTGACATCCTATCCATCATCAAAAACCACAAAATTTTTTCTTTAAAAAATTAAAGTATCTCAAAGTATTATTTGATTTAAAAAAATATATTTTGCGGAAGTTTCTTCCAGTTAATTTCTCAGTCAATTATTACTCCTGTATTTTATATTATCAGTTTGTCCAACTTCTTCCACAGAGACAATGTACTTATTTATATAAATTTTCATTTGAAAAAGAATAGAGTTTATATATTTATGGAAGATTTGATTATTTAATTTTAACTATAGTTTTAGAAGCGTCTTTAATGTATCACAAACACATAGCAAGTTTGCTGTTTGTTTATTTTATTTCTCCTTTGTATACTTTACTTAAAATTTGTACTAAAGTTTTCTTATTGTTTTTTTTTTTTTGCATGTTATCCTGTATATTGTAGATATGTGTGGTAATAGAACAGGGCTATAAGTTTCTTAATTTCCATGAGATAGTTGATTCCGGTAGTTCTTCTTGTAATTTCAGATGTATTTTCCCAAGCTGAATGTTGGATATCGTTTATGAACTTTTCTACTTCACAATCCAGTTCATGATTGCTTTTCAGAGAAACTTTCAGATTAATCTTCTCTTCTAGGCATTGCTTAAAACTAACCCAATCCGTTCGTCCAACGACTAAGGTTGGGTTACTTTCTTTCTGAATAACCTTGTCATTAAGAGTCAAAAATAGGGGAGGGTTATCTGAGCTTAAGTCCTGGCTGTCATCAATTTGAATATAATTACTTGATATATTCTTGACAATATAGAAATCTATCAAGTGATGTTTTTTTTTATAGTCAGTAGGCCAATATGTAGGCTTGCCAGTTGAAAGAACTTGACAGCCATATTTTTCAATTGCTTTAAGTATCTCTCTACCTTTCGTCGTGGTGAGATGAGATCCTCAATGGATATTTTTAGCATTGAAATCCCCTCCCACTATAAAACGTTTTCCTAATTGTTTAAGGAACTCCAAGTACTTTTTCTTTTTAATAGAATGTCTGGGTGGACAATAGACTCCTGCAACGATAATGGAATAGTTTTTAGTTTGTATACGAATAGCTGTTGCCTGTATTTCTTCAGTGTGAAAGTTCACTTCCTCATAGTGGGGTAAATTTTCTTTAATTATCTCTGCACTATCACCTTTAGCATTATTATCTGGATACATAGAGTGGTATAATTTGTGTCCTCTAAATTTAATGAAGTATTGATTTGTGAAATGCGTTTCTGAAATTAAGTGTACATCAATGTTTTCTATATCACGAAGTGTTTGCAACTTATGGCAATACTGCTGCAGTCCATTGGCATTCCATGCCATAATTTTCAGACATTTATTCATTCCTTCTTATTTTAGGGTATAGCTCCTTTATTGCTATATTCAAGTTTCATTAATCGCTCTTCACGAGTATTGACATAATAAATTTTAACATAATAAATTTATTGTCAAAAAAACAGTACAAACTGCTTATGACCACGTGGAGGACAATAAACTAATTTACTCTCCGGAATCAAGCAAGGGACCATCCCATCAATTCCGATCAAGGACCCTAATGCAGAGGCGGATTCAATTTTTTTTGCATAAGATAAGATAAAAAGTTAGCTGTGAGTTATAATACTTATATAATGTCATTATGTTTGTAATTTAACGCAAATATGTTTGTAAATTTACATGTACAAGTTATTATTGAACTATAGATTATTCTGAGTATAGTGTTTAAAAATCATAAGAGTTGAAAGAAACCCACTAAATTCACGATTTATAGCTACAATAAACATGCCCTTAGACAAAGCCTAGAGAACCTGTATAAGAAATCTGCCTCTACCCGAAGGAAAAACGGAGAAAAACCCAGGCCAGGATGGGGCTACAGAATTAATGTACACAACCATGCCAAAGTTGAGTACACATAAAACTAAATTAATATGAGCCGTACGGCAACACAATCATGCAAGAAAATAGTTTTTGACAATAAATTTATTATGTTATTTATCATTCTTCCTTGTTTCTCTAATTTATCGAGAATAAGTTACAAAGTCTTCTTGATTTCTTCATTTAAAACTTCACTTTTCTGGTCAATATGTTGTGTCAATGTCTGAACGTAGGTTTTCTCTTCATCCTTTCTTTGAGGAATTATCCTCTTTTCTGATTTCATATTTTGTTTTTTATTTCATAATTGTTGCAGCTCCTTAGCTACACTACATCCTCTATAGTTAACTAGGTGTTCTTCTCCTCAGTGTACACATTTTGGTTTAGCATCAGCAGTCTTTTTGCAGTCTTTAGTTAAATGTTTTCCGGCACATTTTACACATCTTGGTTGCTTATTACAATATTTCTGAGAGTGCTCATATGCCTGGCATCTTTTACACTGTGGAAGCATCTTGGAACTTTTGAATGCTTGAACTTCCACTTTGCAATTTAATATACTAGTGATATTATATATCATATTAATGTTTTCACTAGCTTCAAATGTTAACATAAACATATCCAAGGGTTCCTTAGTTCTCCACTTTAGCTTGTTGACTGCTTCAATTATTCTGAACTTTTTTTTCTTTCAAGTCTTTCACAGTAGCTGCAGGCTCACAAGAGTGATGTAACTTTTAAACCATGACTCTGATAGGTCTTGTTTGTTTGTTTTCGTAAGAATTCCAGTTATAGCCTTTCATTACATTTGTCATTTCTCGGTAGACGCCTCCATCTGCTGCATTTATTTTATAGTTATCTTTATTGATAAGCTTAATCATAAATTTCTCTGTTGGGATGCGTTCCGTCATCTGTTTGTAGAAACTATTGTAATTTTTGATGCCATCTACCATAATTGGTGGTGGAGCAGGTCCTCTCTTGGGGTTATGTTGATAAAAGTTACTTGGTG
>NNCF01130091.1:145634-182298 GCA_002313205.1 Laupala kohalensis | reverse complement strand
GAGGTAGCAAAGAAATTTAAGGATCGGTATGTTCGGATGGCCAGACGGCGTCTTAGCATGCATCCGGTGGCACAGGATAATTTCTGTTTTCAATCTTCTTTCGACTGTCCTCATCCTCAACCATCTGGTCTTTCCACTTGTCAAGAATGTAGTTCGCCAAATTTATCTTTATTAAATGAAGTTTTCCAAATTTACGTTTTGTTTTTGAAATATTTAAGAGATTTGGATACTGTTCTGGCCTGAAGAAATACATAATTACTTGTGCTGGGAGGAGTCTTCTACCTATGCTTTCCTGCGAGACTCATGGAGATACACTGTTTGATAATGTAGTAAATTTTATATTAAAGAAAGGTGTTAATAACTATAGTATAAGAGTTAATCATTATCTCCATGGTCTTGCAGGAAAGCATAAGTTATAAGTTATAATAGGGAGGAAATGAAATGTAAGTTAAATATGTAGGATTATGTAAAATAAATTTTTTGTGATATATTACAAACATATTGAATATATCATATTAAGAACAATCAAATTATTAGTAACTCGCAGCTAACGGTTTATCTTATCTAGGAATATTTCATTAAATTTTTTAATCCTCCTGTGCCTTAGGGTCCTTGATCGGAAGTAAATTAGTTTATTGTTCTCCACATGGTCATACGCAGTTTGCACTGCTTTTTTTGACAATAAATTTCTTATTATTATAATATGTTAAATATGCCTCCCTATTAGTAATTTTAGAAAACTTTTTTATTCTTAAAAAAGTAATTAAAGATCAGATTGAGCATATTGTGTACTAGAAAAAAACATTCGAGAATGGGAAAAGGCATTACAAATCTTCACCCTGGAGCAGAGACAACAACAAAGTACCAGAATGAAAAGGTACTGGGGAGAAAGGAAAAAAAAAGACTAAGAACTTTGCAAAATATAGAATTGTTTGTATGTGGTCCAAAGCTGGCCGAAAACGACACAAGAAGAATAAGAATGATTGAATCTCAGTTAAGAGTGG
Organism: Laupala kohalensis; assembly: GCA_002313205.1. Classification (NCBI taxonomy): domain Eukaryota; kingdom Metazoa; phylum Arthropoda; class Insecta; order Orthoptera; family Trigonidiidae; genus Laupala; species Laupala kohalensis. Next base: position 181,294 of record NNCF01130091.1, on the reverse strand, counting down.
TATGGAATGTGTTGGTAAACTGAAACATGTTAAAATTCCTGTTGGGTATAGTATATCACTTGATGTAGTTAACATGTTTCCCAGTGTGCCAATTACACCTTCTTCCATTATAAAGTTAATATTATCTTTAATCTTCACTAACTTCATTTTCAGGAAGTTAATTTGAGACATCTGATCTTTCATTATTTTTTTATCTATACCTGAAATAATTAAAGGTTTTTTTTTTTGTTTTTTTGGTGGGGCTTTAGTGCTCATCAACATCGAGGTCATTAGAGCCCAATATAATATTATATAATTAAAGGTGTTGAATTAGTACTTAAATACAATAGTTTTGTGTTACAATGTATACGAGATATATTGAAGATTTGTGTACGATTGTGAGAAATTATGATTAGATTTATATGTTGTTAAAAGAATTCAATAATTTTTGTGATCTGAAATTTATATTAGAGATTGAAGACAAATGTAAAAACTTTCTAGATGTTAAGATCATTAATAACTCGGGTGAAATTTTAACTTACTGGTGGTGTTACCATATATTCCTTGTATTAGAGCTGATATTTGTAAAAATTTTGATAATATGAATGTCAAATTCCAAAAGTAGAGCCTCGAAACATTGTCAACTAAGGTCAACTCAAATATTTACATTATGATGAAACAAAGAGATAATGAATATTTTATTTTTTATGCGAATCTAAGTTGTTTTTGGCTGTCTATAATAAGGTTCGGTGTTGTTATAAGGATAATGAGATATAACAGTCAGAGAAAGCGTTGATGAATACAAATTTTAGAATAGAATGTTATAAAGAAGAATTTAATATTTGTTGTGAAAATCTTGTTAAGTTTCTTAATGTTTATAGTGTTAGTTTCTTGTCATGATTTGATTAGAGTATCATTCTTCACATCTTTATTTGCTGCTTCAGTGTTAAAAAAAGGTCTCATTTCCAGGTTTGACCTTGTGAAATGTTAACTTTAAGTTGAGAATTTAATTTTAGGTTGAATATCTAACATGTTATATTGAAAATGCCACGAAACATTAGTGCACTAGAGAATTAGATGGATATTGTATTCTTTATTTGTTGCTAATATAACTGGTTCATGAATGTGATTATTCAATTTGTTCTCTTAGTATATTTAACTCATCTCGTGCAAAACTACGTGTGTAACAAAACATATATTTTATCATTTCCTGTTTGTTTGAAAATGTTTATGAGGTTCTGTATCATTAATATAATATTAATAACGGAATAAATTTGTACTTTTTATTCTATTTCTTTGTTTTTCTTCTCTCTCCTTCCACAGATAGAGTAATTTACCTTCTGCCTTGCAACTTAATATAGAAAAAATATCAAGTTTGAGAAAATAAATAAAATTCAAATTAAAAATATTAGTATGTGGAATACCTATAAACCGTACGAAATGATTAAAAAGCCCGCCAACCTGAAAACTGTGAAGATAGTATTCAATATATCCGCTAGGGGCAGGGCAGTCGCACCTCTTTGCGCGTCACGCGATTAGCATTGAACTAGCTAAGCCCTTTCCTAAAACCGTTTTGATCGTCAGAGAGAATGTTCTTTTTTGATAAAAAATCAAGAAGACGCTTATAGAACAATTTTTCTAGGATTTTTGAGAAAGTGGGTAGTAGAGCTATTGGTCGGTAATTTCCAATATTAAGTTTGATTCCTTTCTTGTGTAAAGGTTTCACTTTAGCTCTCTTAAATGTGTTAGGAAACACCCCTTCCAATAAATAACTATTAAAAATATTTATGAGTGGTTTTAATACAGCGTGGGACGAAAATTTAACAAAAAAACTCGGGTATATCATCTATGCCTGTTGAAAATTTGTTTTTTAATGAGCTGATGATTCTCATGACTTCACTGGCATTAGTTTCAGAAGTGAACATAAAATTGGGTATGTGGGTGAATATAATTGGAGAACATTGATTTGGAGATATTGAGTTCGTTATTTTACCGACTTCTGAGAAGTAAGAATTAAACAATTCGTGATGTCTTGTGGATTTGACACGATTTTGCCATTGTTTAGTAGAGATATATTTTCTTCCCAATCTTCAGAAGTTGACGTGTAATTTTTAACAATATTCCACATGGCTTTCATCCGGTTGTTCGATTTTAGTACCTGCCTGTCGTTTTCCATAACTTTAACTGCGTAGACTACTTTTTGAAGAATAGTCTTATATTTTCGAAAATAATAATGAATTCGGGTGGTTTGTTGTAGAGTTTTGAAAGATAATATAAACGCCGTTTGCTATTTGAAGAAATTCTTATCCCTTTTGTAAACCATCTATTGTATTTCTTTTTGTTAAATAACTTACGTTTTATGGGACAGCTAGAGTTGTGATACTTTAGGAATATCGAAATAAATACNATATATATATATATATATATATATATATATATATATATATATATATATATATATATATATATATATATATATATATATATATATGGATAGATGTGTCATTAAACTCTCTTGAAAACTTGTAAAGGATTTTAAGTGGTATTAATTTATCTTTAATAGTTAATACTTGAGCAACATGATCTCTGTGTCCGGCGCTAAACACTAGAGACTTGAATAAGGCATTTTATACTTGGATGAGGCATCACTGGACGACTGTCGAGAGGCGGCTGCCCCTCGAAGCCAATCTTTTCTTCTTTCGCCCGCTCCTGCAGTATAGCGGTGTTTCTGAATAAATCAGAACAGATACACCAGTATTCTGAGTCAGCGTAGCAAAGACTCCCTACGAGATGTTCGCGTCAGGGGAGAATCCTGGGAAGTGATACTACGCTGTCAGCGAGAATAACTGGTTGAATATTTCATGTAAAGGTCATCAGTCTAGAATTCAGTTACATCGAGAGGGAAGTTTTTTACTTCCACGTGGTTGCTTTGGTCATTCCCCCTTCCAATATTTACCTCCAATTTTTGATATTTTTAACTTTTCAATGCCGTCTGAAGTTCCGACAGTGCAATCCTGGACCTTAGGAATTGGCAACATCTCTGAGTTGGAGTAAGGAAAGGAAACGAAGGCAGTGAGTAAGTTTCTAGAGGCTTTGAAGAATCGAAACACTCATAAAGTGCCGGCCGTTCCTTTAGAGGAGATAAAGAAACATTGGACACTGTGGCGAACAGGCCAAGATAGTATAGTAAGATTAGGAATAGTGTCATGGGTTATGTATATAATTCTGGGATTAATAGGATTAGGAATTATAGTGTGTACAGCAATACGATGTAAGAATAGGAAAATGGGAAAGCGGGAAACGGAGCCAGTTTCAGTGATAGACAGGGTTCCGATGCAGAACCACGTCCCGTTTGTTATTTTGATTTTGATCATATTGGATATGTTATCTTGTATATTAGTAATAGGTATAGATTTTGTGTGATACATTTTTTAAAGCAATTTTTGTTAGTGTTAATATGTATAGATGGTGTGATAGATTTAAAAGCGCAGGCGAGAGACTGTAAAACGATCTGTAAATATTCAAGGCAATCAATAATATGTAGTAATCTATGTATAGTTTTTAGTGCGCAGTGCGACAAGATGTAAACAAAAAGATATATGACGGTTGTGCATGGGTGTCCTCACGGAAGAGGAACTTCCCTTTTTTGGAAAGAGGGGGAGATGTCGTGACGCCACCTCAGATATGTATGCACAACCAAGCATATTATAACTGGGTCAGGCGTACTGGTAACGAGACTGGGTTACGAGGTCATGACGTCAGAGCTATAAATCATATATATGTCGAGAGAGAGAGAGGGAGAGAGCGGAGTAGTAGAGAAGGAGAGTAGGGAGGACCAAGTGAGTGGACAGGATGCTAAGATAAGCGTCGCTGCCAGGGAGCTGCCTCCACCTCTCGCCTCCTAGCTGACCCTCGAACCAGGGACCGCCAGCCTCTCCGCTTCGACCCGAGCAGCTGAGTTGCACTCTGCTACGACAGCGCTACGATCATGACCTTGGCAACACCTCTCTCGGCCTGAACTCTGTCACCAACTTATGTGAGTATTAAAACTGTTCTTACACACTATGAGCTTCTCTGGAACTAAATTCTCGACTCCTACACCCCCTTCTTCCCTCTCCTGCTTCCCCCTTTACCGTGTCCAAACTCGCAGCTCGGATCGGCCAACCAAGCGAGTTGCGAGCGAGGCTCACGACATAAAATTGAAACGTGGAGGTAGACTAGAGAGTACTATGTTTGTGTGCTGAGAGACCGTTTTTAGTTTTTCTACGTTCAGAAGCGTTGAAATGTCCGCAAGTTAATATCGTTCTGCCCATCTAAGACGATTACTGTGTCTCGCTCTGTTAATGTCTTGGTGTAGGTGTCCAGTTCTGGAATAACTTCAGCCAAACGAGCGTTTGGCTTAAATACACCGGAAACTGAGAACTAGTTGGGAAGCAAACCACGCAAAACGGAGGACATGTGGCGACTGTGCGAATCAGCTAATAATAATTATTAATAATAAACTTTATTGTCAAAAAAGCAGTTACAAACTGCGTATGACCACGTGGAGGACAATAAATTCATTTCATTTCTGGAAGTAAACAAGGGACCATCACATCAATTCCGATCAAGGGTCCTAAGGCAGAGTCGGATTTGACATTTCAACATACCTGGCCAGTTACGTCTAAGACTTCGGCCCGTGTGTTACGTCCTCGCAAGCCACGTTCCCATTCATAATGGTTACCGCAGTTGTAACCGAAACGTCTGGTGAAAACCAAAAACAGACCACGGCTACCTAGCCCGGATAAATCTTTCATTTTACATTTTATACATTGTTTCATAATTTTCTTGAAGAGAGCCAAATACGCGTTCTTATCATTTTTGTTCATCCTGTGCCATGTGCTATTTAAAAATATTCTATGCAGAGAAAAAGAAATCAAAATTTTCCGATAGCATGTTGTACAGACAAGTTCATTCTTACCTGCACAAGAATGAAATGATTGGAAAAATCCAAAATGATGGTGGGTGAGGGAGAGAGATGAAAGTTAATAGTTAACAACGTTAAAATGATTTAATGACATGCTATATGATGAGAAATAATAATACAATACTGATTTCCTAGAGCTGACATGATGTTATGAATATCCTGGAAACCAGTTGGTTGAAGCTGTTGTAGGGTTGAACCGGATGGGTGACGTATTGACAGAGAAGAGGTTGATGAGTAGTAAATCTCTGGTTGCACGTATCTTCTGATGTGCAATTATAAGCTCGATCTTGCGAGAAAATGTCGGCTTGGCGACGAGAATAAAAGTAACGATGCGATGTGCTCGAACGTGATAATCCTTATTGTGAAGAGTTCAACAAGAAAAATATATGTCGGTTTGGCGCCGACAGTAAAGAGTTCGAACTGATAAGAGGCTAAACTTCTAATCTCGCCTCTTAATAGTAGTAATCATAGGAGTCGTGTACTAGAAATGTATCTCGTTTAGAAGTAGCGTGGAGAAGTGAAGAGGCCATGTGGCTTATATAGTTTGAAACTAGTGCGCTGTTGCCAATTTGATTCGATGTGACATTCTGCTAAGTCGATTAGGAGTGACGACTCATCCTTAAAAGATTCGACTCACTTGTTTAATGAGAACTTATCAAAAATGTCTGAACACATGTGATTGGCTAATAAGCAAAATTTTCTTATTAACATGTGATTGGCTAATAAGACTAATGCGTCCCAAGCGATGCTATATGACCTGTTCCACCTCACAGCTCAGATAGTACTTAAGCTTATTAAAAGGTTGGCTTCAACTGAACTTTCGTATTCGGATAAGTATTATTGCGCCAATCCTGAAACAACCATTCGGTTGGGGACTAGTGCGAAGGATGTTCGCGCTATCCATGTAGACAGCGGTGGTCTAGAGGTAGCATCTACGCTTCCAAAATCCCGTTGAGCGGTGGAACCTGGGTTCAAACCCTGTTCGGCCGAAATGGGTGAAGTTCCCTTACCTACTTCAGCCGGGGTTTCTCGCGCCTATTCCAGACAAATGTCGGATCGGTACCGTAAGTTCCCTGGTAATCCTCCCTCCCAAGTCCAACGGTGTGGTGGAAGAGCAGGACTCATGGCCTGAACTTCACCCAAAGACATAAAAGAAATAAATAATAACAGAGTAATCCAGTAAAATGGCACATTTTACTTTGCATCAAATAAGGTAGTTTTGATTTTTTGATATGTTGTGTGTGTTGGATGGCTATTGATATATCCAAGTTTTCGATCTCGACAGACCTCCGGATTATTGAGAAAATACAAAATTTTCGGAGTTTTTCAAATTACGTCCCCTACCTTGACCCCTAAAGAAAACATTTTACGGTAAGAATGACTTTTTACTCTTTTAAAGTAAACAAGTTTGGAACAAAAAACTAAATTTGCAACAACAAAAACTAAATTTGCAACAGTTGGTTTCTGTAACCTAATACTTTATGAAATATAGCTGTCCAATTTTTCGAAAAATTTCCAAAATAAGCAAATATTAGGTTTACCGATTTTGACCATGAAGAACCTATTGTTTGGTCTAAGTAACTCAATATGTTTTAAAAGTAGAGTCAATTTGCAACAAAATAAGACCAACTCTTTTGACCCAATACTCTCCGAGATACGGCCGTTCAAAATTGACGATATATACTCGCATCAGATTTTAGAAGGATTTGTAAAATGACAAACACCCCTTTTGTAATACATACATTATATGTATTGTGTCGTATTTGTGGTTTTTTACGTTTCCTGTCCTGTACACCACGGGGAATAAAGTTAACGAGCTCATGGCAACATTTAGACAGACCGACGAGGAACGGAGAAACTACGAAACCTGTAAAGCAAATTTACAACTATTGTATAGCAAAGAAGACAGAGATGTGCATGAGAGGCGGGTTTCGCATGCGCATACAACAACCTGGTGTGAGTGTTGATCAGTTCATCACTGAACTCCATATTTGGAAGAGAAAAAAATGTGAATATGACGTGATGACTGATGGGCTGATGAGAAACAGGATTATTGTGGGAATCACCAATGAATCTTTATCACTACAACTCCAAAATATGGATAAAGAACTTAATCTTGAAGAGGTAATGGCCAGGGCGAGACATGCTGATGTAATGGAAGAGAAACAGTAGTTTCTCCAAGCATCTGGCACCTGTCCCTCTCAAGAGATCCACCAGGTCAAATCAGGCATGCATAACTGGATTCTCCATCAACAAGGAAAACACTATCTCCAGCAGAACCAACCGAACAGGTATAATCAAGAAACAAACAAACCATGCGGTTAGTGTAGTTACAAAGATAGGCATCCAAGAGGAAAGTGTCCCGCAAGAGAGAAGTACTTTGAAACTAATGGAAGAAAAGGACATTTTAAGTCAGTGTGTCGTCGGAAACTAAAATCAATACAAAATGTGGAAGCTGATTCAACTGAGATCATCGCCACTAATCAAACCAAGTGTTTGGATGTGGACAGCTTCTACTTCAGTCTAGTGGAGATCGAAGGACAACCAGTGCACGCTTAAGATTCATGTATACACAAAGTCAAGAAAGAAATTATATTTAAACCACTTCCTCCCACCCACAAAGACCTTCTACTCCAAGATAGAAACAAAGTGTCTTTTAAAGTAGATACTGGAACAGACGTTCCTGTGATGGGACTGGAACATTATAAGGAATACCTACATGATTTACTAGAAATGCAACAGTGTGCTACAACATTGAGAGGTGCAAATCTTGCTGTGATAGAAACCTTTGGGATCACCAAAGGCGTACGAATTTCTACAACGACACAGTGCTGATCATAGACCTCTACGTAGTATCAGGAGTCAGAACACCTGTTAGGCAGAGAGGAGAGCATCGCTTTCGGATTCATTACCATCAATCAAGACGCGGTGGAAGGTATAAAGAATCTGAAACCAGAAGAAGAGCTTCAGTATGTTTTCCAGGGACTAGGGAAACAACCAGGAGAGTACAAAACAAAAGTAAATCCAGACGCACGACCAGTCGCTGTCTCAGTCTCCAGACGCACTTCAATCTCATTAATAAAAACCAGTGGAACCAATGGAACAAAACGACGTTATCGAAAAAGTGAACCATTTAACCCCATGGTACAGCCACATATGCCCAGCAGCGAACAACAAACCTAACTCAAATGGCGAATTTCTTCCAGTTTCAATGTCGATTTTGCTGCACTGATCAAAGTGGTAAGGGAACTATTTCAGCTATCAACTACGGAAGAGTGCCATTTCATGATCTGGGTGTCAATATTTTTCCGTTAGATATTGCAAATCAAGGTTACCATCAAGTGATATTAAGTGAAAACTACAGAGACAAATCTATCATCACCCACAAAGGAAGGTACATATATACATATATAAGCGACTGCCTGCCTTGAGACTAAAATCTTCAAGTGATGTATACCAACGAAAGATGTCAGAAATAATGTATCATGGATGGGGTCATCATGGGTTTATTACCAAATAATACTGTTCTGGGTCTCCTCTGCAACACCTATAACTGTGTAATAGGAATTCTGAATCACTCGTTATATCGAATTAGAAATTTACAAATTTCAATATTACATTTACAAATCTCAATATTTCGAATTAGAAATTTAATATCGGATATTTCCATTTCACATTTATCACCTAATTTTACAAAGTTCTTATTGAACGTTTCGTCTTCCATTCTAGGTTGAAATACCGTTATTGATCAATCTTAACCTGAAGTTCCGCGTGTCAATTACTTCTGAAACAATGCCACAGTACCGCAGAAACACATTTTGTTGGAGGAAAATTAGTGTATGAGGAAATGTGCTTTGTAAAGCCCGCCTTGCAATAAAATATATGCGCATGATTGTTGTTACCAACTTATCGTTCCAAAATCTTCTTGCCCTTTTACGTTGTGTCAATAGAAGTATTCTAAATATTTTATACGTTGGCAAAGGTTTTTTAAATTCGTGATAAGGTGTTAAACATAGTAAATTTCCACAAATTTGATGACATAATGGCTGCCCAAGACGTGTCGCACATCGACAGTCATTTCGTACACCCTGATCTGTCATCTCGGAGGAAGTCGTAAGTTGTTCATGAGCTGTCTGCAAATTTTTCGATATGCACGTAATGGGTTTCTCGTTTGATCGAAAGCGATGAAGAATGAATGGGTGCAGTGAAGGGATGGTCTGTGTTTGCTTAATGTTGTGTAAAAAGTAAGAGGAGCAAAATGGAATCGTGACATTAACCTCATTTATCATCTTTGCTTAACATTGTACCTGACAGAGTTCAAATGGTAAAATGGAATCAAAGAAAGGTGTGCCTGAGGTGAATGATTTAGTGCCAGACCTACAGAATATAGTTCTTGGAGCAACAAAGCCTAATGTGAAGGGAAACTTTTCAGTAAAATATGAATCTGAGAAGTCAAACAAAAGTAACGCAAAGACTGAATCTAGAGACCAGCCGTCTTTAAGCAAATATTTCTCTCAACCAACACAGTCTCTGTCATCTACTGCTAGTTTCTTTGACCAACTTTCTTCTTCTAATAATGATTCTGCAATGATGACCAGTGTCAGAGAAAGTTCATCATCACAAGATCTCTTTTTGGCTGCTGCTACTCCAGCTCCGGTAAAATCTCACTCAGCTTCTTCTGTTACTGCACCATCTAATAATAATACTTTAAATTTTAATAGTGCATCTACTAACTCTCTGAAGGGTAATATTCGCTCTCCTGAGCAAGAAATACCTACTGACAGAACAATACAAGGAGGATCTAAAGTAGAACCTGTAGTATGCAAGATATTTGCATCCCAAAGTGTTTCAAAGGATGGTGCAGCTACAGGTGAAGCTTTTTTTGACATGTTGGGAGGATCTGGAGCCAATGGTAAATTGTCTCAGAATCAGAGTTTTCAGAGAATGGAATTAAAATTACCTTCTAGTAATAATAATAATGGAAGCAGTAGCATTGGTACTAGTCCTGATTTCACTACTTCAACTGAAGGATCTTTTCTAACTCCATCTGAAAGTACCACACCTACTCAAATTGGTGATCCATTTTCTCCTATATTATCTGAAGAGACTTTTGGTAAATCTTCTAATGCACATCCTAGTGAAGCAGATCGTCGTCGTGATGCTTGGATTCCTTCTGATAGAACAAGACATTCCCTTATTATGGCTGCTACTTCGCCTCCTGGAACATATTTTCCTGAAAGAGAATTGCTTACAATGCCAGGAGTTGTATTAGAGGAAGATATGGTAAGATACAATTTTTGCCGTGTTTACTGTCTCAATTTTGCACTCTTCGTTTATTAGTTTATTGATTCATCATAGTGTTATTTCTCTTCTTCATATTAAATGTTTCTTGGTGATATTACTAAAAGTATATTTTCTTCACTAATTCATACCAAGAGTAAGTTGTAAGTACTTTATGAAGTGTATAATAAAAAAACATCCTTTTTTGAATGTTGCTGGTTAATACACTGTGTTATAATGAACAGCATGTGGATTAGCATTAATTTTTTTGTAATTTTGCAGGTTGATACAGTGCATGAAGTTGTCAGCCATTACCTTGGTGAAGTGGAAGCGAGCAAAAGAAAGGTCCTCAATGCCAATGATGTTACTCAGGATGAGAGAGGTCTTCGAGAACTAATACAAGTGAGGATAGTAACATTGTTTTTGTGTATTTGAACTTGTTTCTTCAAAGTTGAACTAGAAAGACAGGTTTTCATACTCTTTTTATTTTTATATTTTTTGTTTTAAAAATTGAAGAGGTGGTTTCTTACTGTTATCATTAATCATAGGAGCACAAATTACATTTATTACTGTAGTCTCTGATTTAAATGATTTTGTCTCATTTATTGTGGTAAAATATTTTTAGGCTGGATGCTACAGAGCTGCCATAAATTTGACAGGTCGATTATTAACAATCTATGGCCAAGGTGTAGGTAGAGCTGGTCATCCTAGCAAGCACACCGTACATTCCATTCAGGTAGAGCTGTACTTTATTTTTTTCATTGGATTCCCACAAAACAGGTAGTTTTATTGTTTTTCTGGAATTTATGTAATAAATTAGTTTGTCATCCTCATGGTCATGTGTAGTTTGTAACTAGTTTTTAGAAAAAATAATTGTATCTTAATTGCCTTTTATTTATTGAATGCTTATTTAATTAATTTTGTTGTTAAGTTAATTATATTTGATTGTAAATTTTAATAAATAGCAGTTTATTCATTTATCTATGGTTAATGAAGTTAAGATCTAAGGTGGGGTTAAGAAATCATGTGAAATTAATTTGATTAATCAATTTGCAATGTGCTTTAGTTGGCTTGTATTTTCTGAATAATAACAATGATAAAGGCAATGAAAAATTCTTTATTCAATTTCTTTTTACAGCTGTGGTATACAAGAATAGCTCTTCACGTGAAACTTCGATCTTTCTCTCTTGCAGAAGTGGAGTCAGAACCATTTGGCAATTTGGACCAACCTGACTTATATTTTCAATTCTATCCTGAATTATATGGAGGTCGTATGGGTTCTCTTGTGCCGTTTTCTTTCAGGCTTTTGTTGGCAGAATTACCTCAATATTCTACTAAATATCAAGATGCATTTAAAAGATTACATGAACTTCTTGCTAATGTGAGAAAGGTTAGTAAACAAATTAAAGATTAATACAAAAATTATGATTCTTTTTCTAACATAAAAAAATATTTCCAGAAACAGACCATTTAGTTTTTGTGGAGTTTCCAGATTTTGTAATTAATTTATGATAAAATGAATAGTGTTTTTCACTTCACTAAAGTATACCTTTTTCTAAAGTATACCTTCTGATTGGAGATGATGAACGCAAATTCCCGACTAAAATATTATGAAAGATGTAAAAAAATTGTAATATATTAAATTTAATTAATGTTTTCTCTTGCAGCTGTTATTTCTGATGATAAAAAAGCTGGAACCATATTATATTTCTGATTTTTTTCATTTATTTCCCTTAGATTCTAAGTAATTTGAATGCAGGTCTCTGTGAAGATGGTAGTCCTGCAGAATTGAGCCCTAATGATCGTTGTGAATCAAAGAAGTTATGGACCAGCAGAGAAGTCAGAGTTCTACATTCCATTGTTAATTGTGCTTTATACCAAAAGGTATTTGTTGCTCATGTCTATTAATTAAATTAATGACTCCCTTCAGTATTAAGATATTATTTCAGTTTAGATAGTTGGACATTTTTTTTGGTACATTTTCCTTTAATTTTATTAAAAAGGCAATAGGGGCATCTTTTACTAAGTAGGATTGGATGAATGGGTGCTTACAGTGTGAATATATAACCCCTACAATGCCTGGTAATTTTTTACTAATAGTTTTTAAGTTATTTTACATGCTATAAAAAATGTAGTATGTTAATTTCTTTATGATGTTTAGTTAAGGCACTAAACATAATTTAGTAGACCACTTAACAAAAGCACCACTTAACAAAAGCAATTAAGATAATTTGAATGGTTAATGAGAAATTTTGAAGCATCTCCTTTTAGCATATTTTTAATGATATTTGAAATGGGAGTGTGTTTTGTATAAAATTGTTTGCATATGTTTACATGTATATAAAACAAAGAGTGCATTTCTGTGTCTGCAGCATAGTGTAAAGATGGGTAGGCCAACTGCTTCCAAATTCAACACACATGCATTTCAAGAGTGGGTCACGGTGCACCTTGAAGCAATTTTTTCAAAATTCGATTTAGAGTATTGGCATTGTTTATATTAGTATATCAAGTTGGAAATAAATAAATCTTTGGAGATATATTCATTTATGCTACAGATACATTTAGAGACATGACAACAATGAGTGGCAATATTGTTTATCTCAAAGGAAAAAGTCTTCAACACAAAATGTCCGTCTACAAAAGTTAACCTAAATTATTAAAAAATGGTGTTAATAAAAGTGTTAAAATACTTCAAATTAATAGAGTAATTTAAGAAGGAAAAAAGTAATTCTCATCAATTAAATGGATTATTTGTTTTATGCGATTTACAAAGATGAAAGCTGTCTTAAAATCATAAAATTTGAATTAATACTTTGGATTGGAGTGTGTAAGTGAAATTGTGGCCCTGCCACTGTTCCTCGCCTTGGGAACGACCAGGTAGTATTCAAACTACGCGACATCCAGCGAGTGGTGGGGAAGCAAACATTTACTTATTTATAAAAATACATTACAAAATAACACCTCAATATAAAGGCTTGCTAATAGTTGTCCACCATTAAAAATGAGTATATTTCAAAATGATTTTATGAATGATTTTGGAATATTAATTTTCATGTTAAGAGTGCTTTCTACATATGACATTTGACAAAAACATGACATAGTATTAGATAGAAAAAGAATGTTGTGATTTTCAAACCAGAGAAGTCTGCTGATGTTTCTGACAGATTTGAGGCACTTAATAATCATAATTCACCTATGACAAAAACTATAAAGGTCTCAAAAATATATATTTTTGGAATATTTGTGGAAGGCCTTTCAGTTGGCAAAAATTGAATATTTTTGGATATTGCATGAAGTGCACTTGCAGTTGATCAATGAAGTCAAGCATGATAAATTTAATCAAGTTAATAGTTAAACAGTAACCGGGAACAATGTCATGTAGTCATAGTAGTATTTTGCTTTCTCTGGAATGTTATTTGAAGGTGAGTACTCTGGTCTCATCAGAGTACTTTTTTAAGATGAGTGCTTTTAACTTATCTCTGTTAACCAAGAGATGATTATTGTCTTTGTCACAGTTCATGGCTTATGGCAACATACAAAGGCAAACTGTTGACCATTTTCTTATGAATTTCTAAGTTTATGCCAAATTAAATATATATGAATAAAAGAAGATGTGAGCCCCTGGTTGAAAGAGGGTATTTGAAATGCCAAGATTGTCCACAAGAAGTTAGCTTTTACATCTCACATCCACAAGAAGTTTTTTTCAATTTCAATAGGGCGCTTTATTTACAAATATTATTTATGTACAAATGTGTGGCGAGGCTTTTTGTTGCCTGTACGCCTGTAAAATTCCCCTTAAGTAGAGCCGTGGGCTGTGCATACAATGCCCTGGTATTCACTCTCATTGAACGGATAGTTGCAGTTTTTGGAAATCTTTGTTTTGAACTTAAAATGATTATAATTTTATTTACTTGTGATTTGTATCGTATTATTATTATTATTATTATTATTATTATTTAGCATCCTTTAGTGCATCTTTAATATTGTTTTATTTAGTTGTAAAATATATTTTAAGTATGCTGCAACTACCGATTAAATGAGCACCGTTGGGAACCACGGGAAACCAACGGTCAGGACACGAATATATACAATTAATATAAACATATTTACAAAAGATAGTTAAATAAGAGAAATAAATTATAATGTAAAATATACCAGTTTTGCCATAGAAATAAAGATTAAAATAAAATTCAATTATTTACAATACTAAAAAAACAACAACATATAATTGACGTAATGCCTTGGAAGGTCTTCTCAACATGTCTCCGCCTGAAACAAAAGAAAAAGACGAAGCGGCAGAATCACGGTTCATTTGAATCAGTGGTTTCAGCGCATATTACTCTTTCTCTCATGTCCCTCACATAGCTTAGGAACTGACCCAGGGACTGCACTACAGATACTCTATTGTCCCTCATTATCGCAATGGCTAAATCTACGTTAATGTGATAATTTTGGAATGCACCAACTTGGATAAAAGTTCGTTTTTGATCTGTTTTCGGGCATGTTAGTAAAATGTGAATCCAATCTTCATTTTGATCCCCGCAAAGTGGGCAAATAGAGTCTCGATCCCCCCTCAGTTTTCTTAATTTCCACCCTCCTACGCGAAACCATCCGCAACCCGATCGTTCTTTTGATTTGAGACAGTCAATGTATGGTTTTCTGCCCCATTGCCCAGCTACTAAGGTTTGCACGATAAGTGACCTCTTTTCCAGTCTGTTAGTTTCTATTTCACGACGGTATAAGTCTTGGAGTTTTCTCTTAATATCTTTTAGGTCGTTTAACGATGGACTATTCTGACTCACACAAGTGATTCCTGCTTTATGAATTAAATTTTTAATTTGCCTGTCCCATTTTCCTTCTGTATTACAATGGTAAGACTGAGTTACAAGTGGGTTCCTGGTACCTGCCCTTATCGAAAGCCAATATTTAATTGCTCTTAATTGTAGAGTTAGTTCAATGGGAAGCAACCCAAATTCCCATAAAATGCCACTGATTGCTGTGCATTGAGCAATGCCCGCTACCATTTTAAGATATTTCGTTTGAAGCGAGTTCAAAATATCGTTATTCCCCGCGCCCCATATTTCTGCTCTGTACGCAATTCCTGGGATGAGTAGAGACTGAAACATTTTATCCATGAGTCTTGGTGCAATTTCAGGAATTGTAATTTTTGATTTTGTTATTGTACTTAAAATGTATTTGCCTTTTCGTCGAGCTTTCTCCATATGTCTCGTCCAAGTTACGTTCATGCAGATGGTTACTCCTAAATATATGTATTCTTTAACGTTTTCTAGCGTTTCTCGTTTATACGACCAAGTTTCATTCTTACTGTAGACCCACCCATTTTTAAAAGTCATGGTTTTTGTCTTATTAACGTTAACTTTTAGTTTCGTTTCTTCGCAGAAAATTTCTAATTCATCTAAACTTCTTTGTAAACCTGCTTGTGTTTTTGAGAAAATAATCAAGTCATCAGCAAAAAGGAGTGCTGGTATTGAAATATTTTCATCTCTGATCCTGGGTGCATCTGCATTTACCGTGGTTAATCTATCTACAAGTCAATAATAGATTGGGTCATATCTATGAATAGTATGAAGAGAAGTGGGGAAAGTACGCAACCTTGCTTTACACCTCTTTCCACAGAGAATGTATCTGTTACAGAATCTGATTCTAATCTCACGCATGCCGTGTCTGATTTATACATCCCTTGAAGCTTTTTTAGGAATTTTGTGGAGATAACATAATTCGGCGGTACATATACAAGAAGTTAGCTGACTTCTGAAAGCAAAGACTCTTGTTATACAAGTACATTCTTAGCCCTGTCCTGGAAAATTCAAAGTTCCATCTGTTATTTAACAGAAAAGTATTGGCAGATAGGATGGTGTATGAGATTTAGTGTTTCACAGGAAAAAAGACAGGGTAACAATAATAGATTGGGTCATATCTAAGACAAATGTTATGCTGAGAAAGGTTGTGGAGAAAGTAAGCAAATGTAGCAAATAGAAAGAGAAATTGTAAAGGATAAATTATAAGCTCAGCTATTGGCATTATTCCCATAGACATCTTCCAGAGCCTAGAAAAATTGAACTTTCCTCAAAAATTTTCCATACTAATGCAAAAGCCGGTCATTCTTGAATCACATAAAATTGCCTGGAAATTTTTGCTTACATATTTTTTCTATCAAAGAAGGGAGTGTCTGGTATGTCCCGTAACCTTCCTTATCCTAGAGCTGAGAATTCTCCAATTAGAATAATGATGATGATAATAACAACAATATAAAAAGCACCCCAAAACATGGCTGGTTTCGAGACTTCTTTCCTCAAGTTTCAGTAATGATCATCAATGAAAGTAACAGCTACTTTTACAATAATAAGAATTCTTTAGCTGAAATAGCTTTGTTAAGTCTCAAAGTTAATGGGGAAATAAAATAAAATTGAAAACATAACTATTGAATTTGAAATAGTATTACATCTTTTTTGAATAAACTTATTAATTTAATTTTAGTTCTTAAAGTGTGATTTATTCAATAGGACTTCAGCCTTGCTGTGGAGGTTTTGGAACTTCTCTTATCTCGGGAGAGTAGTGTCCATCAGAAGAGGGCTTTACAGTCTGCTCTGGGACGTGTTTACTTGCAACTGGGAGATGTTATTGGTGCCGAGAAACATTTCATTCTTGCCCGTGATCTCAAACAACAACACAGGTATGAATCTCGAGACTTGTGGAGAATCTTATTACCCATACATTGACCACTTAATTGTTTATCTCTTGTTTCTTAAAATACTAGGTACTCAACCACATTGATTTTTTTTTAGTTTCAAGAAACATGAATGTAATATCATATGTACAAATATATGTATCTTTTTATCATCATCATGTAGATAGATTTCCTTTTTTTTTACATTTCTTTGAAGGAATGTTACTCAAATAGTTTTATGTTGCTTTGAAGTGTTTCTGAAAATCTTGGTGAAATGGAAAAAAGTAAGCAAGTATATTGAATTGAATTGATACACAAATATTATGAAATTAACAGAATTTAGAATCTCTGTTTCAAGTATGCTTTATAAGAAGTGCTTTATACTATTATATAATAGTCAATTTGTTGGCCAAAGTCTATGAACAAAAGTTTTTACTGTAAGTTTTACATTTTATTTGTTTTGATCTTATATGTTGTCTGAGGATTTGGTGATCTATGTTTCATTCTTTGATCTTTCTTAAAATATTAAGCTTTAAAAAATTTGCCATTTTGATTTTAACACATATCAAATGTAATGTCATCAAATAACTTTTTTATTTCTGATAATTTTGAGTTCCTAGGCCCCCTTTTTTTAACTTGAGAATAACTAAAACAAAAATAACAAACTTTTATTCATTTATTTAAGAACGATCAATGGACTTGAGACCTTCACAAAAATAAATACAAAGTATCTACGACCACTTATTATTCTGCTGATGAAGTTATATTAAGAACATGGTAATTGTAAAAAGGAAAAACCATAGAGATTGAGTACATTGGGTTCAGTCTATTGAACACGTTACGTAGAAATAAGTATAAAAATCAAATTAAACATGATGTAAGCAAGAATTGCTTATGTAAACATAGGCTTCTGCGGCCGGAGTCAGTATGAACTTGTTTGTCCAGGACAAACCGCGTCTTAGTAGATAAAACTACCAACGTTTCGGCCATCATGCTGAGGCCTTCTACAGGGCAATGTCAGATTCGTACAGACCTAAGTCGCTGTCATACTCTGCAGGCAGCAAGAAAAGTTATAGTAACTATCGATGCTATTCATGTTTGTCTCGTAATGATGATGAATATGAAAAAATAAGAATAATAAAGGTTTTACTAAATTGTTGTGAAAAAACTTATTGTCTATTTTTAGCGGTATTGGTCCCATAACCTCACCACCACCTCCAGACCTCAGAGAATTGGTTGATCGTGGATTGATGGCAGTGGCTCAGAATGCTTTCCAAGAAGCATATGAGTGTTTTCACAAGGCATCAACTCTAGAACCAGGCAATATAATGGTGAGGAAGTATAATTTTAAATATCACTATTAACCATCCTATATATCCTATACTTTACAGCATCTTTAAATATGAATATTGTACATGAACACTGAACCAGGGGGAAACATTTACATCATGATTAAATAATGAAATTTTGTTATTTCTTGATGTAATTGCTTTGTGATTACATAAGACAACAGTTTCTAATTCCTTCATAATACAAGAATTTAATGGTAGTTTCTTATAACTGCTCATCTGTCAGTTCAATCATATTAGATAAATTAATTAAGCCTGGTTTACAGGGGTAGAGTACTTGGTAGAGTAGAATTACAATGCCTGTGTAAATGCTGAATAGAGTAGAGTAGCAAGTATAGTGGATTGTCTAAGACAAACTATCCCTGAACATTCTCCAAAGGTGCCCAAGGGATTTGTGGAGGGTAGAGCTCAGCAATTACTTAACCTCAGCACTAGAAGGAAATGTAGTCAGCATCTTGCTCCTACCGGTTTGACCCTAGGATAGACCCTGGTACATTTTACGAGGCAGGCAGAAAAGTAATGAGACAAATTTTTTATTTACCAAAGATTTTATTTTTTTCAAACATCAGTGTTATCCCCTTCAAAGTAGTTCCCTTGGGCAGCTACACACCGATGGAGACGTTGTTCCCACTGTTGGTAGCGGCGCTGGAAGTCTTCAACCTGTATGGTCTTCAGTATGTTTGTTACACTCTTTTGAATGTTTTCTACAGTCCCGAAATGACGACCTTTGAGGATATTTTTCAGTTTAGGAAAAAGGAAAAAGTCACAGGGACTGAGGTCAGGTGAATAGGGGGGCTGGGGAACCACAGGAATGCCTTTTGAGGTCAAAAATTCTGTTATGGAGAGGGCAGTGTGACATGGGGCGTTGTCATGATGGAGCATCCATTTGTCTGCAATGTCTGGTCTCACGCGAATGACCCTTTTTCTAAGCCTTTCAAGGACGTCTTTATAAAAAACTTGGTTGACAGTTTGTCCTGGAGGAACAAATTCTTTGTGGACGATTCCCCTTCTGTCCAAAAAACAAATCAGCATTGTTTTGATCTTCGATTTGATCATTCGAGCTTTCTTTGGTCGAGGAGAGTTTGCAGTGTGCCACTCCTCACTTTGCCTCTTGGTCTCAGGATCGTATTCAAAAATCCATGATTCATCACCTGTGATCACACGACTAAAGAAATCTTGCTCATTAGCGATTCTGTCAAGAAGATCAAGACACTTGTTTTTTCGATTGTCCTTCTGCTGAATTGTGAGGTTTTTCGGCACCATTTTGGCACAGACCTTTCGCATGTGCAAATGTTCACTCAAAATTTGATGAACGGTAAATCTGTTCAAATTTAATTGTTCACTCAACATTCATAATGTTAAACGACGGTCTGATCTCACAAGAGTGTTCACACGTTCGATGTTTTCATCAGTTTTCGAAGTTGAAGGCCTCCCTGAACGGTGTTCATCTTCAACGTGTTCTCTGCCTTCCAAAAATGATTTGTGCCAGCGAAAAACTTGAGCTTGGGATAAAGAATGTTCCCCATAGGCCTGTTTTAACTTTTCAAACGTCACACTTGCCGATTCTCCAAGCTTAACACAAAATTTAATGGCACAACATTGCTCCAAATTCTGCTGTTCCATTTTGCTTGACGCACAACAAAAACACAACTTCACTAATAGCAGTCACAAAAATCATGTAGTTAACGGAAGGAGTTGAAACTCGCACTGAGCTATGGGAGGGTACTGATACACGTGCCCTATCAAGGAGAACTGCGCAGCGTTGCCAAATGCTTGAAGTGTTGCGAGTCTCATTACTTTTCTGCCTGACCTCGTACAGCAGGCTGAGGCCTGGGAGTCAGTCTGGATGTTCACGTATGATGAAAAATCTCCACCTCACTGGGGATCCAGCCAGTAACTCAGCACAGTACTCACTGAGCCACACTGACTCCATAGTGGATTGTAGTCAGTAGAATAGTTACTAGCAACATGGAGCAAAGTAACTCGACTACCCCCACCTTTGTCAAAAATTTTAACTTGCTTATGTATCTACCAGTGTTAACATGCTCACTGTCTGCTTGTTAGTGGAGTACAAAGCATAATATTTTTTGCTGTATCTGTTGTGTCTCTTATCAGTTTAATATAAAATTGAAGTAAGAAGGAACATTTAGATTTTCAGTGTTATACCCTGACTGTGGAATTAAAGTAAATTAAAGTGACTAAAACATGAGAAAAAAAACATTCTTTCAATTTGTGAAACTCCCACAACACAACAAATAAGTATATTTCACCTCTTCCTAAAATAATTTTTCATTTTTTGCAACATAAACAACATGCTCTTATAAGTTTGTTTTCATTTCATGTAATGTTTTATACTTCAATTTGCCACTGAGAGCACATCAATTGATGCCCCTTGACTATTGTGTGTAAATAGCTTATGCTCTTTATCAGTATAGTGGTTAGGAGAGAGCACTTTACTCACTACTCTATTGCTACTTCTTCAAGGGATAAATATGCTTAACAGTTTGTTACAATTAAGATATATTATGAATGAGTGAGACACTATTCAATCACATAATCATTAATTTTTACATTCAAATAGTATTTTTTGTAAGGTTTAAATTAATATGGTGATTCCAGCTGTAATTTATGAACAGTTGAGTAGAAAATCTTCTTCACAAAATCCATATGACTTCCATAGTCTTTAATTAAGTATTGACTATTGGTTGCTGGGAAATAATTTTAGATTATTTTCTTTTATGGCACTTTAAGGTTAGTAAACTCGCAAACTGTTCTTGACCCTATTGGAAGAGATAAATAGAATTAGATAGAGAAGGATAACTCGTCCTTCAACATTTTATCTTCTCTCTCTTCACCAAGATGTAGATTAGTGCAGTGGAAACCTTCTTTGACCTCTTTGGCCATAAATTATTCATTTTCTAACCATAAGTTTTGAAAGGGTGAACAGTGATTTATTCACGTTTTAAATTCTTACATTGAAATGCTTCTGTATATGTAAAGTCACCACATCTTAATTTAAACAGTTATTATGAAACAAACACTATTAATAAATAACATGTAACATTAAATAATAATCATTTCATATGGTAAATTATATAAGTATTTGAAAGTATAGTGAACCTTTTATCAAATGGAGGTGTAAATAATGAAAAAGTGTAATGCTGAAATAAAGTATTTATATAAGTTACCAGAAAATTGATTACACAGGTCTGCAATGGAAAACTGTTCTAAAAGTAATATCTAATTTTTATAAATTTTGTGTGCAGAACACACACACAAATAGTAAAAAATATTTCTTCAAGAAGGTTTTCTCACAAATGTTATCTTTTTTATGGGGAATAACTGCTAATTAAGTGAAAAAGTGTGTGTTACAAGGCTTAGTATTTACATGTAAATTAGAAAGATATTGTTTTCTTTGTATTTGTGAGTGGAGGATAGTAATTTGAAACTTCTTTAGTGGTTAATATTTTGTATTAACATCTGATTAATATGAAATATAATAGTGAAATACTAGTGCAATCTGGTCCAGTTTGAACTCAATCACTTTCATGCAGCGTAATCCAGTTCAATCTGAATCTTTTTATTGTTTTGTTGTGTTTTTCATGTGTGTCCTAATATGAAAAGCATGGTTGTGTATTCTCCACATAAATTCTGTTATCTCACAATTTTTCCATAAATAATGACAAAAAAATATTTCAGTTTTGTTAAGAAAGTATGATGTACAATTAGAAGGCCAAGATAAGCCTTAGTCTTTTCATGAAGTTTTTTCAGTTAGGCAGTAGTCTCAAGGAAAGAAGCATTCTCTCCATTTTGGTATGCCATATTTTCAAGGGAACGTAAGGACCATTGTGATGACTGGTACTTTTACTTGTGAAATGTGCAAAGATTGAATTAAAAAAGGGTATACAAGATTTCTCGTCCTAATATTCAGTCAGCAATATGCTCTGCCCCTCCATTGGCTAGATATACCTGTTCCTCTCCCTCCATTTGCGTTGGACTGAGAATATCATAAGCACAGTGGAAGGAAGTTCCTTTGATTGGGCCTGATATAAGAAAAAATATGAAAGACATAAATTTTGAGAAATAGAAGAATGAAAGATCTGGAGTGTTTTTTAACTTGTTTTAGCTGACTTTGTGGGGAAAAGAGATGTGCCTATCAAAATATTGTAAGAGATGTGCTTGAAAATTCAAGAAGTTGGGTCACAACATGAGCTTGAAGGTTACACTCCAGTTTGGACTACTTCCCAGAAAATCCTGATGTGGTTAGTGAAGGTCAGGTGAGAGGTCCCATTCGGAAAGGAAGGTGGAAAGACAATAGACAATAGCCGACTAATGTTGAATGTCCAGATGATTGCCGAGCACTGTTGAATGTGGAAAACAGTCTATCCTGAACAAATTTACATAATGTGGTAAGAGACATTTTGAGGAAAGAAGAAATAGGTTTTACAAGGACTTTTGACATTAGTTTACACACTTTTCTAACACTTTGTCAGTATTGATGAAAAAATTATTTTATTTGTACCTTTTGTTCTGCAATATACTATACTTGTTTTAAAATTTTTAATTGAGCATTTCTTTGAAATTTCAAACTGTTTTTGTGAGGTAAAAAACTAACTTCATTGTTGGAATTGGTACCAAAAATTAATAAAAATCAGTAGCCAAAACTAAAACATTTTTCAAAAAATGTTTTTTCACAGACCTGTGTTATTCACAACATGACTATAAAATTTTTATATATTTATTTAGAAACAGGATAAATAAGCACCTTTAACAATAAGAAATTTATTGACTTTACTATTGTATCTTCTCCTTAGTTCAACAACAGCAACAGCATTTCTTTACTCTTATTTTTTCATGATCTTAATTTATTGTTGACTTTAATTAATTTATTTTTGATACATATTATATTCAACAAGAGCCAAACAACAAGAAAAGACAAATAAAGGAGAAATACTTTTTTAACTTTTATAAAATGTTAACTTTCCTGCTATTAAAAAACATACTATGTTATTCCAAATAATAGGCTATCTCCATCTATAATAAATTTCATGTTGATGAAGTAATTGTTTCAAAAAATAGTTTCTTTTCTACCAATAAAAAGATTTGAACAGAACAAAACGATAGTAATGAGAGAAACACTTTGAACATTACTCACCAAAACTGAATTCTGCAGCATCACTAGGAAAACAAGAATTATTCGTACAATAATTCGAAAATAAACATGAGTGGAAATGTGGGTTCTCTAGTTTAAAAATGTTTTTCTGCATTAAATTTCATATTCCACTTTTTATCAGTGATAAATATTTCATGAATTGACTGGAGATAAATAAATGAAGGTTTTCATGGCCAGAATTATGTAAAATGAAATATTTTTCCAGGCTAAGTAGNACGTCTGGTGAAAACCAAAACAGGCCACAGCTACTTAGCCCAGAAAAATCTTTCATTTGATTTGAGATAGATTATAAAATTACTTTCTGAATATTGACCCTTGTAAATTTTTTTATCAAGCTCAAGAATAATAAATGAAAGTTCAGTCTATTTTCACATTGCTCTATTTGTCCCTAATCTAAAAAAGTGTCCATTTGAAATTTCTTTAAACTTTTATGAAAAATTTTAGCAAAAAAATGTATTTGTTGTAATAGGTTCTAATTTGGGACACATTCAAGAAATTTCTGTGTCTAAACTATTTGATCAAATAGCAGACAAATTTTTACAAAAGCTTTGTTAAGTTGTGCCATTAGGCAGAATATTAAGCACAGGAAAAGTTACAGACACGCAAAAATACATGTGTCCCCAAATTTCTTAGCAACACTATATTGTTTATTTATTAGACAAGTTATGTTGTTGTCTTTAGTAATAATATTATTTCTTGTTCAACTTCCAGCTCTATAACAATATGGGAGTTTGTCTTCTTTACTTGGGTCGTCTCAAGGAAGCTTTGGCTGTACTTGAAGGGTCCATAAACAACAATCCTACTAGAGGTTTACATGAGTCACTCTTGCTCAATGTCTGTACTTTGTATGAACTAGAAGGCTCTTACAGTCATCGCAAGAAACTCAATATGTTAAAATTATTGAGTAAGTATAAAGGTGATGGTATGAACATTGCCTGTTTAAAATTACAAATGTAAATAAATTATCATTATGTGATGTTGTTCTTTATAGCATATATAATATGCTAGTGATTTTAGTGAATTTCTACCATGATGTTTATTTAATTGTTTATTTACTTGCACAATTAGGTCTGTGGAAGTTAAAATTCCCTTACTTTTACTGTATTATATTTGAGTATCGTAAAATTTTAAATGTTGTATATCTTAAATTTGTATTAGGATCTGCATATCCAGTTTTATAAATTTATTTTCTCTGTTTTCTGTTACAATGTACAAAATATGAATTTGATTGAATGTTAAAAATTATTGAATTTCTTCCTTAACTTCTTCCTTTAACTAATTCCTCTACTATAGCAATTTATAGCAAGTTCACAAATAAGTTTATTTTGTTGATCTAATGTGAAGGACAGTTTTATTGGTGATTGTTGATAGGTTTCTAGTGCAATTCTTTCCTGTCCTGTCCTAGTTTTCTTAACTAGTATAATTTTGAATGACATCTAGCATTTTTAAAATAATTCATGATGCTGTGTGTAAGAGAAAGATTACATTTAAAAAAGGAAAAAATAGGAGAGAAGAGATCTAAGGAAACATAAAAAAGTGCTTTTACATGTACCCCTACATAAAAGTGGAGTCAATATGGTTCAATAGATCTTGCCTTGCCCTGCCCTGCTTTTTGAATTCATTTTTACTTACACTTAACATCCAATCCAGACTGTATCACAAGCTCACTCAGCCTGCTAAAACGATCACCAGGTTGAACTGTCTGGTACTGCTCACATCTCCTCTTCCTTGTGTTGAGATCACGAAATCACATAGCTTTATCGTAACCTGTTTGCAAATCAAAAGATCTGTTCAGACCTGTTCATGAGAACAGTTTTGTTTTGTTTTATTTTATGCAAAAGTTAACAATGTGAACAAACTTTGAAGCAGTAAAATAAAAACTAAATAATTTTGTTTCTCCATTAACTAGAATCAGGGTCAGAACAGTATTTATTTTCAGGGGGCATAGCCATCGATGCCCCTGTTCCCTGAAAGTTCTTGATTTTTCCCAGTTCTTCATTAAATAGCAACATTTATAATAAGTTCAAAAGTAAATACATTTTCCTTTATATGTGTAAGTACTAACTGATAACTGGTGTTGTCCAGATTTTGTCTTATACCAATCTTCTTTTGCTCGAGAAAAAATAAAATCTATCTTGTATTTTAAAATAAAAATAATTTTACTATCTGTTTAAAAAAAATAAATACAGCATCCTAATAATACAAATTTATACAAAACTTCATTAACCAATTTGAGTTCCACCTCCAACAGCAAGAATAAATACATTCTTGGATAAAACCACCCTGTAGCAAAAAACGTATAGTTACCAGTGAGAGAAACAAATTTAATTGAAAAGTCACCAATAAGCCTACACACCACCATCCCATTAGGATAGTTGGGGTATTTAACCCTCATATGTGCTGATCTTGTACTTAAATGAAATCATGTCGATGTTCATCTGAAAGACCCTGAAATCTGGGAATAAACACAAATATCCATATTTTTTTATTATATATTTTAACATGACACTTCTCACATTGAGGTTCTGGGGCTGTTTACCACCTTCTCTTTCCCTCATGATGGTGGTGGTCTATGTAGCGGCATCAGGTGTATGATAATTAATCTCAAAAACCCTGATAACTTTGGTTTCAACCCTTATATCAGTCGTTTGATGTCAATTTTAAGTCTTGCTCTTCCCATAACCAGCTCTAAGGATATAATGCTCCTGTGTAATCAGAACTTGAACTTAACGGTATTGGTAGTATGATTATCCGTCTCATATACCCTGACAACCATGGATCCGATGCAAGTGTGAACTTCTCAATTATTTTTCCTTCATCCCCTTTCAGCCCTCTCTTTTGGGGAGCAAGTGGTTTCTTCTCCTCCATGAAGTCTGAATTTGGACTTACATGATATCAGGATTTCATGTCACTATCAGCCAAAAACTGAAGACTCATTGTGGATGTCAATTTGATCATTTGTTCATGGAACTCCTTCCCAAGAGGTGCTAGGGATGTATAGGAGCCGATTGTGGACTTAGGGATCAATGGGAATGTCACTACTAATTTAGAGGCTCTGAAAACTATGATCTCAACACTAATGCCGGTCTTTTTCAATTACTTTTACATTTCATCAGTGAGCGGTATTTCCTTTATGACTTTGAGAA
Source organism: Laupala kohalensis (assembly GCA_002313205.1). NCBI lineage: Eukaryota > Metazoa > Arthropoda > Insecta > Orthoptera > Trigonidiidae > Laupala > Laupala kohalensis. The sequence continues at coordinate 154,713 of NNCF01130091.1, read as the reverse complement.
TGTCTGACTTTGAGAAGACATACAGAGAGATTATGACTTTGAGAATGTCCCTGACCTAAACTCCAGAAATGGAGGGCTCAATCAGCATTATGCGCTACACTAAAAACATTTGCTTCATAACAAGAAAGAATTGGACTGATGTATTCACTCCTGCCTGTGGTATTTCCACTGGGTGCTCACCTTCATGTTACATATGACTGCTCTGTGGAATATTTTATGTTCAAGCAATGCATAGCACTCTCACCCGATGACTATGGAATGAAAATTGAAAACACGCTTGTAATATCTATACTTTCATCCAAATTTTATGATTTAAAAACGATAATCATCCTTATCAAATGCACAAAACAAAGAACCAAATTAATTTGACAAGAATTTATTAGTTCTAACTTAAATTCCTTTTTTGTGTTGAAGTTCTGTCTATATTTAAAAACTTTAGGCTAGCCTTTGAAAGTAGACATATGTTGTCAACTATAAGTAGACTTTTTTGTAGAACTTGTTGAGGTGAACAATTATGACACAAATTGTTGTCACCTGCCTCCATTTGTTTAGTCAGCAGTGAATATAGCTATTCAAAGATGAATTTTTTTCCTGACATCGACATTCTATCTTTTTACTCATTTTAAAATAAAAGTTACCATATATGCTTTCTGAACATGTAAACTATCTCCTTACCAAAATTTCTTCATGATCAGTTCAATGGTTTAGCCATGAAAAGGTAGCAAATAAATAGGCACTTTTGCATTTACATATTAGTATAGAGAATCGATATTCACACTTAATAAGGGATAAGGGACAAGTTTTAGTGACTTGTTAACAAACAGTTTCTACAAAATGTGATAGAGAATATAAAATTATTTGATGATGAGGTAAGAAGCACATAATCAGGGATAAAATAAGTGTCTTAATGAAATAGTACTTTCATGATTTCACACTTTTTAATACTATGAACTATCATAGTATTAAAAAAATTACTTCTTATGAACTCATAGTATTCAAATACCACTTTCTTGAACCAAAGAAAGTATGAACAATTAATGTTAAAGGAAACATTTGATAGTAAAATACAAGTGGACTAGTAATTTCAAAAGTAAATAGATTAGTGGATATCAATTCAAATCATTTAACTCTTGAGTTGCTTTTTTTTTTGTAGTAAATATATGCACTCTTATCAAAACAAAGCAAAGAGACTCTTTGATCTCAATGGAAATAATACTTAAGTTGGAAAGTCTTTTTTGTTTCATAGAACTTCGTAGATGTGTTTTTATAATTTGTTTCAATTTTCTGCAACTTCTTCCTCTAGTTACCACAGCCACAGAAAATGTTAGAAAAAGGTTGAAGTCATATATACATTTGGGTATCTTTTTTCCAGCTTGCTTTTATGTAATATCTGGAGCGTGATGCTGCAGTTGCGTCTTACAATGTGTTTTCAGTGAGTAAAGTGTAGAATTTGAAAGTTTTAATTTCAATCTAAAGTTCTTCACTTAAGTCATTTGGGTTTGTTTAGTTAATTCTCGGGCCTTTTTTTTTCAATGTTCACATCCAGTTTTTGATTTTGACTTCCACAAGAAAAAATCATCTCAATCACTTACAGTGCATCACCACTTACATCACTTACACTGTAGGTGAGCTAGCTGGAAATCCTGTATCTAATTTTAAAAAGTGATTTCCTAATTCATCTTCAGTGCAATTTGAAGACAAATATTTGTTTCCCTTTATATGCTTTATTTTTCTTTCCTCTTTTGTATGTCTGTAAATGTCTTAAAGCCAATATTTTTTAATAATAATTGAATAAAGCAGTTGAATATGTTGTAGAAGATAACAAATTGATAACACCTGGAATGTTTTTTTTCGATCTACTTCCTTTTTCCTTCTTTTTTGTGTAAGAACTTACTGACATGATCAGAGACGGGTTAAGGGAGGTTTCTCCACCCCAAATAAGTGAAAAAAAAATTCTTCAATTTTGTAAAAAAATAAATAATGTTTGGTACTTATTACTGTATTTACCCGAATATAGTTCCCCTTTCTTTTCCGAAAAAAATCACCCAAAAATCCTGGGGCGGGGGGGACTACATTAGGAGTTTAGGACGTGGAACCGTGGTTAAAAGCGAACACAAGGCGTATACGTAACGTAACACAAAGAGCATCGATCGATGATGGCGGGATTCGACGTTCATTCGAAATAGAAATCGAACTGGTCGTTTAGGAAGATCAACTGCCGTCACAGTGACACGATTTTTACGAGAGACGGGGATCTTCTTCGAAACAACGAAAGTTGGGCGATCGAAGATGCTTCGACGCTAACATCAAATTGCGAGTTCCAAATAATGCTCAGACACATATGATGAGGAACGAGAATTCGAAGTAGAGCCGTATTACGTTTGGATCTGACGATGTCAACAGAAGTTGAACTGAATCAGTTAACTTTTCAAGTACTTCTGATTATACTACCAGAGCCAACCATTTCACATGGAATTTTGACTGAGCATCTCCCTTCAGAAAGACTTTTTAGAAAGTTGATTTTACTCAACTTCATTTTTTTCTAAATTTTATCTCCTAAAATAAGGGTGGGGGGCATATTCGGATAAGTACGGTAGTAGTATGATTAGTGAAAATATATTCTTACAGAATCATTTAACATCTTAAAATAGCACCAAAGTTTCTAAATCCTCTGTACCCTCTGGTGTCCTAAATATATAAGAACCTCCAAAATAAAATCTTGGATCTGCCACTGGGTACAATAAGTTTCTTGAGAACACCATATCAAATGCATGTTATCACAACAAACAAATTCTTAATATTCCTTATTAGAGAATTTGCTTCTCAGTTTGTTTCTGGACAACTTATATGGCTTGAAGCCTTGTTGATAAAATAGTTTTTGGCACCTGGGGAATGTGTGTCCTTCTCCTCCCTGCCCCCCCCCCTTACGTGTGTCTTTAACTGAAGTTGTCAACCACAATTCAGAAAATCTTTGAAAATTTACTGAAAACTTTAAAAATTCCTGTATCTTTTAGTTTGCATTTATTTGTAGAAATCTAGCAAAGAGTTGTGGTTCAGGTTCATAACAAAGCTTTTTTTTTTTTTGTTAGACGATTTCAATTTTTTTATTAACTTCTATTTCTTAGAAAAAGTTGTAGTGGGCAAAAAGACTACAAAAAGTCCTAGAGCATTGAAATTTGACACATGCATTCTTTGGGATGGGCATTAGCAAACAACTATTTTTTTTTTCAAAATTTAATTTAGATCATTTTTTGTTGAACTAAAATGTGTTTTGCTTACTACGGAAACTTTAAGTCTTACGACTCTGAAATATGGTACACACATACCTCATGGTGTGTCCAAGTGCACTACACAGAGACTTTTTTCTATCTTGGCTTTGAATTTCTTTTATTGAATTTTTAAGGTTCGTCACCTCGTCGAACGCTGTGACTACAGGGCATAGATCTTCGAAATTGTGTTTTCCATTGTTGGTCTGTGTGAATTTAATGCTGATTGTTCATTATTGATACACACAAGCTTCAGGATTGGTGTGAATGCACTACTTGACAATTTTTTCCAAAATTCGAATTAGATTTTTTTTATTTTGAATTAGATTAGAGTTGTCAGCACATGCTGAAGATGGAAGCAATAGCTTCAAAACTAGTTCATGTTTGGCTGACATAAGTGGAGTGTGTGTCCAACAAATCATTACAATAATTAATTTTTTTTTTTTATTGGTAAGATTTTTTGTCAGCTGCACAACAATGAACCCAAAAGACTTGGAGCTTCTACATTTTCTACAGGCTGTTAGGGGGTTAACAGCAGTTATATACACCAACATTGGATAAAAAGTATTTGAAATGTTAAAATACACAAATGTGAGACATTGAGAATGGAACATAAAATAATAAATAATTGTGGATATAATGTAAATACCTCATGGTTGAGATTCTGCCCATACCCATAATGCAAAATAANCGCAGTCGGTAAGCGCATGAGCGCGTAGAGCACAAGGTCCCGGGTTCGAATCCCGGTCCCGTCTACCATTTTCATTCGACGTAACATAATAATAGATTATCAACATTCAAAACATGCATATCTTAAAGATTCAAAATATTGTTTCTGAATACGATATAAAATTTAACACAGCTTTTTAGGAGCAACATTTGGGATTTAAACTAGAGAAAATTAGGGGAAAATCCTATTTTAATCTAGTTAGAATGGAGAAGGATAAGTGAAACTTCTTGAGGTCCCAGCATTTCTTCATGCATCAAACTATTAATTATAATGTTTTACTTCTTTACTCTAGGACCATGAACACAAGTTTGTTTATTCTTATTTAGTAAAATTATGTACTTGGTAAAAATTAATTCAGCAATAATTATCACAATGATTGATAAATTAAATTATCAATTATCTTACAGTATTAAGAACTACTGCCAATGCAAAAAATCAAAACACAATTCGTTATTACCGATTTCATGGATCTGGCGATGTCAAGAGGAGAAGTTGAACGGCACCTTTTGCTTCTCAAATAAAAATCCCTAAGATTATACTTATTAGAGCCAACCATTAACATGGAATGTTGAATGAGAATTTTCCTTCATAAAGACTGTTTTTAGTCAACTTCATTTTTTTCTCTCAAAGTTTTGCTTCCTAAAATAAGTGGAGGGTGGGGGATTATATTTGGTTAAATACAGAAATCATAGCATTTTTGAAAATCCTATATATTCAAACAAGTAATTATTGTATCCTCCCCCCCCCTCATAAACTGGTTATTAGATTTTGAGGAAATGGTAGAGTTGAGGGTTATTAGGCTGAATAAGTTAACTAATATGGTCTAATTAAAAAAAAAAATTAGTCATTACTTTTCGAAGACAAAATGACAGGGAAGTGTGAGCAACCAAGCTACACTAACTGATTATTACTTTCTTTATGTAAAAGATAATCACACAAACAAACTTGTAAATTTCATTTGGCCTTTCAAACATGGCCCAATGCAAATGGTAAGTGTTGGGACAAAAATCAAACAAAGAACACTTTTGAATTTTCTATATGAGCTGAGAAATGGAAAAATGGCCAGCTTTTTGTTTCCTGCCATTAGGAAAGTCCATTAGACTTACCTATAATTAAGTCCTTACTCACTAGTTTTACTAGAATGACATTAACAATGTTCGCATGGATATAAATGATCAGTAAGATACACTACAGTCTTAACTGCTATTGAAAACTGTCTTATACTAGGTGAGGTATTCAATGTTTGTAAGACCACACAACTCAGTGTATTTATTCTATTAACAAGTATATTATACATTTCAAGTTCTATACATAGTAAAAGAAAGATAAATTCCAGCACTCAATGTTTTTTCAATGGTGCAAATCTTCTTTGCTAGGTTTACCATACTGTTTTTCCCACATTTCAACATATTCCTTCTTCCTCTGTTCACGGCGTGCAAAGTATTCTGGATACATTGCCTTCTCCAAAGGATGCCAATAATCTAAAACCCAATCTGGAGGTTTTACCTCTCTTTCAAATGCAACACCTCCTGGAGAGTTAGGAACTGAAAGAATATTCATAGATTAACTTTAACAACTCTACATGTTATAATTCTTTACTAAAAGTCAATAACATCTTACATTTACGAGGCTGGTAATGTGATTTTTCATGAAGTTCTTTTTCTCCTTCAATCAGCGTCATTTTAGCCACTCTCATGTCTTGGACGTTTTTATTCAAGTCAAATCGTTGACGCATGAGAACAGCATGATAACGAAAATGTGCTCTAAAAACGAGAATTATCATTACAATTACCGTAAATCGTCTCTACCGAGGTCTTCAGAGAGCTTAAAATTATAAACGAACCGTTCATGGTAGTAACCTTCCAGCAACCGAAGAGCTTGTTTGTACAAACTACATACTCGTCGAGTATGGTTTATGATCTCCACACCAACCACGGGAATACCCATTAAGAAGAAATCACCGGAATTTCCTCAGTTGACAGCTTGATATGCAGTGTATTCCGATCTTAAAGTACGGGTACAAATGAGGTACCGCACACAAGAGATTATGACCCTGTTTCGTTTTCGGGTTACGATGATCTTGGTCTGGATACAGTCAGCTGATGAGCTCGGCTGATCTTCGTATGCTGTTCGTATGGGAATGGATGCAAGTAAATACTCTATCGATACTTTTGGTTCGATATCAGTTAAGAATGTTATCGATACGTTACTTATCGGGAGTTCTCAAAATTGATTACGTTTTCTCAACCGAAGTGGATATTCGCACAACTTGTGAAAATAACAAGCTATATAAGGCCAAGGCTCGCTATTTCCACATCTTGTGCAAATATCATCAACCTTTCTCAACTTGCTCAGATGATAAACAGAAGATCGCTGAGTGATTACATTGGCATAGTATAAGATACTACCGTATGTTATATCGCAGATGGTGTATGAATTATGTCAAACGTAGGTTGTCCGAGAGAAAATCGGAGGAAGCTCCGGCATCTGTGAGCTCGTCGATCTGGTTGTTTTCTGCTCCAATATGGGCCGATGCAGTAAGTATTGACAGCTACAAACGAGAAATGGTCCCGACCTATCGCAGAAGTGCATTGGAGGTTGCAGCCTCTTTCCGTTCGGTATCCTATGAAGCAGATCGTGTGATATCGGGTATGACTCCCACCGAATTGCTAGTGGGTGAGCGGAAGAGGAACTACAATAGACGATATCAGGACACCGAGGCGTTGCAGACGGTCTCTGTACCTGAAGAAAGAGAATCCTCTATGATCAAGTGACACACGAGGTGGGATAGTGTGGATAAGTGACGGTGGACGCACACATTCATCCAAAACATAAGAGAGTGGACCACTACGTCACCCAAATCCTAACTGGCGTGCGTCCGGTCGTATGAACACCGGTTTAAACTAGATGGCGTTCCGATGTGTCCTGTGTGCTCCGAAGTTGTGGAGGATGCAAAGTACGTATTCTTCGTATGCCCTCGCTTCCAAAGCGAGAGAAACGAAATGTGTCGACTCCTGGGCGGACGACCGGAACCCGAAGCATGATGCTAGCGAAGAGAGAAGCGTGGGAAGAATGACCAACTACTCAGCGTTCCTTACACGAACCCTACGACTTCAGGAGAAGGAAAGAAGAACACTCAAAAGATGAGGCCAGTTAACTCCTCTCACGAAGTAATGCTTGACGGCGGTCCCGTGGGAGGTGCGACATTGTACCCAAATAGCAATTTACACTTATATGAAACTTGCCAGAGTTTTGTCGTCAAAGGACTGGAACATTTATATGGGCTGGGAAAACGAAACAATAAATATTTCTTGAATTATATGAAAAACACCCCGTCCATCATTTGTATAAGAAAACATAAGTGGCATTATTGTGTTATTTGTGTGTTCAAACCATGTGAGGAAGACATATTTGTGATATTTCTGAATACATAAAAATATTTAGCCAAATACAGCAAATACGCCACACAAATACCGCAACACTAAGTGAAGTGCCAGCATAATGTTTATAATTCGAACATATCTATGAATTAAAAAAAGAAACATGAAAATCGGATTAGTTGTTCCCAAGTTTTAAGAGCTGTAACAGGTTTTCTGGTAAACGACATAAAAGTGACTTTGTTTTATAATTATTAAAGATTCTACAAATCCTATTGCAATGAATTCAATTGTAATAAATCTTGGAATTTTAAATTCACTCCCTTTTGACGAAAAAATGGCGCAACCAATCAGAAACCTGGACACGCATCGACCACACACTCCAGACGCACGACCATTTTGTGTTTCTCCTACACGGCTGACGCTTTTGTGAATGTTTGTTTTAATTTGTTAATTGATGTGTTGTCCACTGCAAGTGATCGTCATGGTCCCTTTTGAGTCGATTGCTTCAAGAAAATAAGATTAGCTATCTAGTGAGTGGAGAAAAACATTGAATTGTATGTTACACACAAAACCTGAATTCGGTCGTTAGACGAGAGAAAACTACCAAAACTAGTTTTGTCAGATGCGTTTTTGCCAGAAGTAGATCTATGCGTTTTCAAAACGACCAATTCTAGTTTTGGACGTTTCACTTTGGACAAAACTGAATCTGTACGTTTCACTTGCACAAAACTAGTTCTGTACGTTTCACTTTGGACAAAACTAGTTCTGTACGTTTTAAGGCCAGAACAAATATTGGTCATTTTGTACGCTGTGGCAAAATGTGGTTTTCTAAAGTTTAAGGTACTACAGTTTCTAGAGTATTTAGTGTGGTTAAAAATGTTACTTACCAAATTTTTTCGAAATTATAACGAAATAATTTGGTGAAACAACAAAAAATAACTACTTAGCTAACAGTTCGCTCTTTCCAAATTACAACGACCCTATGTAAAAATTCCGCTTTAATCATTCCCTCACTTTCGGGAAAAATCACTAGCCATTTCAGTTTACTGGCCAACCTCCTCTTTAGCGTGCGGTCGTTTCCTTCATACATGTTAACTGACTTTTATTAATTTAATGCATTACACCCACCTGTTCTATGGAGGAATAACGGACTGAACATCTATTCACCTGTTATAACAGATATATAGTAAGAATTGATTAATTCTTTATTATTAATTAAAATAATAAAGTTATGAAAGGTTTGAATGTTTTGGAAGCTAGCGGAATCGTACCGCGACTTCTGCTGTGGTGATGCAGTGTAAGGGGAAAAGGGGAAACGACCGGTTGTGAAGGACACAGGGTCTTGTGTTTCCACGTTCGAAAGACCGACTACAAAACTCAGCTAAGGGCAGAGTGTCTGCATTCTACGCATTTATTTTAGCGAGAAGTAAAAGAGTAGAAAATTGCTAGTATATAATAAATAACGTCATTAACAGAAAAACTGCGAAGAAATGGAAAATCACGCGATATTTTTGAAAGAGACGAGGTCAGTGTTGGTGATAGATCTGGATTCTAGCGCGCAGCTGCAAGTAATAATAATAATAAATTTATTGTCAAAAAACAGTACAAACTGCGTATGACCACGTGGAGGGAAAAAAAACTAATTTACTCTCCGGAAGCAAGCAAGGGACCATCCCATCAATTCCGATCAAGGGCCCTAAGGC
>NNCF01130091.1:78979-144824 GCA_002313205.1 Laupala kohalensis | reverse complement strand
TTTTGAGCATTGGCGTGTTTACATAGTAAATTAGTGTCATCAGCAAAAAGAACCATTTTGCAATCTGATGTGGATGATGACATGTCGTTCACATACAATAAAAAGAGTATAGGGCCGATCGTAAGACGCAGATCGTGGATGAGAAGAGAGGTAGAGGATTTTACGAGTTTAAAAAATGACAAAAGATAGCGACCCGGAGAACGAACGTGTGGGTGAACTGGACCCTTAGCTTTTAGAGTTGTCATTTTAAAATATCGAATGTTGCCTAAATTTAATATTCTATTATTAAAAAGCGTCTGGTTAGAATCACTGAGAAGAGGGTTGAAAAACCTGACACCGTGGAAGTGTGGAAATTTCCTAAGAAGGAACTTTACGATTGGCCAGGGACACACACTCCTCATTTGAAAAATAACCAATAACGATGACTCCACGTAAGATTTTAAGATTATTGGTTAAGAAGACTCACAAGGATTTTGAAAACGAAGCACGTGAGCACGTTTCTGACGGACAGATTGAAAGACGAGGTGATATATTCTCGCGCAAAGACGCTACGAGATTATTAGATTACTACTATGATAATTTCGATAACTTGATCATAACATCACATTCGCATATAATTAGACTATTATCTGATTATTATTTGCAGAACATTCTGTTTACTGCGTTATCTCACTGATGATCATTACATCGTGAGATGTTGGACACAGACATTTTCGACCATTAGGTCTTGAAGTTTTTTATTCAAGTTGCACTTTAGTGACAAATTAAATTCATCTAAATTCTACGAAGTTGTCTAAACTTCAGCTTTTCAAAGTTTTCTCCAAGAACGAGTTGGAAACTTAACGTTCTATTTTGTTCATTAATGAGTTACGACGCAAAGGCATTCTGGTCGCATCCAGAATTTTCTGGAAGGAGCAAGGACTCAGGCTGACGCGGCAACTTCAGGAGGGCTTGGCCTCAGATGATGAATGAACTGCCAGCTGGGAACGAGAAAGTGATCACCGCTCGAGTCAGTGCTATCCATGGCATTCCAACCATCCAAGCACTCCATTAGACTGATCTGAACGTCTGTAACGAAGGTACATTTTTGATTGCTGGCTACGACCAGTACTAGTAGCGTAAGTGGCAATGAGAAGACTCAGTGCTACGACTAGAACAATGATGGCCCATGCTCAGAACATTGGTTATTTAATTGTTAATTACTTAGGAAGGGCATAAAAATTATTTTAAATATACAGTATATATATATATATACAGAGACACTTCTAAGTGAGCTGAAAATATTCAGTAATATAAAATAAATTAATTAAGTACATTACCTTTAGCTCGTACATTATCAAAGGATAGCGACCAGCGGCCTAGCGACCAGCGGCCTAGAGCGTTGCCGAAGTGTAGAAGAAAGAAACCTTTAAAGAGACGAGTGTGACAATTAAAATAGAGAAAGTTGCATATATTCAGTATCCTTTTGTTGTTAAAACTGTCTGGTTAAGATCACTCAGAAAACGGTTGGAAAGGAGAGCGCCGGTGAAGTATGGAAATTTTCAAAGAAGCAGCTTGTCGATTGGGCAAGAATATGCATCGTCAAGTTGAAAAATAACGAGTAGCGAAGACTCCACGTGGAGTTCGATTGCAATATTATTGGATAAAGTAAGTCGCATGGGTTTTTGAAAACAGTAAGCGTCGGGGGAGCAGAGGGCGCAGAGACGATCTGAGATCATTCGGAGGCCTTTCGAAAATCATTCATTCGAGCATTCTGAGATTCAATTTTCGACAAGACTTTTCGACGAGTATCATTTGAGTATTACTATTAGCAGAACATTCGTGTTACTGCTCCATCTCACTAATGAGTTCTACATTGGGAGATGTCGGACTTTGAAGTTTCAGACCACTAGTTCTTAATGTTTGAAGTTCAAGTGACAACTTGAAACTTCTTTAAATTGTGTGAAGTTGATGAAACTCCTACATTTCCAATTTCTGCGAGAACAAGTCAGTAACGCGACGTGTTACTTTTTTCGCTAATGAGTGACGACGTTCGACATTTAAATCGCATCTCGGCAAGTTACGAGGAACATTGACGTTAATGAACTTTCGTGACCATGGTGAGGCGGAGCAATTCCGAATAAGAGCGGGAACTTCTGAATGGCGCGAGACCGCAGAACGACTGGGCTACAGCCGATGAATGAAATACCACTCGAGCCAAATAATGAAGTCACCACTCGAGCCAAATGCTGTCAATGGCATTCCAACCTCCGCCTACATCATAGACTGATTTGCACATCTATTGGAAATGTAATTGTTATGTTGGCGACCAACGTTAGTATTTAAGCAGCATCTTGAAGATTCAGTGGGTCGACCGATATAAGTGAAGGCCCATGCTCAGAACTTTTGTTTTTGTGATTGTTAATTAATTAAGAAATAGCGTAAAGATGATGAGCGATGTTAATAATTTTCTGTTCTAAATCTCAATTAATATTTTGTAATCATTTGGAAAAGCTAAATTACAGAAGGGTTCTTTTGTAAAGAGTGTATCAATGTTGTAATATTTTTGGGACTAACGTGTGATTTTTGGGGCAGTGAAGCATGGTTTTTGTAGGTAAAATGTACAAATGTAAATAAATAATTACGTCAAGTTTATTTAAAACGTTTCCTTATAATAAGGAACCCCAGTGTGTGTAATTCACTTAAATAATTACGAACCTACTTATTGATTTTAATTGGTACGAGCTGGCCAGGGCATTTTTTAAGGTGAGTGTTGACCACTACCCTATGTCCTCTTTTACCCTTTAGTTTTGTTAAAGTACTTATACACATCGGTCCTTCATGACAATGCCGATTACGATAACACTGAATCACCTTACCTGCTCCCATAGTGGTGTCACCATGGTGCCACTCAGCATTGTGAAAGAGGGAGGAGTGAGTCGAACGCCCACTTGGTCTTCGGTTTCACCAGGAGCAAGAATCGGAAAGTGAGCCGAAGACCCATCTCGGTTGGGATTATTTTTGTATTGTTCCTCTAACGACCACTAGATGGCATGTGACTAAAAGTACGGCTTGTAGCATGTGACAAAATAAAACTTTTTTTCTCTATTTTTAATTCTTCCAATTAAATCTGTATTTCCGAGTATTAAGACAATCCTTCAATATATCTAAGTCGAACTTTTTGATTACTATTTCTTTCCCACTGCAAGTGATATATATTGTTTGTCTTAGTCTCATTTTCACCAAATAATATTCGCAGTTTTCGTAGGCCTTCCTGTATGCTCTTACATTCATAACGTTAGTGGAATGTCTGAATTCAATTAGTAGATAGTAAGTTTGGTTCCTTGTTTTTTCATCTCGTGGATTGCATGTTTCTAGATGTATTCTTTTATGTGGGAAACATGCTTTTGTCCACCGTACTTCTTGTAGTTGCGAAATCTATAATTTCCATCCATTATCGTTAGTTTCTTTACTTGGAGTACACTTGCCTCCAATATAATGTTTTTGCATACTCGCGTATTAAAATCGTCCATATCTGTTTTCATATATCTTTTAGGAATATTGCTTTATATTTTACTTCAGTTTGAGTAGAATTCTTCTGTAATTTCTTCTTTTTCTTCTGTGGGAGAGAAACATATTAGAGCGAAGTTGTCCTATTATTCATAATGAGCACCATTGTCTTAAACAATATTTGCGATTTCTCATGGTATCTGACTTCCATAATGAACTGATATAATTGTCTCCCTATGTCTGTTGTTTGCCAACGTATTTGCCATGATTCTAATGAACGTTGCGTTATTCTCCACTGTGCTTTATTGTCATCTTTCAACATTTTTCATTGTCAACTTTTACCTCCCCTTCGCTCTTCAACCAAAACCTCAGATACTTCTTTTGGAGATGTAGGTCTAGCGACAATATTCCCATTACCTTCAATGCCTTCGTCGCCACAGTTGCGAAACATCCACTAAAATGCAAGAGGCACATCCTCTGTAAACTGTAAACTCGACGCAAGATAAGCAATTTGCTAAGTTTATGCACCTACACACTTGCAGAATAACGAATAATCGGCCTCAGACCCTCTTTGTAAAGTGTTATCAACTTCTCATGCGGTAAGTTATATTTGCTGAATGTTACACGCCTGAGGCTGAGTACCTTTTTAACTTTGTCAATAACGTAGTCTATGTGTTGTTGAAAGTTTAGTTTCTCTTCCACTATTTTAGGATCAATACAATTTCAACAAAGTTCATTTAAAGCTCTACAGTTTTCTCTTCTTCACTGCATAATATCTTCTTTTTCTAAACCTTCCTTCCAAAAGGTCATCCAGTAAAATTATTCACCATAAAATGATCGCATTTCCCATTGTTCCCATTTATGATGTGCTAACCTCCCTCTCACCTGCCCGATATCTGAGCTGACTGCTCAAATTAATGTCATTTCTTAGCAGTCATTATTAATTTATTTTGTAATCATTTTTCTTTACTAGTCAAATTTGAAATGTTACGCTGTGAATAATTGTTTAGAATTATTTCCATTCCTAGATCTCGCAGTCTCAAAAATTCCATTGAAGAATTCTTTAATCTGTTGAACTGCTTGAGGTCACATTACTATTTTATGCTGCGGATCTACATCCCTCAGTTTTTCGTGGCGTCATGCATGGTATTTATCACACTGTCGTCTATGAACAATTGGGCCATTCAATGAAAGAGGGTTAAAATTACGAATAAATGTTGTTTCAATTTTTAATATATCGTTAGGATCAGTGTCAGTAATGAGATTCCAAGTTGAAAGACCTGTGCAAGTTGCACAATAGTTAATAAAACATAATCTTCGCACTTCCTAGAATTTTTTCCTCGAAGTTCCCAAAGTGCGAGATCTACAAAAAATGTTGTTCCTGTCATTTTTTAAAGAAAGTTAAATTTAGAAGATACGACCAATTGTAATAACGCACATAATGTAGATACGTTTTTGTAAGGGTATATTTCATCTTTGACTATTACTTTAAATTGTAGAATATCTCGCGTGTTCTCGATGAACCCCCACAAAAATATGAAATAAACTAGCTATTGTAAGAAAATATAAGAAAGTAATCCAACAAAACAAGTTTAACATTTGTTACATTTTATATGCATCTAAACACAAGACGAAGTCTAGTCATGATTGATTTTATACATTTCTAAGCGGGTGTCATATTAGAATTGTTTTAGTGACAATCAAGATTTATGTAGTTAATTGTCTTGGTGTGTCATGTTATCAATTTCTAAGTAATGCATCTTTTCTAACTTACTTGGGCATCAAAATCACGACTGGCTGAGCGAGTACTGAAACGATGTTACTAGTATCACAGCTCGAGACGTATATATGAAGGCTCGAGACGAGTAATGGATGAAGTAGTTAGAATCAACAAATTTTAGTTTCCAGGTTACATCAAACAATAACCTAGGTCTCCTGTGTGAAGGATATTTAGGAGGCTGGTCTTGACTATTATTTATATGATATATGATGCGTATAAATGACGCAATGTAGCAACGTTTGCTACACCTTTGTATTCGTGGATTGATAAATAACAACACAGACGTTTAAACTAAGATTTAATGAGATAATATGAAAGAACATGTAGTACAAGTTCGCGTATATGTGTCGACGGTCAGTGGAAAAAGGGAGAGTTCGCGCGTTACGTGTCACCAACTGTTGAATGTGAAATTGCTAGTGTCATACACACATAGTGTCATACACAAATTGTACATTACACTTGTTGGGACTATGGTGAATATCTTAAGGGTGCGCGGCGTGTGAGTGTAGATCTGCGTAGTATTATTGGTGTAGCTGGTGTTTGGTTTCCACGGATTTCTCGTGGCGTTCTATGGGCCAGTGCTGTGGTACCTGGTGTTTGAAAGTACTTAATCCATCATGGCGTAGGTAGAGCCTCGGCACGTTCGTCGCTGGTCAGTTCCAGGTTTTATGGGGTTTGTTACCTTTCTAGAAATAGCCTTTAATTGGTCGATGTGGCGTTGATCCGTTTCTCTCGGTGATCTCATAATGTAGACCTCCGATGACGGCTGTGATGGTACCGGGGAGACATTTATCTAGGTATGGGTTGCTGGACAGAAAGTAAATAGTTTGTCCCACCTCGGGTGTTCGGAATGTCGAGTCCATTTCTGTTTTTTGTTTTTCGTAAACTCAGGAGCGAACATCTTCTGGTCACTCCAGGTTGAAACGTGTTCGGGGTTTCCGTCCTAGAAATAGTTGGGACGGAGATTGTGTGATGGTAGAGAGTGGCGCTTTTAGGAACTGGCGAAGGAACTCGTTCAGGTTGGTCTACAGATTTCTTATCGCGGTCGTATGGCATAGAGGGCGTCCTTCACTGTTTGGACGTACCGTTCTGTTTGGCCATTTGTTGATGCCCGTTGTACGCCGTTGTACGATGTTGTACGCCGTCAGTTTGTGTACTTCACACCACTGTTCTGCAGGAAGGCCTTGAATTCTTCTGAGATGAACTGCCTACCGTTGTCCGAGACCACGGTGACTTCAGTGCCGTGCGCTGTGAATAGGTCATCAGAGCGACTGTTGCAGTTGCTGTTGTGGAGGTCGTCGGCTTGACCTCGATCCACTTCCAGTAGGTGTCTACTACAATGTCAGTGGTGTCAGCTACTGGGCCCGCGTAGTCGATGTGGATGTGTTTCCTTGGTGCCTTCGGCTACTCCCAGTGGTGTTCGTGGAAATTAGCGGTATGCTGGCATCGAGAACTTTGGTGGTAGATGCTGTACTGGTGACGCTGACTCATTTCCGGTTGCGCCTTGCGCTGCGGACTGTCTGAGAGCGTTGGCGATCATTCCAGAAAGAGTTTGAAGGTACTTCTGCCAGTATGAAGAGACGTTTTGCACTGATAATATTTGATGAGGATATGAGTTTTGTAAATACATTTGGGGTGAACACATTTTTGTCAGAAAATGGTTAATCTATCATAGATCTCACCATACAAAGTCGATCACGCTAATCCACGACAACATGTCGGAGAATTGACAACAATTGTTAGTGATCACCATGCAATACAATTTACAATAGAGAACATTCAACCCAATAAAATTATAGAAGAAAGGATAAATTATCGAAATATTAAATGGGAGGAGTTAAAAAGGGATGCAATAGTCATAAGAACGAGAAGGACAATTGATATTGATTAGCGGGTTGATAGATTACAACACCATACATTGCAAATTGTAAAACCATATTGTAGGGTATGTCAGGGAGGCTACCGACCAAGGAAACCATGGTGGAGAAGGGAGGTAAACATCGAAAAGAAGAAAGCAGAGCGACTGCGGAGAATATACCAACGAAAAAATACGGAACGGAGCATAGAGCGGGAGGCAAGACAACACTATGTGCAGCAATTATGGAAGACGGAAAACGGCAAAGGAAAAGAATACTGGTTAGACTACATTCAGATCTGCCTTACATACATACCTACGTATACTAAACAATATGGGGGTTTCCCTACATAATGGGACGAGAAAAATTAAAATAAAAATTTGGAGAAAAATTTATCATCACACTACGGATGATGGAGACTGCAAAACAACTGGAGAAAATCTACTGACAGGAATTTTAGAATTCCAAGAAGAGAGTGTGATAATAGGGGGAGATATTGAACATAAAGTCATAAATGAAGATAAAAATAACTAAAGAAAACATAGAATCAGTCTATTACATCTATTAAAAAGGGGGAAAGCCTGGGGTTCAGTAACATTACAATGCATATGGTCCAGTTCCTAACGAAACGGTATAGATGAATTGGTAGAAATATATAATTGCTGTAAATCTACATGTTACTTTCCTAGGTGTTGTAAAATAGGGCTTCTACGTTTGTTCTTAAAACATGCTACACAATTTGGTTTTACCAAGGGACGAGGAACAGAGAATGCAAAATGCAAGATGTGATAGATCAAAAAGGAAGGCGCAAAATATTATTTATTAATATTTATTGATTATGAAGGTGCTTTTGACAGCGTATGTTGGCTAGTTGTCCACCATGAATTAGAGCGTTTAAATGTAAATAACATAACTCGGAGATTACTACTATCATATTTAACAGACAGACACAATATTAGAAGTTGGATCAGAGGTACTAATAAAGCGTATAACAAAAGGATGCCCCCAAGCAAGTAATTTAGGCCCCTCATTATGGAACATCGTGGTCAATCTTGTGTTAAAACATCTCGACAAGGACGGAACAGAAACAGTTTCTTCTGATGGCACTGTAATGATCATACCAGGAAATAGTAGGCGAGAAATAGATTTGGGGAAGAATGCATTAACAAAAATGATAAACCACAGTCGAAATGTGCAACTTGTCGTATCTAAGGAGAAAACTGTTGGTAAGTGATGGTAGTTGGTCTAAAACAACGTGGAAGATTAAGGAGAAATCCAATCATAACTATAGAAGATTGACTCCTAAAAATAATAGAAAAAACAAGTACCTCGGCGTGATAATCGATGAAAGGTTTACATTCATCCCACATTTGATAGCAGTGCGCTGTAAGATGAAGAGAATAATGCGTGGTCTGCAGAGAGTATGGATCACACCCTCCCTATGGATAAACTACGTATATTAAGAATTTCATGCTAGCAAATGGAGTAATTAAAATAACAAAATAGGGATTTGATTTTGAAAATAATAATTTAAAAAGGTTATTTAGCAAAAATAAATAAATTAGAATTTGCCATATGCGTAGAATAAAGTGAGTCTTAATTAAGTGTTGAATTAAATAAGTGAGATAAAATATAATCATGTGTTAAATTAAGTAATGTCTTTTACTAATGTTGATTTATGAAATGGGTGTAAAAGTACATTAGTGGAATTTAATGTTCGAAATGAAGTGTTAGTAAATGTATCAGGGTATTATAGAATAAGTGGGATTAGTTCATGAATGAACCTCACGTTAGCCGAAATGTAAACAAAGTGCCGGAGGCGGCATGAATGACTCCAAGGTCAAACCTGGTAATAATGGAACGTTCTCAACATGTGGGCCAACAGCAACGAAGGAAAGGGGAGACCCAAAGGAAGAGGGCGTAAGACGAGAAAAGAGCGTGTCACAAAATTGAATTGAGCGAAAAGAATTGAAATTTAAAAGCGAGTATAAATTAAGGTAAACAAATTTATTGAAATCTATGTGATTTCAATAAAAAATCTCCGGGAAATTTTGGAGATTTTCGTATTGATGATTGATTATAGTTAAGAGAATTTCGCGCAAAATCTCTCTAGTATCATGTCTTTGTTTATATGAATCGGCAGACAATCAAAGGAACCGTGCAAGCATAAGATGCCAGTCGGCGACATCTCCTACATGAATGTTCGATATTGGACGGAGTGGCCAGATGATAATGACTCGTCAGAAGACAGTGCAGGTTAGTGTGAATTATTTTCAGCGAATACGGAAGAGAGTTCATCAATTAAGGTAGTTTTTCTGACAGATAATTAAAATTTTGTGAATTTATTTCGTAATGTGTGTTATGTGGAGTCGGGTAGGGTTCAGGGGGTTGTGCGCTGACAGTGCGGACGGGGATCGATCCCAGTGAATTATGGGAATGTTCCTCAGAACTTAATGTCCAGACTGACTCCCATATCTCCTCAGCCTGGTATGAAATGAGTATCGAGTCCATCCCAGGGGTCAAATCGACCGGAGCGTGAAGCTGACCGCTTCTCATCCTCCTAGTACCGAGGTTTAGCTATTGCAGAGTTCTGCTCTCAGTAAACATGTAGCGAGACAGTTCCACTTTAACAGCAGTAATAATATAAGCTCGGCTTACTCGGAGAGTAGTTACTTCTAATGTGACACTGATGTAAACAAGGAGTAAAATTTTACTAAGAATGGCGTTTTAAGACTGACGCAACTAGTCTCGGAGTAATGCTCGAGTATTGCGGATAAACACTTGGCAACGTCGCATTTTGTAAGTTCTCTGCCTTTTTGATCGAGAAATGCAGTATTCCAGAAAGATCTGAACGTCTCACGACGTAAGTGATATGTAATCTGTGGTGATATCACTGACAAATCAGAACGTATACATCTTCTACTACAATAAACGTCCATTATATAATGCAATTAAATAATACATAGTTCATCTTTTATACATTAATTTTAATAGGAAATAGGAATTATTTGGAGAAATGCATTATGCATGATAAAAATAAATAAAAAGATAATATAAAGAAAAATTGAATTTGTCATTGTTTGAGGTAAGTACAACGGATTATTAGATATCTCAAGAATATACGAAAGCATGAAGTTATCAAATGAAATTGAAATTATAAAGATTATTTTATTTTTCCAACTCGCAGTTTATAATACGGAACTACATTCTAAAATCAAACATGTTCAACTCGCATTGAAATGTCAGAATTCGAATATTGTAGAACAGCTTAGAAAAATTAAGACTTATTCACGTGATTTTAAGTACACCACTATTAGAACTCTTGACAAAATGGGAAACTACCCTAGGAATAATCATTTTCATCAGCATTACTCTTGGAGACTAAAAAAAACGATCTTTATACATGGAATTGAAGATTCTTCAGTTCAATAATAGCTCCAATGAAATATGTCGTCCAAAACCACTGGACACTTGGAGGTTACGTTGTTATTTTCCTGTTTACATCGAATCACAGACTCTAGTGCGACCTGACTAAGAGCTTAAACCTGGGGTCTGCGTGGTTTCGCAGTTGTCATGGTAACTAGTTCCCAGTTACTTCGCGCATGAGTTATTCTATGTTTATTAGTAATCGTTTTCACTACTCTTCGCTTACTCACGAAGTAAAATTTACTTCTCCTTTATTAGTACGGCTGTAAGGTATTATTTCCGACAAAGCGATTAGGCTTATGTTGCCCCAAAAATGTTTCAAATGATAGTGTAAAACCATTCCCTGTCCATTGGCAATGAATTTTCATACCCTTCCGGAGCAAAATTTTTATTTATTTTAATTTTAATTATTATGGGCTTATATGGAGAAATTTCGCGGGTTTATATATATATATATATATATATATATATATATATATATATATATATATATATATATATATAATGTGTGTGTGTGTAATTCGTCCATAAAAGGTCGTAAGTCTTAAAACATGGTTTTTAATAGATTATATAATGGACGTTAATTGTAGTTGAATTTACTTAATTCTCACGGACCACATAAAATCATTTGGTTTTTCCGAAAACATACAGAAAACTCTGAAAATGTCAATAATTTTTTTATCACTTTCATTGATGAAGGCACAAAAACTCCACAAACACTTTTACATCAACGGGTATGTAGACCAATATAATGTACGTGTTTGAGGACCTGATAACCAACACTCATCGAGTTTGCCAAGAACTAAACTACCGTCTTCAAAATTGTCCGCATGTCACGAGGAAATCAAACGTAACACTTGTATGTAATGGTCGCGTTTTCCTCATGTTGAACCAGCTCGCGGAGGCGTATGTTTAAAAATCACTTAATTAGGGTACTTCAAAATACCGTACATTATTTTTAAAAAACCTTGTATATTGAAACCTGAAACGGAGATCCTGGTATATGACGATGGGTTAAAAGTGTTTCTTCCACCTCATCCAAACATCATTCGCTCTCTGTATCATCTTTTATTTGTTTGGGGATCGTGATCCAGAATCAAGAAAACAGATTCAGTTCACAAATGAAAGCCAAAAAGTGAATGATCGGAAGCAAATTATGGGAAATATTTCGATATTCTAATAAATGTGAATTCGTTTTTTTTAGATGATGAAGAAAAGCATGTAGATGCTAGAAAGAAGAAAAAT
Source organism: Laupala kohalensis (assembly GCA_002313205.1). Lineage (NCBI taxonomy): Eukaryota > Metazoa > Arthropoda > Insecta > Orthoptera > Trigonidiidae > Laupala > Laupala kohalensis. Next base: position 133,028 of record NNCF01130091.1, on the reverse strand, counting down.
AAGGAAAAGAAGAAATCTAAAAGCGTTTCTGAACACGTGTCTAGTAGTATTGTCCATGAAATTCTGAAAGGAATTTTTTAATTTCATTGATGTACTTATTTTGTACTGTTTACACATATTTTTTTATTTTTTTATTTTGTTGGTAAATAAAAGATTGCATTTTCAAGCAGTGTTTAACCGTTATTTGAGGGTGACTGATTTTACTGTTTATTGACATTATGCTTTACTTGTTGAGCGTATTAACTCTTCTGGATACAAGATACCTGGTATTCGAGCGACGAATGTTTTTGAAAATAAAAAAATCTGATTTTTCCGTCTCTACTTACCGAAACGCTACTGTACACAAACTGTCTTTCTACATCTCTACACCACTTCCTCTCGAGTCTGATACTCCGGAAGAAAGCAAACAAGTAGTATAGTTGTCAACATCCTCTGCGATCAAAGTCAGAGATCCAGAGTTCGATTCCAAAATCTTCTCAATTTCCGTATATTTATCACATTAGCTGAGTTTATTATTACTCAAAACTAATTTAATATTTTTTGCACGTAATTAAAAAAAAATTTTCTCGGAGGGGACATTTTTAAAGTGTACTCTGAAGACAAATGTTAATATGATTTTATTATCTTAATACCCTGGTAAGGCATTCGTCATTGCTTGTACGTTTATTTGTTGCTTGAATATGGGGGTGTCCAAATAGGCTCCCGTTCTCCAGCACCCCGTTAGTGTAGGTTTGTCACTGGATGGTGTTGGTTCGGTGTCGAACACAGAGGGAAGGATCACGGACACAAGTATTGTGACACCAGCTGAGTTTGAGGGGTCTTCAGACTGGCCTTCACCACCCTTCTATCGGCATTACTCATTTATCAGGCATTACGAAAACTATTCGATTAACAACTCAGTAAAAATCTCATTAATATAGACTCGGAAAATCTAAGCTGAGAGTCCTGCAATCTACCGGATTTTCAGTAAAATACAGGTGTTTTGAGGTAAGAGTACTTGTAAGGAGTTACTGACCAGTTGAGATTTCTGATTAGTGCCGCCGTTTCTTACATTTCATGCCACGCCACTTTCAATGTATTGATTGTTAAGGAATGATGTTGTTTAAATATAAACTCATAGGGTCTTATAGGAGAACAGCACAGCATGGTATCGTGCACACAAACTAAGTCATTTCAGTCTCATCAAATTAGCTTCACAGCAGTCTGTAGCCCCTCCATGGCTCAGGTGGTAGCGTTCCAGCTCATCAAGTCATCCCGGGTTCAATTCCCGGTGGGTTAGAAAAATTGTAGCTTTTCACATTAATGCCCCAGTTTATATAGCTGTGAATACTGAAAAGCGAACCCTCCTTCCTCTATCCACCTCCTCCTAGTATCAATAACTCTAACTTACTAACTACTTCTACTAACCCCTCCACGTGGACCAAGTTGTTGGTCAACCCAGCTAAGCGGCCCACCTACTAACAATAGCCTTCCACCCAACTCCTACCTCCTGTCGCTCTATGTAGATAAGCTTCAATAGAACGGTATATTTCCCATTTACAAATACTACAGCAGCCTGTGTCTTGGGTCTTTTATTGGGAGTATGTAAATTCAATGTTAAGACATTTCTGATCCTACACTGCCCCACAAAATTGGCGGCGCAGGAAATTCATCGCTCCATAACTTCTATGTTTTGAAATGTATCACAGTGAAATTTGGGCTGAGGAAGCTTCTATGTTTTATCAAGACACTCTCTTATTGGGAACTGTCTATGCCGCCCCCATCACCTGGGACCCCCACCCCTTCCCCCAACTTCCTCTGAAAACGGTGTATTTCAGATGATCCAAAACTATTCAGGATAGTGTGTGTTTGTCCAAGGAACATGGTTTACGTGTTTTTTAAACATAATCTAACCACCCTCAATGAGGAGGTGTCCACCCACATCCCCTTGTCAATTTCCTGAGTGGTCAAGAGAAAATGTTTTACGTGAACAAGATAGGGAATTGCTTGGGGTATCAGCACACAAAAGTTCAACTTTGTCGTTCCTCTATTTTTCCGTTTTTTTGATAAAAAGTTAAGAAAACTTGGGAAAAGTACCATCTTGTACATTTAAGTTCAAATCTGTTTCCCTGTTAATCGGGTAGTGGTAGCATTACGTCTTTGACCCTGTAGGAAGCACAGAATCATATTGTGATCGACGCATGACGTACGGGTTTATCTAACAATTAGTGTGGGTTATTTTGAACATTTCAAACTGAAACACGATAGATGAAGAACATGACATTTTAAAGGCAAACTGGTTCACGCAAAACAATGGAAGATTCCTGATCCTGAGGATCAGGGGAAGGTAAACTAATGGTACCATAGATTTATTGCCTCAGTGAATTTCACGAGATTATTCGAAATACTGGTAACAATTATATAAATATGCGTGTTATGAAATTTTTTAAAAAACGAAACTCTTTTTGGTAAATTCAAGTAAAACTTCTTGGACAAATACCATAAAAATCGGGACTGTATTAATTTTATATCCAGAAACTACTGTAACCTAACTAGCCAACGACAATTGGGGGTAAATAAATAGTTCACCACGTAATCGAAATAGTGTCAGCGTACTTAGATTGAGTTTGAATTTTTTTTCTCCATAAAGTTGATGTAATAAATTGAATTTCTTTCTTTCATTTAACAAAATAAACGAACGTGTCATGATCCGTTGCTCATCGATATTTCTTAGGTTAGAAAAGCACATTATTTATTTAATCTTTACGTATTAGTAGAATTAATATTTAATGCTATCTTATTACCCGGCGTTCCCTGGGATTTTTCTTTGACTAAACTTCTTTTACTCATGACAAAATAAAATCTATGTGGTAAGATCAAAATACTTTTACTTACTGGTGTTTTAAAACATATTGAGCATCCTAATTTTTCGAATTCATATAAATACTTATTTAATACTAAATTTGACTGTATACACTACACGATCTCGCGGGAGCGGGACTGATCGAATTTTCACTTTCATTTCATTAAAATTCTCATAAATCTAAACTATTCGTGAATCGAAATTTTACGATTTAAAAACTCTTTTATCTTTGTTAAATGCACAAAAATACACTAAATTTGATTATGATTGATTTTTTCGTATTAAATTAATCTCATAAATTGAAGTATTTTAACACTTCTATTTCTCGACAATTTACGTCAATATTTGTAGATATTGCGGGTAATTAAACTTAAAAGTCTAAGAAAAATAAATAGATATATGATTCTAGTTAAAAACGAAGGGTAAAAAGAATAGGCGGTAGACTACGAGAATTCAGAACAAAAATAAAAAAATATAAAACAGACAGAGGCTTCAATATTCAAACTCATAAATTATTGTTCGATAAGAAATTTATTTGCACTTTTTTTTAATTCAAAAAAGTTTAAGAAATTTCTCAAACTTGGTGGGTGCAATTGTGAGATTTGAATAATTTGGTAATTAAAATGAAGAAATCATCCTCGTTCGGGAGTTTTAAATTCGAAGAACTACCGATGGAGCGGGGGAGGAAAGTCTTCCTACTCTCTAAAAATTTAAAAGTCCACCGTTGAGATTTGACGAAGGAAACATTCACATCTGGCGAGCCGCAGTGACCCGCGATGAGCTCTTTGTTGAAGAGAAAATTTATGGCCGCTTAGAAATGGCAAGTAAGCGAGGGTGTGGGTAAAAAGACCCGTCACGGCCGAATAACCAAGGACACGGGGGGAGAAGCAACTGGTGACTTGTCAGGAAAAAAACGTTGAAAAAGAGCGGTTGGAAATAGTTCAAAATTACGCAAAATTCCCAATCAGAATTTAGGCACAGGAGGGGGAACAGTTGTGGCATTGGAAGTTTTTCGTCACGTGAAGTTCAAAATTGAGAGATCTTGGAAGTGGAAAAAGAAGTGTAGGAAGGGATGCAGTCCATTTAAGGAATGGCAAATGAAATTTTCTTCTTATTGTTGCAGTCTGCTTCTTGTTGTATCAGAGCAGATCAGAGAGACGAGATCAGAGACACGAGATTTTTTTTTGCGCGAAGTGAAGACTTGTAAACTTTTTTGTGAGCAGAGCCACGACTCAGTCTTATTTTCGAAGTTATCTGATTAGCTCATGATGTCCGATGAGATTTCCGAGTTCGCTAATTTCCGGAACTAATTCATCAGTCTTTGGCTAGCATTTACGGCAGCAAATCCTAAATCCGAGACGCAACAAAACTCGTACGAAAATTATGTCCATTCGGCGGGCGCTTCCGAGAATCCAGGGACCGCCTTTGAAGTTGAACCATGATGGTCTGGGTCCACGCCGCCCCTGAGGGCATCCAGGCAGCATAGCTTGCGGGAGGAAGGCACCACCAGGTTTGCTGGCGCTAGTGAAGAAGAAACCTAACCCGCGTGGCGTTGAACTTTGTTTATTGGCGCGTGGCGCGTTTATTAAAGCTACTTTCGGCATGAACATAATTTTTTTTCTCGAGAACACATGATGTTGTTTATTTATCCCACTTCTGACTACAATTTTGTATTTTTAGGTTGATAAATAACACAGATCGTTAAACTAAAACGATTTATTGAGATAATATGAAAGTACATGTAGCTCAAGTACGTGTGTACGTGGCCACGGTCAGCGGAAAAAGCAAAGAAAAGGAGAATTCGAGTTTGCGTGGGCTACAGTATCACCAACTGTTGAATGTGAAATATCTAGTGTAATACACATTTAATTTCATACACAACAGTTATACTCGAAGTCATGTTTCTGTTTTTCGAGAAATTCAACTTAAGAAAAATTGAACAGATACGTATTGCGTTTATTAGTTTATCGTATATTTGTAGCAGTAAATTACTTTGATGTCCTCAACGTGGTCTTAGGTAGTTTGTAACAGCTTTTTTGACAATAAATTATTTCTCTTTTTGAATATTTATTATGTTTAATTGGTTTGATGTCGGTATATCGCTTGTGCACAGTTTAGCCAACACTTTTACTTCACCATGGTCCATAAGAGTAATGATGTTTGTACCTTGCGTTATGTTGGCAGGACATTCGGTTTTCTGAAAACATAAATCTATTGCCAATATTTCAGTGCACTTGCTCTGTGGTGCTGTTGCGTTCCTTCTGCATCAAGCGTGTGGAACGAATATTACCTTGTGTCTTAGATTGTTGTGTTATCAACTTATATTACAGGCAGTAAATAGTCGCTTTTGTGACTACTATAAATATTTATTTGGGTATAACTTGAATTCGTAGAAGTTGGCAGTTCGTGTTAAGCTGCCATATTGCATAATTTTCGGCGAAGTTACATGCATTGGAGTATACAGAGGTATAGCATTTGAGAAAATGGTCAATTTGTTCTAAAAGTAAAAAATATAAGATGTGGTCAAGTTTCTTGTGTTATATTGAAAAAATAATTGCAAACTTAGGTTCTCACTACTGATACTGTTCCTAACGATATATTTAAAAATAAGAAATAATGTAATTTTGGCAATTTTGGGAAAATGAAAACGTAAATTTTTGCAATTTTAATGTAATGCAATTTAACCGCGTTAAATCTTTTAGAAACGTCAGAATGTTACACAACGTTTAACAATGTTTCACGATTTAAATACACAAATTTCGATATTTCACTGTCAATTATAAGCTTTATATATCGTAAATTTATTTTTCAAAGTTATTTTTATACTTGGTCGGCCACGTCGTTGTACAACTATTTGCGTATTTGAAAATCTATTAAGCTAAAATTATAAGAAAGTGTTTCTGAAGTTCAAACGAATCACTTTATTATAATTGTGAAGTGTATTACCTTATTGAGCAAATGCTCTCGAGTGCACTTGCTTTTCGATGCAATTATTCTCTTGGTATTACAAATTTTACTAGAGATGATGCACCTCACTACATGACAAGTGATGTCACTGTATCAGATAGGAATTGCGCCATTTGCGACACTATGTTCAAGTGTCGTTTGACACACACGTCACGTGACGTCACTACCTACCTTACATGTGACCAACCTTTCTATCAATTTGTGGTTGTCGACCGCAATTCATTCCATTCACCCTCTTTCACCTCATCACTGCTAACCACAATTGATAAACCTACCTCCAGCGAGACTCTGCGGGTGCTACTATTCAGAAGTAAATTGGATAGAATTAACTTCAGAACTACAAGGTAAGATGTGCGGGAAAATATTTTGGATATCGTTACTTTTCCGTATACCAAATATGGCAAAAAATTCGTCAATGTATATTAAGAGTTATATTCATAATTAACATATGCTTCTGTGGTATCATGATTTATTCCTGGAATGATAATATTATAAAATATAACGATATTTGGAAGTTATGCTGCACATGAGTTTAATCATCTGTTTTTCTTTTTTGTAAAACTATGTTGATATGTTTTCCTTTAATTGTTTTATTTCAGGAAATTAGATTTGGAAGAAATGGATTGGAATAATTACTTCTTGTCAAGATCAAATCAGAACTTTAATTTTGTGCCTGGAGGATTCACACCAGTCAATAATGCAGCAATGTATCAAAGCAGTGACCAAAATTGGCAGTATTATGGAGCCTACAATCAAAATTTCATACCTGAAACTTCTAATACACAGCATGAAATATCAGCTCCTGTGTCTTCTGCATATGGAGCAAATTTTGTTCCTTCATCAAGTGACATGTCTGAGAACAGTGTTAGATCTAGCATGGCAGTGGCATTTGTTGAAGGTGGCAGTGTCAGGCCAAATGATACAAGTCATCCTCCAGCAGATGCCCTTTCTTCTATTCTACTGGCTTCTTCTTTGACTCCTACAGCGGGAGAATTTGTGCCTCGTTCAAAAACTGTAAAACATACTAGTAGTGATAACCCTTCTTTACCTCAAGATTCTCAAACAGTTTCTGATTCACAACAGCAAACATCTGAACTGAATTCTGTTGCAGAAATGAAATCATTCCCTGTTTGTGGTGAATTTGGTGGTGCTGAAAGGAAATACAGTAATAGTGAACAGTTCTTATCAAATAGTGTAAATTCTGGTATTGTGAGTAATCAAGTCCAAGCAAGTTCTAATAGTAAGGAAAATTCTTCTGGCAATAATGTTAACAATAACACAGCATTCTGTAGGAGCAGAAGTATTGGTAATCACAAATCTAGTGATAAAAATAACAAATTTTCGGACACTTCTGCCTGTGATCAATCAACCAGTGATAATGTGAAAACTAAATCAAAAAGTGATACAAATTGTAATTTAGGTGAATCCAAAGTAGTTCCCCCCAATGGGACTCCAAGCTTACGAGGTCAAAGTGCACGAAGGGGAAGTGGTAGAATATTACAGAACAGAGTGGATGAAAATCCTAGGAGTTCCAACATGAGTGATTCCAAAAGTCTTGGAAGGCATAACCTACTTTCTCAAGCTTCAACATTTTATAGTACTAGTTACACTGAAGGTAAAGATAAAGGCAATGGCTCTCAGATTAGCAATAATGATGAACAGTCTTTTCCAAATGATACCAATTTTGGAAAGAAATCAAGAGATCAGAATGAAAAAAAAAATGATAATGGGAAAACTTTCTTTACCAAGAATGGTCGTAAAGTTTGTTACAGATTACCAGAGGGAGGAGCAAATGTTTTTTTAAAGGAAAGGGAAAACACGAATGAAAAATCTTCTTTGTTTCAGAATAGTGGATATCACAGGGAACAAAATGATAAATTTGATAGGAGAGACAAAACTGCAAGGAAGGATAAATTTAATCGATTTGATAGAACGGATAGAGACGAGAGACTGAGCAGAGGTGACAGAAAAGACCGTAATTTTTTTCAAGACAGAAGTGAGTGGCAAAATAAGTGTGAAAAGCAGGACAGGGATAGTGATAGGCTAGACAGGGGTGGTGACAGATTGGACTGGGGTGGTGACAGGCAACTCAGAGGTGACAGACAAGACAGGGGGGATAGGCAGGACAGACAGGACAGGGGGGATAGGCAGGACAGACAGGACAGGGGAGATAGGAAAGACAGACAAGATAGGGGCAACTGGGTTATTGGACAGGAAAAGGATGATAGTCAGGATAGAGGCTTCAGGCAAGGTAGACAAGAAAAAATTGATAGGCAAGATCGAGGCAATTGGTTCGACAGGAACAATAGAATGGATAGGGGTTACCAAAGGGCAGATCTTTCTAATACTAGTAATAGATCAGAGAAAGTGGATGTACAATCAAGGCATCGTTCATTCAGAGAAGATAAATTTGAAAGAGATGTTCGATCTGATAGAGGTAATAGATATGATAGATTGGACAGAGGTGACAGATTTGATGGAAGCAATTGGACGTTTGGGAGTGAAAATCAGGATAATAAACAGATTAAAGGAGCCAAAATGGACCGAGGAGAGAGAGCAGGAAAGGGAGACAGGGATGAAAAGAGAGAGGGGGAATATAAAGTTGAGAAAGCATTCTGGAATGATAGGACTGATCAGATGAATAAGAATGATGGTGGGAAACAAAAGACATTTTTCAATAGTAGGTTCAAAAATTATGATTCATCTCCAAGTAGAAGGGAGGAATGGGGTGATAGTGGTACACATTTCTATAAAAAGGGGCAGAGGTACACCTCTAATTTTCATCTACTTAGTGAAAGTCATGAGAATGGTGCCCGAAAAGATGAGGTAAATGAAGAATATCAGCGTTCATCGTACGAGTCTAGTAGAGCTTCTCCTGAAAGTGAAATTCAAGTGTCTCAAAAACACAGTGTAAAAATTGAGTGTCCTCCTGCAAACAGAACTTCCAATGGATTTGAAAAAGACAGAAATTTTATGTCTGTTAAAAATAGTAGCTTACAGGTAACATCTAATTCAGAATTGAAGATGAAGAATTTGAATCAAGGCCAATTTTCAAATGGAGGTATGTTTTTACTTCTATAAAATGATACTAATTGGCATGTATTTTCTTGAAATCTTTTTTTATTTTATTAAATTTTTGTACCTAAATAGACTTTTTACAAAATTGTTGAGTAAATGATAAACTACTATTACTTTTTATCCTTTTGACATAAATACTTCAGATAGGAAACAGAAAGAACATGTCATATACTTTTAAGTTTTTATTTCCTTTTGTTTACGTGTTTTTAATTTTTCTATATTTCTTAATCCTGCAATACTAATGATGCAGGTAATATATATGATAAAATGGACAAGGATATTTATAGTTATTAATTTATTGAGGTGTGTGGTCATTGATCTTGAGATAACCCTTATTACACCAAAATAATCTTCTAGTATCTTTTCATATCCGTCTTTGTTCCAGTCATCATCCTAATATGTGAGTCTTTCTCCTCCCAAAAACAGTATTTGTAGTGAGTAACATGAATGATCAATGTAACCCTGATCAAGAGTCTTTCATTCTAATATTTTTCTTAAAAGTAAATGCTATTCTTCTGTTTCTTTGTGTATTGTTTTTTTAAGTAAACAAGTGTTAGTAACTAAGGAGGACTGAGTAATGTCTTTGAGAAGATCAATTGTTGTTGGTTTTCTGTGAAATAAAGTGTTTAACCTCAACCACCCTCAGCAACTTTTTTATGAATAAAGTTGTAAATCTTATTCTGAATGGTTGTATCTTTGCCAATAATATATGTTCAGTTTCATAGTAGTGATGTTAAAAAATATTTAATTTTGTTGTTTACTTTGTGAAAATAATGATTCAAATTTTGTATTTATGTAATTAATTACATTATACACTCAACACTAAAAATTATAATAGAAATGGATAGTTTCAGTACTTTTTCCCAGAAAGGTAACATATTTCTTATTTTTGTCTTCAGAAATGTATTTGTCTAGTGTCAGTTTCTTTTTTTATGATTAACTTACTACGTTATCTTTCTTTTCATTAGTTTTAAGTAACTTTGTTGGTTTTCAAAATTTTTGTGTTTATTTTTTTCTATAAAATGTGATTCTTCAATCAGTTACTTTAATTCACATTTAAGGTTTTTTTTTGGTTTTTATTTAAGATTTGTTTGGTTATTCTAAAATATATCTTAATTAATCTTTACATTTATTAAATATTTCTAAATTGTGTGTTCTGAAGTATTATTTTCACTATATTCATATCTATTTCCTTTTTAATATACTGAGTATGAAAAATATTAGAAGAAATTATTCTATTTCTTTTGAATAAGAATTTTATAAAATGAATAATTTTCCTAGTGAGGGAGGAGGAAATTTTGAATATAATCTTTCTTTTATTGTGTATTTTAAAAAAATCTTGTATTTTATCTTGTAGTTTTTTAGTTTGTATGAATTTTGTTACTTATATTTTATTTGGTTATTGTATATTCAGGAGTGAGTGAGGAGGGTTTTGTTATTTTCCCAATATATCATAACAATGAATTATTATTTATCATAATGATAAAAATATATATATTTTGGGAAAATAACAAAACCCTCCTCACTATATAGATATTTTAAAAATTAACATAATTGTGGAAGATGCACAGATTATTTAACATTCCGCATTACAGAAAGCCAGACTAAGGGAGTTTACTGTATATTATTATTTATTTCATCATTTTAACTGTTGTTTTAGATGATGATGCAAGTCAGCGAGAGCGCCTTAGTGATCAATTATCTCGCGGTGCCCTGGAGTGCCTTGTGTGCTGTGAGCGAGTACGTCAACATGATGCTGTGTGGAGTTGTTCTAACTGCTATCATGTTCTACATTTACGTTGCATTAAGAAGTGGGCCAAGTCCTCCAAAGTTGGTATGTAGTTTATTCAAAGTATGTTTCCTGTTATACAAATAAATGTTTTAATTCAACGTGGGTAAGAAGGTGAAATAATGCTTCAGATTTTCCCATTCTTTCATATTCTTTATTTGTACTTGCAGTTAAGAGTTTATAATTTTTTAATTAAAATTTATTGTAACTAATCTTTTCTTATATAATACAAACTTTTTCTCTCCTTTGAATAAAACACTGCAAATTTCATTGTTAAATGATACAGTTTATTCTCGAAGTTTTCAGTTCTATTGTTATACACTTACATGAACTGATATTTACGGGATGTTTTTAAGTGGTACCTCTTTAAATTTTGAAGAATCGGGTTGGCGATGCCCTGCATGTCAGAATGTCTCATCGAAAGTGCCACAAGACTACCGATGTTTCTGTGGAAAAATGCGAGACCCTGAGTGGAATAGACAGGATTTGCCCCATACGTGTGGAGAAATGTGTGGACGAGCACGGAAGTCTAGAAGCCTTGAACTGGGACCTTGCACCCATCGGTGTACTCTTCTCTGTCACCCAGGTCCTTGTCCTGTATGTGTTGCACAAGTCAATCGGTAAGTGGACTTGAAAAATTGTAGTTCTGTATGTAATATATATATATATATATATAACCTTAAGCAATTTACATCCTGGAACAATTTTTAAACACATTTCTTTTTTGTTCTGTATAATAATCTTATCTGATGTCATTGTGTTCTACTCATCTGGAACATTGGCATCATTTTATTTCTGTTGGAGTGTAGGGCATCTTTCTTGATTTTAGGAAAAATGATTCATGGCAAAGGTAGTATGTAGAAAATTAGGTCTAAAGTGGAGTACAATGGAGATCAGGCATTCTTTTTTCTTTAAGGGTCAGATGGTGTATATTTTATGCTCAACATTTTCTGTGGATAGGCATACTTAAATTACAATCTAGATTAAAGTTTTTTTTGTTTTTTTTACTTTCTCATATATGTAGTATATATAAAGTATTGTAGTAGTGAAAAAAATCGAAAAGGAGATTTTTGCGGAAATGTCAGTTTTGGTGACCCCTGATTCCAAAAATGTGGTTTGTGACTGGACATTCGTCCATCTGCGCACAGCACTCCTGACTGAATGGTAAATTTTTTTTTTTCATTTTTCATATTTAGGGTAGAATTTACTTCTAACATGCACATGCTTTCAATTTTCTTTTTACTAGAACACAAAGTGCACTTCACATGAAGGTCAAAGTACATTTTTGAATATTTTTCAAAAACAGGTCCAACAATTTTGCTTAAATTTTATGTACATAAAGTAGAATTAGTATGAATTACATCCGCATTATTGGTATTTTGCTTGAAAGTTTGGTATAGACGCAGTAAAATAATTTCTATCTGCTACATTTATGCATTTGTTTACTGTTTCAAGTAGCCTGAACAATATTTAGCAGTGTAAATGGACTAAGCAGATGTAGAATACACTGTTAGTAAACTGAAATGAAAGATATGATAATGATAAAATATGTAGGAGGACAGAAAATGTAATGTAAATATGAAATTACATAAATTTCTGTCTACAACGAAATTACATTTACACAACACTTTTATGATATTTATAAGAATGATATGTCTCTTTGTTTTGAAATATTCTAAATGTTTATTTTATTCTCAAATTTCAAATATAAGACGTAATAAGTCCATCTAGCGACTTTGAGAATGAACAGAGCACTGGAAGATAACCAAAATATAGAGGACCACACCAGAAATGACCCTTTCACTATGGAATTTTTTCACTCTATGTTGCAGACGAAGCATATATGAGAAAGTATATGCAATGGTTTTGCACCATTAGTTTAAATTAGTGCAATAGGTCCTGATACAAGATCAGATTTTCTGTTAATAAACACACCTACAGTATGTTGTTTTTTGATACTGCAATTCAATTGTCAGTTGGTTTAGTATATTCTTAGAGAGCTTTTGCAGTTCTAAGATGCTTTCTTAACTATTGGACTGTATAAGAAAAGATGGCGAGCAATCGTTTACCATGCTGTCAAATAGATGACAAGTACCCTTTGTGTCTTGATCAAATATCTGAAATGATATTTTCTATCAAGTGTAGTAAATTTCAGCTTAAAATATTTACCCATTTTCATTATTTTCTTATTATTAGTTTCTCTTATAATAACAGAAATGTAAAAAACATTTTCACAACTGGGTGGGCAATACCCACCTTTATATGTATCTGTGTGGGAATCTGAATCTTGCTCACACAGCTCTGAAACCTTCACTCATGATGCTCAAAATAAACTAAAGACAGTATTTTTTTCTAATGATTCTATCTTGTTCATATAATAATCAACATCTAAAAATTGTAGATTCTGACTTGGAAAACAATTTATATGATCATAGATAATGAAACAATTTTTATCCTTTACAATGTTTAAATAATTACATATTGCTTCGTGGAGAAGACTATTTTTCTGTACTGTTGTTGATTTTACTTTATTTTAATTTTTCAGATCATGTGGTTGTGGGAAGACTTTGCAAATAGTAAGCTGTGGCAATTCTCAACCACTCTTGTGTGCAGCACTTTGTGACAAGTTACTTAATTGTGGCCTTCATCATTGTATGAAGACTTGTCACTGGGGTCCTTGTGGTGACTGTGAGGAAATAGTCAAACAAGGTAAAGTTATCTTATTCCTTTAAGAAAATCTCTATTTTTTTGTAATTTATTAAACATTTTATTTGGGATTAATTATAGTCAATTAAGAGCTATTAAAATTTCTTAAATCATTTATTATGTACAATTTTTCTTATCATGTATCTTTCTTTGTAGTATGTTATTGCAGCAAAGTTTCACGAGAGGTGAAATGTACCTTGGAGACTTCTATGGCTGAACACTTTTCTTGTGAAGCAGTATGCGCTAAAGTGCTTGAGTGTAAAAACCACTTCTGTCCACTTGTGTGTCATGAAGGATCTTGTTCCCAATGTGACTTGATGCCTGAGAGAGTCACCCGCTGCCCGTGTGGCAAAACTGCTCTTGGTGAAGACTGCCAACGAAAAAGCTGTCAGGATCCCATTCCCACATGTGGCCAGCAATGTGGAAAGCAACTGAGCTGTGGTCAGCCTGGTGAGGAATGTGAAGGCAATAGCTTAACAATAAAGTGTATGTGTGTGTGTGTGTGTTTGTTTGTTTGTGTGTGTGTGTGTGTTTGATTGTGTGTGTTTGTTTGTGTGTGTATTTGTTTGTTTGTGCGTGTGTTTGTTTGTTTGTGCGTGTGTTTGTGTGTGTGTGTGTGTGTTTGTGTGTGTGTATATATATAATTTTAATAGTTTATTACTATTAAAATAAAACTATTTATTTAATTAAATATATTAGAAGTTAAAACCTCAGTGATCATTTCATTTTTAATATAATATTTATAATACACTAATATGTGTTGTACAATGTGTTGATACCACTTGTGCAATTATCCTACCTCTCCTGATAAACATAACCATTGGTTCTGTTTAGAATTAAGTGTTCACTTCTCTAAGTACAGAATTGGTCAAAAGGTCTTGTAAAATTTCCATTTAATTTTATACCAAATGACTTACAAGATTTCTAAGAAAATTGAGGAAATTTGTTTCTTCTATTGGAATTTTAATAAATTTTGTGTAATTTCTATCCTTTTATGATTTCTCTCAATGTACATAGTTATAATACTTTCTTTTTGGAATTAATCATAGTGTGAAATATTATGAATTTTATGTTATATTAAATTTCCTTATACATTTTTTTTTCAGGGAAGTATCATGAATGTCAAGCTGAATGTCACACTGGCCCATGCCCTCAATGCCCTCTGACAACCTTTGTGAAGTGCCGTTGTGGCCACATGGACCGTGAAATTGAATGCAAGGATCTTAAAACAAAGGCTGATGATGCACGTTGTGAAAAACGTTGCTCCAAAGTGAGTTTGCTTCCATGTACAGTTTATCGCTACATATGGAAAATTTGTGTGTGTACATTCAGCAATCTTTTTACTTTAATGATATTATGCTTGTATAAGAATAGGCACTGAATTTTGTAAATTTTTCAGTCTTAATGGTGTCAGGCTTGAAAACCTTAAAGTGTTTATTTTTCTGATCTTTTCTAAGAAGTCCTAATTGTTTAGGAGCTTATTTTTTTCTGTGTTATGTACATTCATCTCAACTTGATTGTAATGTATGTCACTTTGGAAAGTAACTTCTTCTTCTTCTTAATCGGCTCTACAACTCCTTGTGAGTCTTGGCCAGCTCAACCACCTTCTTCCACTGCCTCCTATCTTTCATAGTTTGTTTCCAGTTCTTTATTTTCATAATTTGTAGATCTTGGATTACTGAATCCTCCCACCTTGTTCTCGGCCGACCTCTATGCCGTGGCTTTAATGGCTTCCTATTTGTTATCGTTTTAGTACTCCTTGTGTTATCCATTCTTTGTATGTGACCCAGCCAGGCTAATCTTCTCGACTTTATTTCTCTCACAATGTTCTTGTGCTGAATGAGATTCTCCAGTTCCTCATTGGTTTTAATTCTCCATATTTCATCAGTGACTCGGACCGAAAATTCTTCTTAATATCTTTCTTTCAAAAACCGCCAGTTTTTGTTCTACTTCTTTATTAAGCACCCATGTTTTGGACCCATATGTAACAACCGGTTTGATAGTTGTATCTAAAGCCCCACAAAAAAAAAATAGTTGTATTATACAGTTGGAGTTTCGCTTTCTTTAGCAGTAAGGGACTTCTGAAGAGTTGCTTGTACATATAATATGCTCTGTTTCCCGCCATTATCGTCTCATTAATTTCTTCAACCATGTTATTAGTCGCATTTACAATTGCACCTAAGTATTTGAAGGCTGGTACATTTTCTATTTTAATACTTTCGATTTCAATTTCTTTTGACTTGCAAGGTTTTCTAGAGCATTTCATATATTTAGTTTTCTTGGTGTTTACTACAAGGCCCATCTTTTCTGCTTCTTCTTTTAACTTAACAAATGTATCTTTCATAGCATGGGCTGTTCGAGCTATTATTACAACGTCGTCTGCATAAGCACATACCTGTCTTAGTCTAATGGATATATTCCCTCTTACGTCTAGGTTTTTTAGTATGTTATCAATAGTAAAACTGAATAGGAGAGCTGATAAGGGGTCCCCTTGTCTCACTCCCATATTTACTGGGAAGCTTTCAGACAGATCGTTATTTATCTTTATCCTGGCTTTCGTATTTGACAAGGTAAGTTTAACCAAATGTATTAAATTTTCTTGGACATTGAGTATTCTTAAATTTTCTATTACTGCCATTCTCTGAAGAGTATCGAAAGCCTGTTTAAAGTCTACAAAGATATTATGGACATCAATGTCATATTCATAGCACTTTTCATATATTTGTTTCAGGATGTGTATATTATCTACTGTCGACCTATTGGGCCTAAACCCCATTTGTGTTTCACTCATTTTATCTTCTATTTTATTCATAATTTTGTTATACAGACATATTGAGAAGATCTTGTAAGTAATGTTCAGCAGCGTTATGCCTCTGTAATTTTCACAGCATTTTGGGTCTCCCTTCTTATATATAGGGCATATAATGCCCTGTTGCCAGTCTTCTGGTATTTGTTTTTTTACCCATATTTTACCAATCAACTTATAAATTCTTTCTTTCAATTCGGGCCCTCCTTTTTTAATCAGCTCTGCTACTATACCATCTGGTCCAGGTGCCTTATTATTTTTTAATCTTGCTATAATTAGGTCAACTTCTTGTCTTGCAGGGGGAGGTTCATCCTCATTGTCTATTTCCATATTGGAAAGTAACTAAGGAAGTGAAATTTCCTTTGGGTGTTCATTAATGTGTAGTTTGCAAAGAGCGATCATTCAGTTAATAGCATGACCTTGTTTGATACTTCTGTAATTTTGTATGCAATTTTTTGCTTCTTGGAGTAATTTTGAAGTTAATTTGAGGGGAATGTTATTTCATCATATTTTGGGTGAATGGAAGAATATGGTACGTATGAATCATTTGGGAGAGGCAAATAAGAAGAGACTTTAACATGTCTGCAACTATGATCCAAACTAAATGGATAGAGTTGATTTTACTCTACTTTGTTGTCCTATATTTAATATTAATAGCTTTGGGTTTGCTTCATTAATTTATTTTATCTGTACTGGAAATTTACTCTAATATTTGCAATTTGCCTGTTTCTTTGTATCATTTCTGAGTGGTTAAATCTCTAAGAAAATAAAATCCATCATTTTACTTCCTAATGTATGTATCGTTTTTGGACATCTTGTATCTTGAATTTTCTTTTGTATATTGAATTGTATGTTTCAGATGAGAATACTTTTTCTCTCCTCTTCATTTTCCTCCTTGTATTGTGTCTCCTTTCATAAGGTATAAAATATTGAAATATTACCTAATTTTTTCTCTCTTTCAGAAACGTGCGTGTGGGAAGCACAAATGCAACCAGGCTTGTTGCATAGATGTTGATCACCAGTGTCCTCTACCATGCAACCACACACTAAGCTGTGGTCTCCATAAGTGTGAAGAACTCTGTCATAGAGGTCATTGCCCTCCTTGTTGGAGAACCAGTGAGTCTATATTGATACATTTCATTAGATTTACATGATGCTTGATTTTGTGTATCTTAGTTACCCATATGGTAATGCTGTCTTCTAAAACTAATTGTATAAAGTATAATTAATGTATCAGTTTGTAATTAAAATACAAGTATTAATAGACCCATTATTTTCATTATATTTGACATTTTTTGTGTTAGAAATGAGAAATTTTAAATTAGAGTAAATCTTATTTAATTACATATTAATTTTATGTATTTGCCAAATACACAAATCTGTATTTTTATGTAGATTTCAAAAGAGATGGACAAGTTAAATGTTATTATGTTTTTGGTACAATCAAGTTGTCTTAAATGTTGCTGTCAATTTACTTTAAATAAACTGACAGTAATTATATTTCTCACCTTAACAATTAAAACCCTTTTTCTCAAAACAATGAAATAGCAGATTTGAGCTCTTGGCGTGGTGGTAACATATTTTTTTGAGAGAGAGCACATTTCCTCATGCATACAACCCTAGTAGTTGTTTACTCCTTGGGTACTTAGAAGTTGATATTTATTTATTTCTACTTGAATGATAGAAGTGAAAGTGTAAGAAATGATTATCATTGCCTGTTCTGTGACTTGACAATTTTTTTTTTTTTAATCTTTTTGGGGGATCTTGGAAATGGTTGATAAGATTGATTGCAATAATTCATTCAAAATGTAGTTTAACAGTTCATTTTTTTCATCTCTTTTTGTAAGCACTTAAAAATAACAAAGCTAAAATGTGTTTTCAAAATCCAAGTTATGAACAAATATTTTCTGATTTCAGGCTTTGAAGAGCTCTACTGTGAGTGTGGTTCTAATGTTATTTATCCTCCTGTGCCATGTGGCACTCGTAGGCCAGCTTGCACAAACCCATGCACGAGACAACACCCATGTGATCATCAAGCTCTGCATCAGTGTCATTCTGAACCGTCATGCCCTCCATGCACAGTGCTTATGGAGAGATACTGCTATGGTAAACATGAGGTAGAGATATTTTTATTCATTTATTTTCACTTAATTGCTATAAAACTAATCCATATATCAATATTTATCTCTTTGGGTGGTTTTCCCCCTTGTTGGCCTAAACTAATTATCTCATATTGAGTTTCAAAAGTAGTGTGTACAAAATTAAAAAAAAAAAAAGATTAATCCAAGATGCGAGTAATTTATGGAGACAGATGTTCTTTTTTAATGTTTTTTAGTGAGTACTTTGAGAATATGTCAAAGAGTGTCTCGAGCAAGCAAGCAAGTAGGAGTCAAACAATAGTTACATGGGAAATAGTATTACTGAAAAATAACATTCATATATTAAATGTTTCTGCATTATTTTATTTTATTGGTTTTAGCTATATTTTTATCAATATAGTTATTAAATAAATAAAATAAATTTATTGTCAAAAATCCAGTTACAAATTACATATGACCACATGGAGGACAATAATAATTGATTTGCTTATTTTCTCATTTTTCATATTATCATCCTGACATGATATATCTTTTTTCTTATTTCAGCTGAGGAAGGCTGTTCCTTGTCATCGCACTGAGTTTTCGTGTGGAATGCCATGTGGCTTACCACTTCCTTGTGGTCAACATACCTGTATACTTCCATGCCACAAAGGTCCTTGCATTCGAGAAAGTCAGCCTATTTGCACTCAACCTTGCAAAACAATTCGGAGCATTTGTGGCCACCCGTGTGCTGCCCCTTGCCATGAAGGAGATTGTCCAGATACTCCTTGTAAAGAAACAGTATGTGAAGCTTTCATATTCCAATGACAACACGTGCATGTTCCAAATAATGAGTTTGCATATTAGCTCAGGGAGGGAGTTAATGATGACTATTCTTTACACTTGTTTACACACACATTAATTTTCTTGTTCATGGCTTCTGCTATCCCTTATACTCTATATATAATTGCCCTTAACCATTCTTATTGCCTACAGCACAATTTCATCTTGTTTCATATCCCATACTACACTAATTAAAAGAAACACAGAATAAAATAGGCATCATTTGCACAATTTTTTTTCTTTGCACAGCAATTTTCAGTATGTACTTAAATGTTCAGTATGTTTCCAAAGTACGAAATAAAAAATGTGATTTGGCACAAAAAAGTATCAATCCCCTATGTTATTTTTATTATGGGTCATGTTGATATATGATTGGAGCCACTCTAACTTATTTTGTGAGTCAATTTTGCCAGTTAAACATTTTATTCCCACTCTTATAGGATTTATGGTGGTATGTGTGAATTATTTCTGAAAACAGTATAGTCAAAGAAAGCATTGGAAAATTACATTTTCTTACAGCAGCGCTACTCACATTGTACCTCCCATTATGTTATCTGCAATTTAACTGAAATTTTATGATTGCCTATATTATGCAATGCAATCATTCTACATCTCCCTTTTAATTAGGTCTACTGCAATAGTGTTCCAGCCCCCAACAAAATCAGCAAATAAAAGAAAATCCTGAGCCCTATATAATTTTGCGTACATTAACTCATGGTGATTTAAAAATATTATGCAGCATCTTATAAAATAAAAAGCAGTTTAAAAAGAAATTTCTATTTACAAAAAAAAAAAAGTTATCTGATTAATTCTGATATTAAAACTGATATAAAATTCCTCAAGTTGGAGGATAATGAGAGAACTTTACATCACTGGGGCGATAGTTTATTGTTAAATTACTTTCAATGCAATGAACAAAATATAACTTGGTAGAATACAAATTTACTAGAAAAGTAAAATATTTGTGTGAACCTTCAAGAGCACTGCAGTTTAACTGCTTTTTTCTCAGAAATGTGAGCTGCAATCTTCATGATTTGAAATGTGAGCTGCTTAATTTTTCTGATGTTACTGTCCTTTTTGGATCAGCGTCCCTTCTGATATAGAATTGGAAGAGACATCTCGGATCTCCTTCTTCAAGAGAACGGTGTCCCTCAGGACTCAGTCCTGAGTGTGACATTTGCTGTGGCCATTAACAGCATAACATCTGCTGTAAAGAATCCTGTCCAACACTCTTTTTGTCGACGACTTTGCCACCTTCATACCACTGGTCAAAGACGACTGGCTTTCGTTTCTCTGCTGAAAAAATACGCTGTGTTCTTTTCATTAGGAGACCAAGACTCCTGCTCCATAAGATCTCGGCTCGATTATGGCTGCGTTGTATATAGCTCTGCTTGTGCTAGCTACTTAATGAAGTTGGATAGTGTCCATTGTGCAGGAATCCATCTAGTTACAGGAGCCTACCGTACTAGTGCCATTCCGAGTTTGTATGCCGAGAATGGCGAACCATCTCTTTACTTCCGGCAGCAACTACTCATGCTATGACACTTTTGCCATGTGCTTACTTTACCCGACAATCTGGTAAACTGCAGTATTTCATCCTTCCTCTTCTTCCATCCATTTCTACAACAACAGACTAAGAGCAACCAAACCATTTGTATATCGCTCCAAACAAATTTTGGAAACCTTGATTATCCTCACACCTAATGTCTTACATCTGGGTTTCACTAAAACTCCTCCTTGGGCTTTGCACAAGCTGAAGATTAATTTTGATCTTCTGCATCATGACAAGAAGAACACTCCAGCTGCGGTTGAGGGTATACTTCCACCTAAACCTTGACAAACACCGGGTCTTTATTGCTGTGTTTACAGACATGTCGAAGCAAGCCAATGGTGTCGGCTGCTCCGTGGTGTTTCCCCGTAAGACCTGTGCAGTGTTTACACTGCTGAGTGCTGCGCAATATTGAGAGCACTGCAATCAACAAAGTGCTCCCGGGGATCAAATGTCCTGATTTACTCTGATTCTCTAAGTGCCCTTCAAGCAATCCAGACTGTGTATCCAGCTGATCCAGAACATCGAGGATGTACTTTTCTCCCTCCAAAGTGATGAAAGGAACATAATGTTTTGCTGGATTTCCAGACACGTGGTTATCAGAGGAAATGAGGAAGCAGACATGTCCACGAAGGCGACATGCCTCAAGAATTGCATGGATTACTTCACGATTCCAAAATGGGATCTCCTAAATTCCATCAAGACAAGGATTCTGAGTGATGGAACAATGAGTGGTTGTCTGTTGAAGGGAAAATAAGCTCTGACTTATCAAATGCTCTGTTAAGTCATGGAGCAGTTCCTGTAGGTCAGCTAGGCATGAGGAGGTCTTGCTGACCTACCTGCACATAGGACACTGTCATCTCACTCATTGGTGTCTCTTGCTACTCCGTGATGAACCTGTTTGTGAGGAGTGTAGCTCTGTACGTCACCTACTAACTGATTTCAGAAAATACATCTGAATACTGAGACAAATTGGCCTGGCTGCAGATTTACCAACAATTCTTGGAAATGAGGCGAATGATGTTAATAAACTATTGAATTTTATAAGTAAAGCAGGGCTCCCCCCACAAGTTTTCGGGAGAGTTTACATTTGCATTTTTCTTTCCTCTTACCTTTTCTTCCTTTCCGTAGTTTGAAAATTATAAGTTTCAGAATTTATTTCATTTTTGATATGTTTTGGGCAATTGTTTCCTTTTCTTTCCTCTCATGTTTGTCTTTAGATATTTGTTGAATTATTGAGGGTTTTTTTTTTTTTTTTTTAGTGGGTATGGTTGAGATATTCGGTGAGTCCCACACACGGGAAACTGCATTTTTCCCCACCTGCAAGGGCTCTAATGACCTTGACATTGATGAACCCTACTGCCCCACCAAAAAAATGCAATCTTCAGACCATGACACCGCCACTTATTGCACAAAAATTACTAATTTAGTAATGATTTTTTAAATTATGTTTAGATACTATACTATTAATTTGATTTGCAAAGAAAATTAACCACGAGATTAAATTTATTTTACTCCACAAGCGGGTACAGAATTGTCACCCAAGTTTCTAAGAATGAAATGTATCTATAATATTTGTATTTTGAGTTGAGGAATTCTTTGAAGTATGTTCATACTTCTCTTACAATTCAATAAGAATGTTAGTCAGAAATGTCCATTGTCTTGATAATTGTCAGACATTGTCATTGTCAGACAAAAAATGATAGAAATATTTGACTCTTTTATAGAATGTGATGTTACTAGAAGAACCAATATTAATCTCACTACCCAAGCCACAGGAGTCTGAAGGAAATTGTTGTCAGAGTATTTGTGGTCACTTGTGCTTCATTTTCTCTTAACATTTTTTCCTGAGGTACGTGTTACTTGTGAGTGTGGTCATCGTTCCACAACAAGACCTTGCTGTGATCAAACAAAGGAGTACCGCCGAGTGCTGACTACACAGCTTGCATCAAAAATGCAGGATGTTCAACAAGGTCTCTCTGTTGATATCACAGACTTGAGTGCAGCACGGACAATGAGCCTTAAAACGTGAGTTGTTTCTAAATTATTGATGTTGCATTGTCTGACATTTATGGTTTATACTAATTATTACTTGGATTTTTTTAAATAATCGTCCAAGTTAATCTTCTTAATTACTTTTTTTTTAAAGTGATGCTCTGTAATTTTAGTGACAGGAATGTGGAACAATTATAGGATATTTCTGATTGCAGATTGGATTGCAATGATGAATGCAAAATAATAGAACGCAATCGTAGATTGGCGATCGGACTTCAAATACGTAATCCTGATCTTAGTAGTAAATTGCAACCTCGCTACTCAGAATTTATGCGACAGTGGGGGAAAAAAGATCCCTTTTTTGCTGCAATGGTACATGAAAAGTTAACTGAGTTAGTTCAGCTTGCTAAACAGGTTAGTATTGTGGTTATTCCAAACAAGAAGTAAATGAAACAAATTTGTACATGCAAGAGTTGCAATTTAAACTTAAGAATATAAATAAGAGTTTTGATAGGAATTCCTCATAGTATAATAAATTAAAATGTGATTTCACATACATCTTCACTCAATTTATTCATATCTTTTGGGAACTGTTTTTGGACCTGGTCCAATTTTTGTGAAGAGTTAAGTAAAAACATGGTTAGTGAAGAGTTAAGTAAAAGTTTTAGTTTATTATGATTTCTTGAGTGTATGTTAATTTCATTTAGTATCTCTCAAGTCTATTTTGACTCTCAATTAGCATCCAATAAATCTAGAAGAATTAATAAAGGACTGAGGTTTCAGTACAGTTGAGTTTGGAAATAAATCGTCAGTTGATTTAGCTAATGTTTGCAAATGTCTGTGATTATTAATTGTGTGTGTGTGTGTGGGGTGTGTGGGGTGTGTGGGGTGTGTGTGTGTGTGGCTGGGTGGGTGTGGGTGTGGGCGCGCGCGCGTGCGTGCGTGCGTGCGTGCGTGCGTGCGTGCGTGCGTGCGTGAGCGTGTGTGCGTGAGCGTGTGTGCGTGTGCGTGTAGGGATAAAGTGACAAAAATATTAAAATTATTGTTTTTGAGAAAGGGTATTGTTAGAAAAAATAATTTTATATTAAAATTTATGACTATATGCTGAGATAGACTGGCCTTGGCAATGTTTTTTGTGGCACCCCTGGGTGCCATGATGCACATTTTAGGAATGTGATGAAGACCAGATAAGTCATAGAAGTTATTTCATAGTTATGCCTTGGAATTTCTCTCTGTCATTTATATTTTTATAATAAATAATTGAAAAATAATTAATTGATATAAAAAGATAGAAATGAAAATTCTGGAAAGATGGATTGGGAATATCCACAACAAGATTTTGCTTTAAGGTACTGACCTGAAATCTTTAATTGAACAATAGTTTCAGGCAAGAAATAAACTGTTTTTGTTTTTTCAGTCTAAGCAGAAAAGCCGTAGTTTCTCCTTCAGTTCCATGAATAGAGATAAAAGACACTTCATCCATGAATATTGTGAGCACTTTGGATGCGAGTCCCAGGCTTATGACCCAGAACCTAATCGGAATGTGGTTGCTACTGCTCAACGAGATAGGGTATGTAATGATAGTAAATGTGTCATGACTAAAATCTTTAATAAAAATGTGGGATGAAAAAATATTTTATGCAGATAGAAATCTAATTGTGTACAATTTCTAAATAATATGTAATTTGTAAATAATATATAATTTATAAATATTTAAAATATAAATATATTTGGAAGTTCCTGGACTAGGTTTGAAAAACTAGGCATTACTGGTGGTCATTTCAAACTCCCCAGTAGTCTCCCTGTGAATTAATTCAATGAATGCAGTAACTTTTTCCATGTCTGAAACATTGTCTAAAAATCCTTTTTCTGAAGACTGCTAAGCAACCTCCTGTCAACTTTCTCAAAAACCTTGCTTTCCAATATGTAGCAGAATATCCAAAAGCCATTATAAAAAAATATTCACAAAGAGTAAACAATGGAATCATGAAAAGTTAATTTTATATTTTTTCCACAACATAATGATTTATATTTTGTTTTGTGAGTTGTTACTTCTTTCTTTGACAGGAATTGGCAATAGTTGATGATGGGAGGGAGAATTCTCAAAATTTGAGGAAAAATGTTTGGGGAGAGTGTTTTGAATAAAAGGACAGTAGATTTCTGATTATTGGCAGATTAGCTTATTGGTAGAGATCCATGAAATTCGTGAGACGCGATAGAATGAATTTTCTATTCTCAATATTTTTTTAGCATTAAGTTCATAATAGACCTTTGTGATCTCAAAAATGCGAAATCGTGAAATAACACGAAATCGGTAATATAACGTGAAATTCACTAAATAACATGAAATCCACCAAATAATGCAAAATATCGCAAATTGTAACATGACACAACTAAGGCATTTTAGAGTGCATTATTAACATACAAGGATTCTTGTAACTAGGATTGCTGACTAATAATACTTATTTGTGTAAATTTATATGCAAATAAAATGTTAAAAGTTACAGAAGGAAAAGTTAGTTTTATTTATCTGCGATTGGTTAAAATGAAATAACACCAAGTTTCTTATAACACCGAAATTAGATTTTTAGAAACAAATTTTGCTGAAAAATAAAACCACTTTCACAGATCTCTGCTTATTGACAATGGCATCTGATATACAAAAAAAGCATTTCTACCCAATCCCTTTTATACATCAGTTTCTTAAAAGACTATTTAAAAAAATTGACAATTATGAAGTAAAATACTTTGGGAACTCCCCATATGTTGGCCTCACATATTCCACTTACATCATTTACTAGTACTTGTTTTGGGAGCTGTTGCTCCCATCATGAGGACAGGATTTGAGAATGGAGCAACAGCTCCCAAAAGTCTTGGCTTATTAACGTCAGTGGAGAGTAGGGTTGACATCACATACATTTACAGTAGTAGCAAAACAATGAGTATTTTTTATATTATGTAATGTATGTTATATAGCTATAAGTATTAAGTGTACTTATTGTATCCATATTGTGAAGTGCATAATGTTGCTGCTAAATTGTGGTTGAATTTCAAGTAAAAGAGAAACACTTTACAGCAATATCCCTATTTCTCTATTTTCACATTTTCATGGAAATCTGTTGCCAAGTCATTTTTTGTTTGTTTGCTGGTAAATTTATTGATTTTTGTTTAGAAGCTGAATTTGCTATATTTGGGTGGGTTATGACTATTGTGAGCTATTGATAGTTTAAGCCCTGGTGAACATCAAATTGATATTTATTGGAATAAATCAGGAGGTCACTAGTATATTATTTGTAACTCCATCTGTAGTGTTTTTTACTCGGATTCATAACTTGTTTGACTCAGAATAAGCATTTGATGTATGGTTTGAGTGATTTAGGGTCTTGGTTGATTACTGTAATCTTGACAAGGATGTTTTTTAAAACTCTCACACCTGTGGTCAGTGCAGGAGGTCCCTGGTTTCAGGCCTGATCTGTCGCAGTTTTCACCCGGCTCTTGACGTTGCCGAGGATTGTTATTTCGTATTATTAGTTAGAGCGCAGAATTGAATATAATGCTGTTATAAAAAGTTATTTACTACTCCTGAGTATTTCATTTTTATTTCACTTGATTTTCTTTTCCATTAAAATTGAACAATTTAACAAATAGTTACAGAAGTAAATCTTGAAAATTAATAGGCACTGAGCTTTAGTTCAATATATTTGATTGTCATCAGTGTTTCGATATATTGTTTAAAATATTCAGAATATTTAGTAATTATGAAATCCTATTTGATGTGTCTGTTGAACATTTTGTTTTGCTAGGCATGGCTACCTAGTATGAGCTTGCTAGAAGTATTGCAAAGGGAAAGCGGGCAAAGAAAAGTCCCAAAACCCGTAACAGCCCGGGCAGTTGACACCAAGTGAGTATAAAGTTTTTGTTTTCATCTTTATTTTCTTTCAAATAAAGCTTGGACTATTAAGATTTATAATTACTCTTATGATTTTTAAGTGATGCATGAATAAATAAATAAATAAATAAATGAATTGATTAATGGTTTATGAATGGATGAATGAAGATGCAGGTTTGATTAAGTGAATTAATGAATACAAGATGATATGCATAAATGAAGGAATGAGCAAATGAGGGACGAATGACCAAATGTAGTAATGAGCATGTGAATGAACGAACAATCTTAAAAAATTAATAAAACTAAAGCACAAATAATTTAATTAGAATACAAAGTGTCTTATTACTTCTTGACTTCTTGAAAAATGAAATCCATTTAAAATTTATCGCTTTTGTGTTTACTTAGCTTTCTCTTTCATAATTTTTCTTGTGAAATACCACTTCCAATGATAAAATTATAATTCACACCATAACTACAATAAAAATGGTTTCTGATATTATTTTGTACATACTATAATCTACCTGCAGACCTTTTTATTTTCGAAAGCAAGTAAGTATTAATTAAAAATATAATGTTACACTGTAATTCAACATTATTTTTTCAGTGGCTTATATGATTACTTTTCCATCTATTTGAAAAAATTGTTGTACTGTATAATTTTGTTTATTTGGCAACAGGGTTGACATGACACCCCAGCATAGTGTTTGTTTTCTACCTGTCGTTACACTACTGTTCACTGATGCTTAAGGTTCTTGTGATTATTTGTTCAGACTTCAGTTTATTATTTCCCAGAAAGCAGGAATATTTGCTTATTTGTGTATTCCTATTGTTTAAATCTTGGGATAATGCATAAATGACTGTTGCTGTTTGATTTTGTTGAATTTTTAGTTATTTATAAAGCTTGTTTATTTTTTAATCTACACGTTAAAATTTAATTTCCCAAATTTTAGTGATTGTTAGAGACTGTTCAAGATTTATTGCATCTATATGTGTTATGGTGCACTCTGTGTTTTTACAAGTTTACAATACACTAGGTCGGTGTTTCTTTTTTAAGATATTGTGTATTTTAAGTCTGAGAAGAGGTCACACGGTCACATGAAACCTGTACTGTTGAACGGATAGAGAAGTGCAGGGAGAGATGGGCTTGTTTCAACCCTTCGTATATGCCCCAAATGCCCATATGGAACCTTACCATATTAATCCAAATTTAGTTCTTCCCCCTTTAATTTTGTGGGCAAATCTGAGAGAAAAAATTGAAATCTAGTAAAATAAAAATCTCTTTATTGGAAAATGCTCATTAAATACGAGGGCAAGTCAGTATATAAGTCACAAAAGTCCGTTTCCCTTATACTGCTTTAAGTTACGAATGCATTTTTTGCCAGGAGGCAGCAGCATATGTATGATGTCATTATGAACATTTCATTGGGAATGCTTGAAACATCCTGACTTAGCCCCCAGTGATTTTCATCTGTTGGGGCCCCTAAATAATGATTTGGGTGGCCGATATTTTGAGAAGATTATGCCATAATATAAGGGGTTACTCATTGGCTGTGATGGCAACCAAAAGACTTCTTTGCCACTGCCTTTCAAGGACTTGTAAAGATATGGGATGAGTATCTGAATGTACAGGGTGGTTATGGCAAAAAGTGAAATAAATGTCAGGAAATTACTTTGATTATTATTGCCTCTATCCAGTTTTCCAACTTTATGTAATTGTGTGTCATTAGGATTTTAAAGGTTGTTATGTTTTATTTTGTTGGTATCTTAAAAATTAAGTATCTTTAACATTTAAGGTCAGTGAGACCAGGGAAAGTATTGATACAATAAGGCAATTTTAAGATAAGATATGGAAACAATAAGGCACTTTTAAGACACGATGTTTATCAATATCCCTATTAGGATCCTCCATATCATTCATTTACTGTCTTCGCTTTCATCAACAACATTCTGCAAAGTGACTCGAGGTGAACAATAAAATCAGTTTAGTGTTCACTCCCCACCCTTCCCCAGCGCCCTCCACCACCCTCTTACTGTCACTAAATCATAGCTTGTTACCTAAATTGATTAAAACCATAGGGCTCCAATGACCTTTGATGTCGACATGAGCCATAAAACCCCACAAAAAAAAATTAAAACCATTATTATTGGTAACCCTGATTCTGATAATGATTTTTTCTCTTCTGAAAAATTAGTTTTATTTTCTTCATTATGTTGCGTAAACAGCCTGTTTTTACTCTCATTTTTGAATGAGCAACTTTCCTGCTTCAACTCCAAATATATTGCATCCCGCATCCCATTTTATAGCGATATTTGCTAGGAAAGAAGGGGGAGTAAATTCTGATACTTGCGATAGATACCATATGTAATCAGTACAAATTGTGTCATTTTCAAATTTTTGGCAATAATTATAAATTCATCAATAAACATTTGAAAGTAATAAAATACATCAATAGAAATTTCTCAACATTTTTGGTGAGCCTTGGTCCCTGTGGTCCATGAGGAAAATCCACCCCTGCTAACAACGCTGCATCCACTTTAAAATAAGTTATTGTACTTGCGATAAATTGTGTACCTTACATATTATTAATATATGTATATTATGTATGTATATATAAATATATAACATGTAATAAGAATATGTATGTTTCAATTTGTTGATTAATAAGGAATATTATGCTTCATTATTCAAATAATAATTTTTTACTCTTTAGGATAAGAGAAGCGCAGACATGGCGATCTTCATCTCAAACAAAATCAGAAGATGTTTCCAAATGTGATAAGGAAATAAGCAAGAAAGATAGTGAACTCAATAATGATAAGGAGGGTAAAGAGCAACAAAAGGAAGAGGAAGAAGAAATTGATTATTTTGAAATGACATCTTGAAAAACACACTGTTAATAGTTGATATTATATTTAACTTAGAATGAATATATTTACCTAGGTTGGGAAGCTAGCGGTATTCTTACATGAACTTTTGAAGATAAGTGCAGTGATTTTTTTCCTTTCAATGTATTTTTATAGAAAGAGCTGAAGAAGCTGCTGGGACTTTTTTCATGTGAATTTGTTATATTTATCATCACCAAAGGTGCAAGTAAGCAGATGTGTATGAATGTAATCAATATTTCATATGAGTATTCAAGTTCTCTATTTAGGAGGGTATAATGTATCTTTTTGTACAGGTTTGATAAATTGAATTACTTTATGCAAAAATATATCTTTTATTTATTGAAAAATGGGTAATTTACACCTGCTACAATATCAAATTATCCAATTAGTTTTTTACTTACAGATTTTATTTGAACATTGTTAAATTGAATATATTGGAATGAAACTTATTTCTTGAGTTAACATGTATTACTTGTGTTCCATGAAGTAAAAAGTAGATGTAGATATTGTTGTTAGGCATGGAATGTTTAGATTCACAAAATGATTTATAGAAATAATGAAAAAAATGTCCTAAATAATATTTTCTTATGGTTTAAATCAAGTCAATTGAAATGCTATTAAAAGTTTGGTAAATTTTTATAAATGTGAAGATTAATATTGCATTTGTTCATCTTATAGCACCATTTCATTATTACTTTAATAATGAGTTTTTTTGTTCACCTGTATGATATTGCAGGTAGTAGGTTAGAACACCTCAGCTGTACTTCATAGATGTGTACTGTCAATTGAGACATAGTTATTTTTAATGTAATTAAAGGTGCCTTCAATTAAAAGCTTGAAATATTGTATAGTTCATTTGTTTGTTTTATTGGTAGTTTTTTCTATGAATTATTGGTTTTAGATGGTCAGCATGTCACACAAATATTTAGCAATGACATCCGTAAGGATTTCCACACTGAAGTGTATGTAACATAATCATCCGTACATCTTTCTAATATATAAATTCTAATATATGTGAGACTGCTCTTATCTGTTTGCAGAGACTTGACATCTAAATTTCTGAACTAGACATGATGAAAATTGTCAGAGAGGTATCTTGATACCCAAAGGACTGCAGGATATTCTATATTATCATTAATTGAGCATTTTCTTTGTTTTGCTTTAACCTGTGTTTATATGTGGTTTTGTCCTGACTGATTCATCAATATAGAGAAGAAATTATTGTAGAGAAAAAATTGAAATACGACTGAACATGTGTTCTGCAGTTGGAGGAAGAATGTACTTCCCAATATATCTCTCATTTATTTAAAGACCCTTTGACACACCCCTTTTATGCAATCTACTTATTGAGAGTAGAAGTGAATCTTAAATGTGTCTGATGTCTTGAAGTTGAGTCAAAAAACAAACTATGATATTTAACTGTACATATAATATTTTTTATCCTTTTCCGAAAATTAAATGCTCTTAAGTGGAAAAATTCATTGTTGTAATTTTACCAAGTGCTTCTATAACCTTGTATCAGATGATATAATAAATGATGTAGGTTAAATAATGGAATTGGTCACACTGTAACAACACATAAAAGTAACCAGTCAAAAAACAATTATACATAGATCACTGTTAATGGAAACCACAAACAACAGATAATCATAATTATGTACACTCACTGCTCATACCAAACTGATGCTTGGTGAACTGAACACCTCTGTAGTGAGATTCACACATNTTGGTGAACTGAACACCTCTGTAGTGAGATACATATTTCCCTATCAACAGCTCATCCTTCAAAATGTCTTGTAAAAAGTGATGACAGATGTCATTGTATTTGCTCCTATTCAGGAATACTAGTTTCCCTGTAACACTAGTAAGCTCTGGTCATCACAGTAAATGGTGGTGTTGCCTAGAGAATGAAAACTCAACTCTTAAATAAACCTATGCTAGAAGGTTGTCTCTTTTCTGCACTCCACTATTCCCAAGTCTCTATTTTACTCACAACCATAGTTCATTGCTTTCTTGACTTCTGTTAAATTTTGTTCCTACTTATCATGAATAATGATCCCTCTTAGGATATCCTGTCTTCAGTGCATCCTCAACAGCCTGCATCCACTAAACTTTTAATTGGTTCTGATTCAGACTTGTACTTGAATGGAAAATTTGAACTTTCCCCATTAAAAGACTATTATCCATACTTCTCCATTTCCATACTGAAATATCAGTTCTTCTACCAATTTTTGTTTCCCATTTGTTAACTTATATGTGGGGGAGGGGGGGGGGTCATAAGGTCGAAATGCCATTACCATCAATGAATATTAAATTTTCTCATTTCTCAATTATTATTTTTCTCATGATTTAATCTCGATTTTTTCAGCATTTGGACCTCAGGTGTACATCTCTTCCTCCTAAGTATCCACTCATAAGTACAAAATTCTCACCTTCATATTTTATATTACATGTAATCAAGTAAATCGAACAAAACATCCTTATAACTAAAACTTCTATATCATTATTCATAACCATCGTCACCCATCCATTCTCTTCTTCCTCTAAACATGAGTGTTTACCCGGTTATAACAGGATTTTTCTTTAATTAAATAACTTTCCTGAAAGCAAGCAACATCTATCTTATTTATAAACGTAGGCTTCCGCGGCCGGCGTCAGTATGAACTTGTCTGTCCGGGACAAACCGCGTCTTAGTAGATTCAACTACCGACGTTTCGGCCATCATGCTGTGGCCTTCTTCAGGGCAATGTCAGAGGCGAACAGACCTAAGTCGCTGTCATACTCTGCGTAATCTGTGCATACGTGCAGAGTACGACAGCAACTTAGGTCTGTACGACTCATTTATTTCACTCCAAAGTCTATGTATCATAATTCGTGGTTTCCTTAACCGCAGTCTCTGAATAGTCTCACCATGTCCTAAAATGTTTTCTAACTCGTCAATTTCTGTGTTCGTTTCACCTATCACTATTGGTGTCTTATCCTCGTTTTCACTCATATCTCGTATATTTACTTTATGTTCCTTTTTTAAGTATTTCCTAAATAACGTCCCTTTACTGTTTGGCCCCGAACACCTCTTGTTTCCACAGTTGTTGCCACAATTAGAACATTCTTTCTCTGCCCTTTTTTTGTTTTGGTATCTTCAAAATTTCCGAGTACAACTGTACCCCTTTGCTACATTACTCATATTGTCTACTTGCAAATGTGTGTGGTATCTCTTGTCTCATTTCTTTTACAACTCCCATTAACCATCCCTCGACAGCCTTCATTTGTATTTCTGGTCCTTTGTTTGGCAATTGTCGTCTAAAGCCTGTAATTTCTCCATTTTTGCCTCCTACATCTTATTTACTTTTCTCATTCTGTGATTAATTATAATCCTTCTTTCATCCATTACATTAGTCAGTCTTTCTTCTATTGGTTCAACAGATTTTTCCTCAAATATCGTTAGATTTATTCCTTCCTATTTCTTACCTATATGCACCTTAACATCATTTAATTCTTCCAATCCTCCCACGTGCGAATGCAGCGACTCATTTTCTTTTTTAATATTAACCATGACTTTCCATTAATCTTTCATCCTGTCATGGATCTCTTGTTGGATATTTCCTGACATTCTTCTAAATTTATTTCCCGCGATAACGTCAAGCATGTTCTCATATATCTTTTCCTCCGTACATTGCTTGCCCTTTCGAATATCTTGTTCCAGTTTCCTGTATTTTCTCGTTATTTTGGCTACGTTTTCCTTATCGTTTTTGGTCGTGGTATACTCGCTGGTATAAGCCGCACAACTCCCGCTCTTGTGCGGTAGCTACTAGTCGTTCTGCTAACTATGGCTGGGTCAGCTGATGGGATGGGATGGTCGCACTTTCCACGAAGTTACTTCACCACCCCTTCGACGTTCTTCGGTGGTCGGTAAGGAAATACGAAAGTGTGCGCCGGATTTTTAGACCCTTCACTTTGAATGACAAATGTTTTCAGGATAGTGTTTATTTTCTTCTTTAATCCCCGCACCATCACTTTAGGCTCGGCAGCCAGGGCGGGAGTTATGTTGCGCCGGTTATACCACTACTGCCGCGCGGAGACGTGTTTCCATTCATTTTTTCAACAACTTCGATCATCTTATTGCCACAATCCAATCTGTCATAATTTGCAGTTCTTTCTCAGTGTCAAAATGATCAGTTTCAATCCTTTTATCAATAGGCTGTTTAAATTTTTAAAAATCTCCTATACAAATGGCCTTGGCATAAGTATTTCTCTGGTCGAATCAAGGGTCATTCTTTAATTTCTAATACTAACAGTTCTTACTTTCTACTATGCTACTGTCGTTCGTACGCGCAAATCACCAAAATACAAGTAGGTCCGTTATGTGCTACGTTGCTTGCCACTAATAGCATGCTACGTCCGTGTGTATGCGAATCAGCTATTTTCGTCCGTCCCATTTGGCCACCATTCCATCCTCCATATTTAAAATGTCGAAGTGCACCCTTGCGTCCAGGCCTCCCCGCCAGACTTCCTTTTAACGGAACGAGAGCTTAAGTTCTTCAATTCTGCATTAAATTGAGTAAGGTGGTGTATTAATTAACTCCTTGTCAGGAGTAAATCGCAGGAGCTGGCATGCTTACACGTTTCTAATTAACTGTTTACATCTAAGCATCTCAATTATTAAAGATATTTACAAATCCCATTCCAATTAATTCAATTACTATGTATCTTTGAATTTCAAAATTCGCTCCATTCTGACGAAAATATTCAGTCTGAAACCTGGATACGCACCGGCTACGCACACTCCAGATACACTCTGCTCAGTGGCATTCCGAGCTCGGCGTTGGTGGAGTTCGGACCTGTGCCTCTCCGATCCTGGTTTCCCGCGTTTTCGGGCATATTCAGTGCCATCGAGTCTATCGACTTTTTGTTCTCGGACCACGTGGTCCCGTGGCGCGCGGTTTAAACCTTCGGGCGTGGATTTGCGCGTTTAGTTGCAGTTTTACTGCAACCCGTGGCTGAGGCAACCCGTGACATACGGGTTGCAGCGTTCGTTCGGTTTTAGAGTATATTGCAGCATCAGTAGTTGCACTTCTGAGCCGTTTTACGTATTTTATTGTTCACTTCATTTTTATTTTTCGGTGTAATCTAAATTTTTGGAATTGTTAAAAATTGATCCGTCTATTCTCGAGGGTTTTCTCCGGGGCCGCCCGGAGGAAGTTCCAAATCCCGAACCGCCGCCGACATCGGGTACTCTCTCTGGATAATCAGCTGACTCCGTCGCCGAGAAGTGGCTCTCCTCGTTTCGGCGCATCCGGATGAAGCATCGCCCCGTGTCGAGGCGGCCAGCTGTCCCGATTTCTTCCCTGATGGAGACTTGTACTTCATCAATGCTGTCAGTTCCTGCGGTGCTTACTATTGGGGTATCAGTCGGCGAAGATGTGGCTGTCTCCACCGCAGACACTACCAAGTCGTGTGAGCTAAACACGACCACGCCAGTTTCCGGACCGGCACGACCCAACTTCCTGGACCTTACAGGTAAGTCCGGCGATGCGTCACCTTTAATACCTGTGTGTCACGAGAGTCTAGCTGCTAGACCTCATGACAATTCTTCAATGGAGTGTGAGGACGGGTATACTCTGGCAAAAAAAACCTCCCGAAACCGTCACAAATTTTCCTCCCGAAACCGTCACAAGAAAAGAGGTTTCTGACACTTACTAATCGGTTTGCGCCAATCACGCCCCCAAATATCGGTTAGGAACGTTAATGAGGATAACGCCCAGCGAGATACAGTAGGCTCGGTTACTACCAACGCATCGTCACACGACAATTGGGTTAGGACTTAATGTAGGAACGTCAGGTAATGCAGGGAAATCTGCTTCCGTCCCCCATCCTTCTCCCTCCCAATCTACCACCACACGTTTTCCCTCCAAATCAATTTTCGGAAATGGTCGCAGAAGAGGCGACATATCGAAAATGTCAAAATACAAAAGCTGCTGCGAGTTCTGCAGTCAGTCAAGGCTGACTGGCAGGAATACGCGTGCACATTATAGTGCACGTGCCCGACTACACAGATCATCAAGCGGTCGTCAGCAAGTTTCGGGCTCTCCAGAGTGAGGACCCCAACACATCATTCTTTTCCCATCGGGTCACCGAGGAGAGACGTCACCGCAAGATGATTCAAGGCCTTCAGCCGAATGAGGTCCCCGTGTGAAGGTGTTCCATCTCAGCGAGCTTCAAAAAAAGAACGGAAATGATGGTCGAGTCCATCTTGGTCTATATGTGGTGGAGACAGCGGTACAGGTTTTTAAGTTCAACATTCGGTACCTGGGCAATGTTCGTGTCGTGGTAGAGGACTGTCACCAGCGCGAGTGGATTGCACATTGCACTAGATGCCAGGCGTGGGGCCACACACGCAACCATTGCTGGCGGGACGTGATGTCCACTCTCAGCGGGTCCGCATAGCTTGGCCAACTGCACACCACGGCCTACCAAGGTGACCTGCAACAACTGCGAAGGTGACCACTGCGCCTCATGGTCCGGATGTCCGCCTTCTCTGGTGTTGAAGGAACGCCGTGTGGAGCAACCAACTCGCGTACGGGAGCAGCGTGAGGCTGCCCAGGTAGTCTGCAGGGCCAATGCCACAGTACGCCCCACGGTGGCTGCAGCGTCTCTCCCGAGGCCAATGTGGGCGTCCTTCGCTGACATTGTCCAAGGGTCTTCTATTCTTCCGTCTCCTCCTTCTGCCTCTTCTTCTACTGCACCGTCTTCCTTATTCTGTGGGATGTCCCCAGCGGTCATCCAGACCCTATCTGAACTTTTGTCTATTTTCCAGTGTTTCGATCTGCGTGATTCCATCGATTTCTAGACACAGTGAAAAAAATTCTTCCCATTCTATCTGCCCCTGGTCCGTTCCTCCCCATGGCACTTTCATTCTTCCTATTCTAATTGACTTCACAATCTATCACCTCTTTCGCGTCGTGGAACTGCCCTTGTATCACCATCTTGAAGACCGCTGAAATCCGGTAGTTTCTCACCGACTTCTCCTTCAGGAGACATGGCTTACCCCGTCTTTATCTTTCTCTGTACCGGACTATCACATTTATCGCGATGATAGACCCTGTCACCCCCAATCTCAACCCGCGCGGTGGTACAGTCTTCGCTATTCGTAAATCTGTCCCTCACACTCGTCTTCCAACTCCCTATCTTACTTCTCTTGAAGCCACGATCTTGGAATTTGGAACTCCCCAGTTATTATGGTGTCTGCGTATCGGAGGCGTCACAAGGCTCTGGATGATGCGGATCTTGACTCTCTCCGAAACCTAGGTGACTGCATCGTAATCGCCGAAGATCTCAACTGCAAACACCGACTGGACTTGCACCATTTGTAACCCCGGTGGTGGGGCTCTGGCTACATACCTTGCTCAACACACCAATCTCATCCTCCCCCTCACTCTGGACCTGCTCATCTAGTTGACAACGATCCCTAATTCCTTGACATTGTCCTTCACTCCTCCAACACCCAGATCACCACTCCTCACCCCCGTTTCCAGCTAACCTCGGACCATCTCCCCATACTATTCTCCACCTACCTCGATCCCTTCCTTCACGACTTTAAACCTACCCCGAACATCAAGACGGACTGGAAAAGGAACACCTCACGACTTAGTCGGAAAGTGCATTCGCATGTCCCACTCACTTCGCCCGACGACATTCACCGGATCATTTCTCACGTTACGAACCACATGCTGACTAGCTTCCGACAATGCAGCACCTTTACCCATATAACTTCCTCTCATCCTGACACATTCTTGCTCTGGTGCGGGAACGTTACCGTGCATAGCAGCGATTCTATTGCGCCAGGGATCCTTCTGACAAGACCCACTTCCTCCACGAGACGTATATTAAAAGACCGACTCCGTGATTGCATAGCAATGACAAACCTATCTACCCCGGGCCAATATTTCCTCCTCCTCCGACGTGTGAAAGATCCTGAGGACCCTTCGAAACACTTTCACTGCCTCCACTCCTCTCCTCATTCCCTGTACGCCTACTCCCATCTACGACCCGGCCAGAAAAATTGAGATCTTCGGTGATATACTAGAAATCCGTTTCTCTTCTCCTGGCATTGTGTCCCATTCTCTTCCTTGACCACTCTTCTATCACAGTTGTCTCTTACCACTCCAGACGATGAGTGGACCTTGGGTACCTGGGAAGTGAAGGACGCACTGAAGCGAGTCAACACCAAGGTGGGTGGCTCTGACAAGATGCGTGGTCTCTACCTTCACGATCTTCCTCACAACGCTGTCCTCTCTAATATCTTCAATTCTTGTCTCTCTATCGGTTACTTTCCTCTTCCATGGAAACATGCCACTATCGTTCTTATCCGCAAGTCGGGGAAAAATCTGCGGGACCCTAACAACTAGCGTTCCACCAGCCTTCTTTCTCTTCTTGGCGAACTCTTGGGGCGCCTTGTCCTCGCCTAGCTTACTCCTCTCCTTGAATCCTCTCATGCTATACGTCCCACCCGGTTCGGATTCCGGTGCAATAAGTCTGCAGCTCTAGGCCCATCCTCTCTCGGAGAATTGCCATTCCTACAATCTTCTCTGACTCCTCTTGTGCCTGTGACTATTCATCATGACCTACTTCTTCATAGAACCAATTCCTTAG
This sequence comes from Laupala kohalensis, assembly GCA_002313205.1. NCBI lineage: Eukaryota > Metazoa > Arthropoda > Insecta > Orthoptera > Trigonidiidae > Laupala > Laupala kohalensis. The sequence goes on along the minus strand of NNCF01130091.1, from coordinate 94,951 downwards.
TTCGTCCCGTTTTTCACAACCTCCTGCGCAATTACTTTTCCGGGCGAACCTTTTGTTCGTTACAACCGTTCCCTCTCCACCATTCGCCCAATCTGCGCTGGGGTTCCCTAGGGTAGTGTCTGGGCACCCACTCTTTTCTCTCTTTTTCTTTACGATCTTCCTGACGGTCTGCATGTTTCCGAATTCCTCTACGCTTATGACATCGCGTATGCGGCACGTGCATTCAATCTTCCTCTCGCCTAGAAACTTGGAGTTGCTCTAATAGGCTTACTTTGAACCCCTCGTATTGCCAGACAATAATCTTCACTGGCTAACATCTGACCGGCAAAGCCTTCCAAAACCTGCCGTCGCTCAAGGTTAAAGACACAACTGTGGGCTGGTCCACAAGTGTCAAGTACCTTGGGGTCACGATGGACAGGAAACTTTGCTGGAAAGATCATACGAAATCTATCCACTCCAAAATGAACATCATACTTGCCCTCCTATCTTCACTAATTGCAGGATCCGGTTCAAGGTGAAACTCCTTATATATAAAGCCTGTACTCGCAGTCTTGCTCTTTACGCCTGGGCAACTGCTTCTAGGCCTTACTATCTTCGCCTTCACATCATCGAGAACCGGTTTCTGCTGACGGCTGTACAACCGCCGTTGCTCACTCCAATCTCTTATCTCCGTTCTCTATCTAATTTGGAACCTATAACAAAATTTATTTTCCATCATGCTCGAAAACAAAACCGAAAGGCGTTCCACGACCCCTCCCCTGACAAGTACTCACGTTACCTGGCACGCAGAGTCAATCCTACTGCAAGCCGAAAATACCCCTCAGATATTCTCAAACTACCAGTTCATACGTTTTAACCTTACAAAATTTGTCTTGTTACAATATTCACACCTTCATTCCTTCTTCTAATTTTCAGACCCTCATTTCACTTCCTCTCTCTATGCCCTCTTTATCTTCTTAAATAAAATATGAGTGCCTAAGTCGCCGGTTTCCGGCGGACATGGTGCTCGAATTTTATGTTACAGGAGACCTTGATACCAAAATAACCGTGCGACCATCCACGATGAGCGCTATGGTGGAGGCGTGGATATCTGCTTATCCAACCGAGAAGTTTTGCCCAGCGGTAAAGGCGAGTGGTTTCTGCAGCTGAAATCTTCAACCAGCAGACTGATTCTCGTTCCGATGTCTACGTAAAGATCGATACGGTCCATCGTAGACAAGTAATTTCTATCTCCATCGTAGAGAAGACCGTAGAGAACTTTCCTACGCCTTTCATACCGCAGGAAACGAGTTATCTACGTAGAAAACGCGTATTTCGCATAGGGCTATGGCGGCATTTTCGTTGTGTTGGTTATTATCTGTTATCTAATTCTTTTGCTAACTTAGGTACTACATTTAAAATAAAGTTAAACAACCCTTATACGAATACAATTTATACAAATTAAATACCTAGCTCTATGTTAGGTGTGTCGATTACAGAACGAATTTCTCTGAAGAATATACAATATTGTCAAATTCTTTAAGAACAGCCACTAATTCAATCGCACACAACTCCGCCACATTTTTATTAACGATTAAAATAGATATACTAAAAAAGTAATTTCCCCGAGGGGACTTACATCTAGTAAGTATGTGTTTGGCAAACACGGGACCCCGAGCTGAGTCTGGCATTGCTTCCACTTGTGCCTGACTCCTTCCTTTCTCTTTCCTGACCTTCCTTGGTCACCTCTTGTTCTTTTCTATTCCGACGCTATTAGGGCTAGGGTATCTTTCATTTTCCTCATTTTTGTTCCTCCCCTAATTTTTTGTCCTACTCATTCTTTGTACCCCCTCTTTTTTTGTCCTCAATGTTTTGATGTATGCTTTGAGATATGTTTTGGTATGTTGTAATTCAGGAGTGTTTTTAATGGGTATGGTTAAGTCACACTCGCGGGGAGAGTCATGTTGGCTCTCCCTAGTGCGTAACTGCATTTTCCCTACCTGTACAAGGTTTTAGGGCTTCAATTACCTTTGATGTCGACGAGCAGTAAAGACCCACACATAAAAAGAAAAAATTAAAATGTAATTGAAATATTACAATAAATTGCATAAAAGTCATTTATTTACTATTGTAGTCTTGAATTTCCAAAATTTGATTACGTGTTTACAATGTATATTTTTGTAAAAAAATAGAATGAATTGACAAATTTTGCCAAAATGGTTTCTTGTGAATCTTTGGAAAATATATATCCGGCATCTCTAAAAATACCTTCTAATTTTCAATTTTTTTAATTGGATTTTTTTCCAAAACTTTATCAACTATTCCAGTGTGTCACCTTGCTCTATTTCCATAGGAAGCGTCGCCATAATCTGGATATCGTAACGAAAGTGAGATCCACACACGACGTCATGCTGTGCTAGATGTGAGTGTTTTACGTTCACCATGAGCTGCACTACAGTCGCACGTAGTCCTAAAGTTATTGTAATGAATTTCCACTATTTAAAAGTACCAAAATTGTGTTATCGAAAAAAGTGTAAAATTTTCTCCCAATTTTTTTTATTTTATTCGGAAAATATATGTCCCAGAACTCTAAAAATTCCTTCAATAGATTTTATGATTTTTTCGAAGAAACAAATATTTTTCCAAATTTTATCATTTATTCCAGTTTTCTCTCTTTCCGTGGGAAGCGGATCTCTTACCTGTACATCGTATCGAAAGTGAGATATCAACACGACGAAATGATGTGCGAGTCATGTGATTTCTCATCTGATTCACGAGCACCATGACCTGCAATACACACTCTAATGTACCCCTAATGTTATTCTAATAAATACTTACTTTGTAGAGTATAACAAAATAGAGATTTTTTTCTTAAAATTATATAAAATTTTTGCTCAATTTTTATTAAAGTGAGATCCACAAATGACGTCATGATGTGAGAGTCGTGTGTGTTTTCTTCTATTGCACAAGCACCATGATCTGCATTACACACTCTCACATACCCCTAAATGTTATTAAAATTAATACTTACTATGTCAAGTGTACGAAAATAAAGATTTACTGGGAAGAAATATTAAATTTTTTGTTTTATTTGGAAAATATATGTCCTCAACCTCATCAAATAATTTTCTGAATTTTTCAATATTTTCTAATGTATTCCAGTGTTTCTAAAGGAATTATACCACCCAGAATCACCCGGATATTATCAGGTAGGAGGAATCAATACTAGTCATGTCTACAGTAGAGAAAGAAATCTCTTAACTTAAGGTGAGTAGATGCAAAGATGGGAAGAGTTCTATTGCGAAACGCAAGATGATGTGGAACAGCTACCTGAAAATGAGAAAGGGATGTATCAACAGATTGAAATAAGTGAGACAGCGCCAACCCTTCCTGAAATTATAACAACCCTCAAACAAACAGAAAATGGTAAAGCATCAGGTAAAGATAGTATTTGCCCTAAAATTCTCACTGCAAATGTTACTGCTAGAACTGTTTCAGGAGGTGTGGGTAGAAGGAAAGGTCCCCAAGAACTTGAAAACCAGATTAGTGGTCAAAATACCGAAAAAAAGGAACCGAAAATGATGCAATAATTGGAGGGGTATTTCTCTGTTATCCTTGCCGGGTAAGGTCTTCTCACGTGTGATTCTCAACTCTACCCCACCCCCGGCCGGCTGGGGTGCCTCTCGGGTGCCGTCCCCAATCCCGACCTCACGGGCAACGGATCGGTCCGAGGGAGGAGGGGCGAGATGTTCCCGCAAGGGACATCAGCCGTTACTCGTTGGGGAATCCTGTCTAACGAGCAGAGAACCCCGCAAGGGGCCTCGACGGACCCGCCGTAGAGGTGGAAACCTTTCTGATAGCGGGGTGGGGGGGACACTGTGTCCCACCGCCTTGAGTGTACTACTACCGGGACACGTACCCCGCCCAGATCCTAGACACCCTGGGCAAATGGAACGGATGTGTCGGAAAGGTGGAAAAGGCAAACTAGTTGCGCCTCGAGCAGTTACCCATCGGATACAGTAAGACTTCTGGATTCCGACACATGGGGAGAGGTCTTGCCCTCGAGCACAGCTGAGTGTCTGATGGGTAGACCCAACACCCCCTTATTGGGTCTACCTGTGTTTGACCCAAAACACAAAATATCTGCCAAAACAGCGTATCTCGACACAGCGCCCGCTGCTGTTAATCTGGAGCAGGTTTTTAACAAGAATGAATATCAAGAATATCACTTCAAAAATAAAAAACACACCTATTGTTGAAACATAATTAATCTCATTGAAGCTTATAAAAAATAAGGTTTCATTGTCAGTAAATTATAAAACAGCTGCAACTCCCTCTCAAAGGGGTAGTTCAAACTTACGCCACCAGGGCGCGCCAGTGACCGGCTGAAGATTAATAGGCTTCGAAGGAAATATTTTTGAATTCCTGCGTCAGAGAGCGCGGCGGTAGCTCGACCTTGACCGTCGAATAATATGGTATTCATTTGTTTTTTGTGTATTTTTAGGGCTGCCTTCGTACGAGCACGACACGAAGAATAAAAAACCTATTGTATCGTATATAATTTGTTTTATGCTCATTTTTTCATATTGAAACATTTATTTAACATTCACATTATAAATAGTGTGAATTATTTCTTGATTGAACATATTATTGGCGAGGCAATTGAATTTCTTCACGACAATGAAATCTTGTTTTTTATAAGCTCCAATGAGATTAATTCTTCTTCAATAATAGGTGTATATTTTTTTATTGAAGTGATCTTCTTTGCATTCACTCTTGTGAAAACGCTGTTCCTAGGAGCCGGCGTCTGGTTGATGTCTTCTGGGTGAATGTCTTGTTTTGTGTTAAACAGTTTCTATTATCGAACTAAGGGGCCGGACTCATGTTAAACACGAAAATTATTATGAACAAAGATATGCTCTTTCAAATCCAGCCGGATTGATTCCCGCCCTGCTGGAGTTCCTCTCGGGTCCCGTACCCAATGCCGACCACCTCCGGACAACGGATCGGTTCGGAGAGGGGAGGTTCCACCAGGGTCATCGGCCGTTACTCGTTGGGGAAACCCAGGGTGACGGGGAAACCTGTCTAACACGAGCGGAGAACCCCGCAAGGGGCCTCTACGAACCCACCGTAGAGAGGGAAACCTTTATGACAGCGGGGGGTGCATTGTGTTCCACCACCTTGAGTGCACTGCTACCGGGACACGTACCCTGCCTAGATCCTAGATACCACTGGGCAAATGAAACGGATGTCTCGGATATGTGGGAGAGGCAAACGTAGTGCGCCTCGGGCTGTTACCCATCGAACGCTCGAATATCCAGTCCGGATTTCGTAACATGGGGAGAGGGCTTGCCCTCGGTACGACTGTGTGATAGATCACCCTCTATGTGTGATAGATCGTGGCGTACCTTGACCAAAAGAGAAGCCGTTCGATGGACCACTGGACGAGCGGCCAAGCCCCAGCGCATGCAGTACCAAACCTCGGACTTACCACCCGGGTAACGGATCGGCGACTGGAGATGTTGACGAAGTGGTAGTGATCTGTTCATTTTGTCGGGTGTCACTTAGCATCTTAAACCGAGTAGGCGGGGTAGGGGCGATCAAGCCCTCAGTCGGGTGCCCCATCAGTCGACTGGCGCCCCTTAATTGGCCTCTACCGGGTAGTGGTTCCCCACCCGTGTCACGGGTAGAAAGCTTAGGCTTCCGATCGGTAAGCAGGATTGCTGCTCGGCTACTGTTAGCTAGACGTCTTCCCGTCTACCAGGGCACCTACTGGTAGGTACCCATTCTGTACGGGTAGGAAGGCCGCTGGGTCAGCAGTCTCCGACTCCCCTCGTCTAGCCCATTCTATGCGGGTAGGGGGCCCGGGACAAGTAGCACCTAGAAGGTAGCTAAGGCACCTGGGTCCGTGGGATAATTTATGATGTTCTCGGACTCACGTATCGGTCCCGAGATGTCAGTGTAGACCTCAAGCACACACGTGCTCTCTTTCAGTAGCAAGTGTATCGATGATTTGGAAATCGTAAGGAAAGTGAAATCCCAACACGATTTTAATGTCAGCTCAAAATTAGCTTCTATTTAGTTGGTAATTATAGGCATGTTTCCGATTTTATTTGAGAAAGTGGGGGTGATGACTACTAGTAGAGCCAGCCGCGCCTCCTTTTTAAAAATCAATTTGAGCGGTTTCCGATAGAGCTCAAATTTTTAATGTTAGCTCAAAATTAGCTCGTAATAATAGACATGTTTCTGATTTCATTTGAGAAAGTGAGGGTGCTAACAATACGTACAGTTGGCAACCCCACTTATGAAAATTCATTTTGAAGGGTTTCCGTTAGAGCTCAATATTAGCTAATAATTACTCATGTCTCCGATTTCTTTTGAGAAAGTGGGGATACCAACTATACGGATGTTGAAGAGTTGGTCCTGATAGATAATAGTCACTTAATGGCACGGAATGTAGAAATCAAAGCGCGTCTTAGTCATAAGTATGGTTTCAAATTTTCTGAAAATTTTCCGAAATGATAAAAGTCAAATGCTTTGTTAATCTATCATGGTAGATTGAAGCATGTTGCATGTTGCGTTATATTTACGAAAAATATGTTTTCTCGAAACATTCTAATCTCTCATCAGTGCTTCAAAAAGCATTGGGGACAAAAGGAATTGTCAAGAAGGAAAGACATTTATTCATGACTGGACAAACAAGAGTTCACATTGATAAAGTGAAAGACTTAGGAACTTTTATTGAATTGGAGGTAAGTGATTGAATTAAATTTGTTTCATGATAATTGCTGTTTTTTAAACTATTTTGAAACATTTTGTTATTTTGGAAGGCTGTATTAAAAGATGATCAGTGTGCAGAGGAAGGTGAGAAAATAGCTGAGGATATTATGTCAAGATTAGAAAAAGCTGCTGCAGATTTAATTGCTTGTGCATATAAGGATTTCCTATTGGAGAAGTGATGATAATATCTGTCATTTCTTTACACTTTTATATTTGCACCCATGAATTGAAATAATCTGAATATTATGTTTATCAGACTCTGCCTGCCCTTTAGCTTTGACTATTCTTAGTTTTTAGTATTTTCTTTCATCGGTTTGGAAACATCGTACTTTGCTCCCAAAGCATCATAATTTGTAAATTTGTAAATTGAAGATACAGATTATTATTGAAGAGGCTCTGTAAGTTTATTAGGTTGGTAATACTGTTGACTTATAAGTTATCAAATGTATAATCCTGATTTTGTTTGCCTTTCAAATAATGTGGACTTTCAACTTCATTTATCAAGCTAATTTTTCTTAAAGCATGATAAACTGCAGCTTCACACTTCATAAAAAGTACTTCACTGATTCTGTTAAGTTATGGAATTAAAAAAAATTATAAATATTTTAAAATTCCCTTACATATGAGGGATTCTAAGACTAAAAGTATCTTCACTTTTTAACGTACCATTGAAATGTTTCTTAATCTCAACAATTTAAATATTTATAAAGTGAACAGAATATATTAATAATATGAGAAGAATTCTGCCTGTGTGTCTTTCTTTACAATGTGGTAACTTCATTTTTATTTAAACTAATTTCTGACATTTTCTGTCATCGAACCTGTTTAAGCATATTCAACATGTGAATATTACATGCTACATTTCAGATATCTGTCTTCAGGTATCCAACTGCACCAGGTATCCAACTGATTCATACTATGGTACTTTGGTTCGCAAGGCAAGGACACTACCTCAAAAACTACTTTCTCTTCCTCAAAACTTGTATGAAGTGGTAAAAAAAGTACTTCCAAAGAAATAGAAAAATTACAATTTGTATTAAATTTTTAAATTAATTTTATTAAATTAATTTTTTCTCTTTACAAAATATTTGATAATTAAATAAAATTCAAATGAAAGTCTCTTCCTTGAAACTCATTATTTGATAGGAATGTACCATGTACTGAACATGGAATGTACCATGTACCATAACAAGTTTTGCGTATGAACAAGAGTAATCAAAAGCTTTGATATTGAAACTGAAATTCAGCTCTGTCGATTATTAAAGGTTTTCTTATGTGATGAGAGGGTGAGTCGATCTGCCCAGATCTTTTGAGAATGGGGAACCTGCAAGAGAAAACAAAATTAAATGTGACAAAAAATACAACATTTGAGCAGGGGTCATTTCAAATTTTTGTAGGGGACAATGCACAAAAAGCACCATAGTGATTTCTTAGATGTAATTGATTGGTCCTATAAAACATTTAGTCAACGTCATAAAACCTTATATGTTAACGAATTAGTTATTTGTCATATTTAACATTTGGGAACCCTGTAATTTGTTACACATATATTTAATTAGCATTTATACACACACACACACACACACACACATATATATCACAAAAGGTGTACTTAAAGAAACAACTATTGCAGTTCGGATGGACTAGTAACTTTGTTTAGTGGAAATCTTGATAGAGACAGTAGGGTTAATAGCAATTAGTCCACTTAGTAAAATACTGATATGTAGGTATGGAGATCTGATATTTCCATTTTTTGTTTTATATTCAAAATTATTTGGAGGAAGCAATTTTCTGCATCAAATGATTCCCCTGGACTAGTATTCAATATGACACATACCTGCTGTGGATGAGGAGTGTTATTCAAGAAGTTACTTTTACTTTTAGAATGGGAAATGTTCTGTGATGGACAGAAATTAAATGAATGTGTTGGTCTTGAACTTTCACCATGTTGTATTTCATTCTCAAAAAAGAAGGCTGCAGGGTTATGCTTCAGTGTTTTGTTCCGTTCTTCCCTAAAAATAATACAATCTTTAATTTACATTAATAGCATATACATTTAATACAATAAATTTTACTTACAAATGAGCTAATTTAGCTTCAAGACGAGCCTTCTCTTTAACAGCCATCTCATAGAACTCCACATGTTTTTTATAAGTTAATTTCTATAATAAATTTCATAATGAAAATAATTTCATCACAAAGAAGGCATTTAACACATTGATGATTTAAACATACCACATGTTTGAAATATTGATTTAGTTTAATTCGGTGCTCATTTTGAAACTTCATGATGGTTGACACTTTCATCAACACATCTCCAGATTCAGAAAAATATTCTTTTACTTCTTCTTCCATCTACAACATTTTGAACTCAATTGTCTTTTAATATCAATAAACAAACATACTACTTTTACTTCATAGTATTCAACTTATTCTTATTAACTGATTTTTCTTACCTCAGAACTAATGGAAAGTAATGAATATTTTTTTCTACAAACAGAGCATCTCTCTGATCCTTGGCCTTTATCTAAAACATAAATTAGTTAATTGTATTTTGTAGTCTTTCCAGAAGCAAAACAAATTTTAAATTACTGAAAATTTCTTTTCAATTAATTTCTACAGACTATAGTATCAATATATTCAGGTTCTATAGTCCAACTTATTCTAATGTTCATTTTTAACCCTCGTGTTGTGGTGATAAGTCATTATTTGTGGTTAAAAATTAATCTGCAAGAGATAGCATGGCATCTCCTAAGTTGTCATAAAGGCAGCCGTGAGTTATCTAATACATTTGCAAGGTTATAAACTTTCTTGCTTTTATGTGATAATTTATTACCCTTTAACTGATACATTTATGGTCACCACTTGCATGAATGGTCAGTCACATCAGTGTCACCAAAATTATACCAAATATTAATTGATTATTAGGTAAATGAAAGTCTTATTTCTATAATATTTATTAATTAAATCATAATAAAACTATTTATTATTATTGTTTTTAATTTTGTTCATAAGGAAGGAAATACTAAAAGTCAAATTTTTTTATTAGTATTGTGTTTTTATTATAACATATAAATGAGGATACTACGGAAAGACATAAAATGTATGGCTACAAAAATACAGAAAAGCAGTTTTTTATTGATTATAACAAACTAATTAAATTTTCACAATTTATTCAAGCCTTCATTTTTTGTATTTTTTGTTTTGTTTTTATGTGAATAAAAATTTATAGCACATATTTATTTTACTTCATTTATAAACAGAAAGAAAAACATTAATAATAATAAAGAAAAATATAAATTCCAAAAAAAGAAACCAACCGTTTTGCCTTATTGGATCACAAATCCTTTATTCCTTTTTCCAAAAGTCAAAAACTATTCCTAAGTTCTATTTTTATAATTATATTTTTTATAAATAGTAGTAGTAAATTATTTTTGCAATAATGTATTATTTTACTCAAAAAACATGTACGCGATCTCATACACTGAGGTCACCAATAATGTAATGAAATTTCACAAAATAGGTCCATGTGGAGGACAAGTAACTAATTTACTAAAATATAACATGTAGAATGCTATTAATTAAAACACTTATAAAAACATAAGATTACAATTCATATTCTTCTTGATATGGGGAGTCATGACTGAAATCTGTCCAGTGCTTCAAACCTATATGTGAATTTTTCATCCACATGAACAAATGCTACTTAATACAACTGACATTATTTTCAGGAAAAATGACAGAAAATCTTTTCTAATTTATAATCATATTACAGTAAATAAAATGTTAGAACATAACATTTCACAATCCCGATTATCTGCGGTGCGGATTAACAGCCTGACGAACATTAAAAGTAATTTGCAACCAAAACGCGTGAAATGATTGTATCTTAGGACAATTTCAAAAAATGCGATAATTTATCGGAAACAATTACTGTAGTAGCACTACATTTTCACGAGAGATTATGTATTTAAACATTGTTCATTTATAATGGCTCTATTAGATTGAATTAAAAATATGCACCAGTACTGCAATAATGTTTGTACGCTGGCCACATTTTCATGAAAATCAGGGGCATAGTATGCGCTCCTTGTTCTACACTAATTCGGCATGCTATGATGAAACATTGAATCTCACAGTTCATTCTTTTAGTATGGGTTACGATGTTGAGTGTGTCTTGGGGATAATCGACGATTTCCGTTATCGGCAATATCCGAACCGATACTTATCACCGTAATCTGTAGTAATAGGAACAAAAACTATTTTCTAATCCTTGATTCATCTAAGCGGGCATTAAGAGGTATCAGACATGCAATCGGGTAGGCCTACCTGTTTTCAAGCAAGTACTGCAATACAGATGGCCACAGCTAGTTAAATACATTCGCCTGACATCTTCCTTGTCTCCCTGGTAGAAACACGTATTGCAATGAATCCAGTCCATTTCAAGTGATTATGGAATTTCTTAATTACTAATAAGCTCGAATGCAGATGATACAAATCCAAAATCTTATCACCCGCCGTCCGAAGCACATAAGCCGAGACACTAGGTGCGCTGAATGTTGCCAATATATGAATCCACTCACCAAAGAGTTTCTACGTACTGAACTTGGTGACCGACCATTATAAGATGTGTGACTTTACGTTATGACGTATTTCCATTGTAGAAGCCGGGACTAGTTTAACCGGAAGGGATATTTTATTCTTAACCATTTCGAATTCAAATGAGAACTCTTTACTTTGCTCTATATTTATCAATCAATTTTAATCTGTTCTCACCTTTCGTGTTTTAACTGTTGATCAGTGAGAAATAGGACTTTCTGGCCAAACATACTTTTTTCAAATTAAAATTAGTTTTATCGACGTGTGAGGATCTCTCCCAGTCCTCCTTGCTCTTTCTCTGTTTTTCAGCATAATTACTTATTTACTGCAATGAATCATTAAAAGCAACAAAAAAAATTGATTACTCATATCCAGATATACTTCTATTTGCGACGGAAAATTTAGCGCGTCATTTGAATTGTGCCAGTACTTTGTGGTCAACAATACATTTACGATAAATACTTCGCAAGTTCAGTTGATATTCTCTGGAGGTAATGAGAATGTCGTAGACATCTTAAATAACGTCAATTTGGGTCGTAATTGTGAAAAACTTTTGCAGTGGCATACCACATGTCGCAAGAACGTAAGGTGCGCCGAAGACATTTATCAGGTTTTCGTACGTCCTAGTTCTTATATACAGCGTTTCACTTGACAACTGCGGTACAAATCTCGCGTAAGAACAGGAAAAGTAATTTATGGACAGACAGGGACGCACCCAACATTTATTTATGGGGGCCGGGCTTGAGAAATGTGAACATAGGTTCGATAGGATATAAATGATAACAATGGGTAAAGACCTAAAGATCCGAGGTCCTGTAAATACATGTGATCGAAAAGACTAGTCGATAAACAGTGTTGGAGATGGAGAGAGCCTTGGGGTGAATTACTCATGCTGAGATTGGATGACTCGACGAGAGGGTTGAGTTTATTCTTATTTTAAATTTCCCGTTATTTAAAACGCAGCTATTAAGTCCTGTATATAGGTAGGAATGCCTATGTCACCACTAAAAATGCCTTCAAATAATTTTGAAATTTTTTTGAAAAATGAAAACTTTTTCTAAATTTTATCTATTACTGCTTGTCACCTTGCTCTCATTCAGTAAGAATTGTCTCGACCTAGACATCGTAACAAAAGTGAAATCCCAACACGTCTTGATGTGCGAGTCGGGTGTGTTTTATTTTGTTTCATGAGCCCCATGACTTTCTATACACTCTCACATACCCCTGAAGTAATCTAATGAATACTTACTATGTCAAGTGTATTAAAATTGAGAATAACCAGAAAAATTGTCAAACATTTTTGCTAAAAATGTTTTTGTGTTATTCGGAAAATAAACATCCCTAACCTTTCAAAATGTCTTCAAAAGTTTTTGTCATATTTTTGTAAAATTGATTTTTTTTCTTTCAAAACGGTGTGGTACTTAATGAATGTCATATATATCTAATTTTACGGTTAAGAATAAAACAAATTTAAACAGTATTCGAAAATTGGAAATCGTTTTCAATTTGCATACTTAGGAATATAAAATTTTCGATTGAAACCATAAAAAATTTAAAAGAATTTTTGGAACATTATTGTACACTGAGGTATATCTTGTTTTGATTGAAGCCATAACAAATTTTAAAAACGTATTTCAAAAAAAAAATTACGAAAATTAAAAAAAAATATTTTGGTACTTAGGAATAAATATATTTCGTTTGGCACCATAAAATTTTCAAAATTTTTTTCAAACAAATTTTTCGAAGCAATTTCTTGAAAATTTTTGGTACTTATGTTTATATATATTTTTTGATTGAAACCATAAAAATTTTCATTTTTTTTTCGAAAAAGTTTTTTCAATTTTTTTGCATTGTGGTATATATTCTTTAATTAAACCAAAAATTTATTCCTTTTAAAAAATTTCCCTTTGAGTTAGTGAAAGGGAAAACTGACTCAAAAATCCAAGTGTATTACATTACGTTTTCTCTGACAACTCGGATTGCGATACTTTAAAACAGTGTGGTACTTAATATATGTCCTAGATAGCTAATTTTACGGTTAAGAATAAAAGAAATTTTAACAGTATTCGAAAATTAGAAATCGTTTTCAATTTGCATACTCAAATTTTCGATTGAAACCATAAAAAATAAAAAAAATGGAACGTTATTGTACACAGGTCTATCCACGTTATCATTGAAGTCATAACAAATTTTAAAAATTAAAAAAAGAATTTTTTACGAAATGTTTTTATTTTTTTGGATAATTAGGTATATATATTTCGATTAACACCATAAGAATTTTCAAAAAAAATTTGGAATTTTAAATTTTTTCTGATACTTAGGTATATGTATTTTTTCGATTGATACCATAAAAGTTTCAAAAAATGTTTCGAAACAAATTTTTTAGGAAACTTTTTTGTGTGCTTTTTTGTGTATATAAATTTTTATTGGGACCATATTGCATGAAGACGGTTTAATACGCGTTAATACTTGAATTGACGTAACTCACGGTCCCTGGGAACACTCACATCCCATTATATTATCTTCTAATCACAGCTTAACTAAAATTATCATTCTCTATTACCACGAAAAATAATTTCATCTTGCCAATCAAACCTTAATCTACCACCTGAGATTAAAATATTGGCATATCAAGGGATTACGCACGATCAAAAGTACAATTCGGAATTGTGTCAATTGTCTCAGGAATTTAAAAAATTCTTATTCACAGCAGATGGCCACACTTCCACCGGAAAGACTGATCCCTTCTCGTGCTTTCACATACACGAGATTAGATTAAAAAAATGTCCCAAAAAAACTTTAAAAAATTTTTTGTTCTCCTTTTGAAAAATGTATATATCTAACTAAAAATTTTCTAAAAATTTTAGAAACCTTTTTGAGTTCCTAATTGAAAAACATTCCTGTTCCAAACAATTATCGTAAATTTTTCAATAAATTTTGTCCAAGAAAATTATGAAATTTTTATGGATCTAATCAAAATGTAAATATACATACGTTCAAAAAAATTACAATTTTTTTATAAAAATTTGTTTAAAATTTTTTATGACCAAAACGAAATATATATAAAGCTATGTAACTAAAAAAAATTGAAAAAGTATTATAATTTTGTCCAAAATTTTTTATATTTTTTATGATATCAATCAAAAAATATTTATATCTACGAATCCAAAGAATTTTCAAANATTTTTTTTCAAAATATTTGTTCAAAAATATTTTTAAAATTTTTTAAGATTTCGTTCCAAAAATTTATATATTGTACAAAGATTTTTATTGAAAAATTAAACAAAATTCCCAATCGAGAAATATGTGTACCTACGCACCAAAAACATTTTCAAAAATTTTTCTTCAAAAATTTTGCGAATTTTTTATCCAATTAAAAATATATATACCTAAGTACCCAAAAATATATATACCTAAGTACCCAATATATACCTAAGTAATCCAATTAAAAATATATTCATCTATCAACCCCAAAAACCTTTAAAAAAATCAAAAAATTATGACCAAAAAAAGTTGAAAATATTTTATGATACCAAGCGAAAAATATATATACATCTTTAACTAAAAAAATTGTCCAAAAAATTTCGAAAATTTCTTATGGTCCCAATCGAAAAATATATATAGCACAGTAGCCTAAATTTTTTTAAAAAATTTAAATAATTTTGTCCAAAAAATTTACGAAATTTTATTCTAGTCCTAATCAAAAAATATATATACCCAGGTACACAAAAAAATTCGAAAAATCTTGTCCTAAAAATTATTATAAATTTTTATGGTCAATCGAAAAAATACATACCTACTAAAACTAATTTTTAAAAAAATTCCAGGAATTTTGCAGAAAATTACTGAAATTTTTTTATGATCTTTATCGAAAACTTTACCTCTGTACCTTTTATGTATTATGTACTATATATTGTTCGTTTGAGACCATAAAAAATTTCGAATTTTTTTCGGAAAAAATTTTCGAAATTTTTTTGTAAATTTTTGGGTACTTTGGTATATATATTTTTCGTTTGGGACCATAAAAGAATTTTAAATTTTTTTCTGGAATAATTTTTCCTAAAATTTTTGAAAGTTTTTTGGGTAATTAGGTTTTTTATATATTTTTCATTTGGGACCAGAAATTATTTTTGAAAATTTTTCGGAATTAATTTTTGAAATTTTTTAGGGTAATTAGGTAGATACATTTTTCGTTTGGATCAACTAAACATTTTCACATTTTTTTCGGAAAAATTTTTGAGAAAATTTAGAAAAATATGTTTATGTAATTTGTTATATGTATTTTTCATTTGGGATCATGAAAAAATTTCGAAATGCTTTCGAAAATTTTTTAATCGGAATATATTTATCGTTTAGGGCCATAAAATATTTTCGAATTTTTTTTGGAAAAAGTTTTTCGTATAATTTTTGAATTTTTTGGGTACTTAAGTATGTATATTTTTGGTTTGGTACTATAAGAAATTTCAAAATTTTCTTGGAAAAAAGTTTTGAAAAATGTTTGAAATTTTTTTGGTACTTCGGTATATATTTATCGTTTAAGACCATATAAAAATTTCGAAATTTTTTTCGGAAAACATTTTTTGAAGGTTTTTGGCTACCCATATATATGTATAT
>NNCF01130091.1:56425-72415 GCA_002313205.1 Laupala kohalensis | reverse complement strand
TATATATATATATATATATATATATATATATATATATATATTGTTCATTTGGGACCAAAAAAGTTTTCGAAATTTTTTCGGAAATAATACTGAAGTAATAAAAATATTAAACACAATAAAATACTTTAAAGTGTACGAATGTTACTACCGCTCTGACAACGAAGTTCTTTAAGCTCTCAAGGTGCAGCCACGTCAAATAAGTACAGCATGTCCTTTTGAGCAAATAGAATTACCTCTTAGCGATCTTGCCCCTACCCCCAAAGGTGAGGGTGAATAGGGTGACTGACCGATATGTGCAGATGGACGTCTGGAAAGTGACGCATCCTTCTAGGCGCGGTAATATCATGTTTGTTTAAAATGAAATTCACTTGTTTCTCCAAATTGGATGCAGATTTATAAATACTGTATTGGATTTGTTTATTCTATCGAGAACTTATGAAAACTTACTATTTGCTCATCTGCCCCTTTTATTTCCCGCTTCGTTTTTTCACTCATTCCAAGTTCTAAAGACATTCACTTCATTTTAAAGACATTCACTTTGAGGTCAATGCCCAAGGTTTCCTAACGCACACAGAGTCCACTTCTTCCTGCACATCACTAAAATGCTGAGTAGGTGGACAGATCATCGGCATAGTTGAGATCTACCAACATCTTAACAAGGATCCATCTAATTCCACTTTTTGTCTTTGTTACCTTCTTCGTACATTATCAAGTACCAATAGGAACGGAAATGATGATAAAATACAATCTTGACGAACACCAGGTGTTACATTAATTGGTCTAGACAATTTTCCGTTGGGAATACCTGACAGATGTATCCTTTGTACATGTCTGGTATAATAATTACTATTTTCGGTGGTATACCATACCTATTTAATGCCATCCAGATATTTTGATGAACGAGGGAATCAAACGCCTGTTCAAAATTAATGAACATAAGGTACAGCGTAGAGTACATCTAGGCTATGTTCTACAATTATACGTGGGGTGTTTATGTGATCCACACAACTACGGTTTATTCCTTTCTTAGCTTCTTCTTCAATAACCCTTCAATTTGATGTAATATAATTCTCGACAATATTTTTCCAGGTACAGACAACAGCGATATGTCTCTACAATTGTTTCATTGAGTTTTATGTTGTTTCTTTGGTATTTTAGTTACCAACACAATCTTCCAATTAGCTGGCACTTTCTCGCAACATACATGTTGTCCTGTCAATGTCAGTTATGAGTATTTCGGGGTATATGTTGCCCTTCCCCGGAGATTTGCGATTCTCTATAGGTTTCAGAACTTCTTTTATTTCATTTTGACAAGGACTTGACGAACTGATATCCGTTTCTATCAGCTGAGAATTTTGTAAAGAGCTATTATTTACGTCGACCACTCCAACCGATTCGTTCAGCAACTCTTGATAAAATTCAGCCCATCTATTCATCTTGTCTTCTCCTGTGAGCAGTGTATCCTCTGTCATAGTTGTACTGCTTTCTTCCGCCATACAGTAATCGCGTTATTCGATAAAGAATAACTGTTACCATACTTGATAATTTTTTCAAGTTTTTGAAAAAGTCACAAAATTCTTTTAAGGCATTTTTGGATGTTAAACAAATATATTTTCCGAAATAACACACAAAAAATTGAGTCAATTTTAAAAATATTTTTACCTCTTATAATTTTTTATAGTGTTGTCCTACATATTACACTCTCTTGTAATAACATGAGTGGTACGTAAGTGTATATATTGAGCTTGTTATGCTCGTGAAGCATAAGAAAAGTCACATGACTCTCAAACTAAGACGACGTGTTGGTCACCTCGCTTTGGCGTACGATGTCGAACGTGATGACGCTTCCAACGGAAAGAGAGCCTACTGTACATCTGGAATACTTGATAAATTTTTGAATTTTTTTTCGAAATTTTGAATCACACAAGTTTTTTAAGGAGTTAGACATATATTTTCGGAATAAACACAAAAAAAATGTCAATATTTTTTAAATCTTTCCCCACTTTTCATCATTTTTATAGACTTGTAATTACATAAGCGGTACGTTAGAGTGAGTATTAAACTTGTTATGCTCACACACTAAGACGACGTGTATTATTATGTGTATTACGTTATTTTACCTCTCTTTCGCGTATGATGACCAAGGTCAAGACGCTTTCTAGGGAAAGAGAACCTGGTGTGTCTATGGAAATCTTGATAAAATTTTGAAAATTATTTCAAATTTATAATAAAAAAGATTATTTAAGGTACTTTTGGAGGTAGATCTCTTATATTTTCTGAATATTAACAAAACTAATTTTGTGTCAAAACTTTATTTTGTTTCCTCTTTTCCATCATTTTTTATAGACTTGTCCTACTAAATATCCCTAGTAAAAACATGAGCGGTACGTAATAGTGTACATTGAAACTTGTTAAGCAGAAGAAAAGTCGCACGACTCACATACTACGAAGACGTTTTGACTACCTCACTTTGGCTTACGAAGACGAACGTGAAGACGCTTCCTAGGGAAAGGGTGCCTGGAGCATAACTCAAATACTTGATACATTTTGGAATTTTTGAAAAAAAGCCACTAAATGTTAGGAAGTTAAGCATTTTAGGAAGTTAGACGTACATTTTCCGAATAAAAAAAGAAAATCATTGTTAAAGTTTTTTTTTACTTTTTCCCACTCTAACATTTTTTAAAGACTTGTTTTACTAAATATCCCTTGTCATAACATTAACGGTACGTGGTAACGGTTTCTAGTGTATTGAAACTTCTTTTGCTCTCGAAGCAGAAGAAAAGTCACACGACTTACACACTAGATGTTGGTTAGCTCACATTAAGAACGATTGAAAACGTCAAGACGCTTTCCAGGTTAATAGAGTCTGGATCACTGGATCTATCTGGATCACTGGATAAATTCTTCAAAAATCTGGATCACTGGATAAATTCTTCAAAAATTATTCAAATAAACAAAACTTAAATTTTAGGGCATTTTTTGGAGTATAAACACCTATATTCCTCGAATAACACACAAAAATTGTCAAAATGATTTTTTTACTTTTTCTCACTTTTCATAATTTTTTATAAATTTGTCCTGCCAAATATCCCTTGTAATAACATGAGCCGTACGTAAGAGTGTGTATTGAAGCTTGTTATGCTCGCGAAGGAGAAGAAAAGACACGACTCACACGCTAAGACGATGTGTTCACTTTTTACTTCACTTTGATGTACGATTCCTAACGTCAAAACACATCCTAGGGAAAGAGAGACTGGTCTTTATCTGGATCACTTGATAAATTTATTTAAAAAACTTCAAATAAAAAACACACTTTAATTTTTAAAGTATGACAATAGAGGTACGGAAGAGTGTTTGGCTGTTCATGGTGCTCGTAAAGCAGGAGAAAATCACTGGACTCACACATGATTTATTGGTTGCGTAGCGTACGGTCCCAAGTCATCGACTCGCTTCTTACTGAAACGGAGGCAACTAAAAAACTTGGAATACTTGGTGAAATTTAGAAAAAATTCAAATTATGAATAAATCAGAAAATGATTTGAAGGCATTTTTAGAGGTTTGGGACACATAATTTCCGAATAAACACACACACAAAAGATTTAACAAAACATTTCTTCCTTCTAATCCTCAAATATCCTACTTTTATCATCGTAAATATCCATTAGAACAACATTAGAGGTACGTTTTTTGGCAGTTCATGGTGCTCTTGAAGCAGAAAAAAATTACTCGACTAACACATCACGAAGAGTTAGTTGTGTAGCTCACTTTCGTGTACTGTCCCAAGACATCGAGACACATCCAACTAAAAGAAAACAAGGAAAAACACTGGAGTACTTTAAAAAATTGAACTAAAAAAAATTAGCTAATGTACTGAAGGCATTTTTAGAGGTCTGGGACATATATTTTCCGAATAAACACAAAAAGAATTTTTCCATCCAACATTTTTTTATTCCTCCTTTTCTTCAAATATCATACACTTGTCAACGTAAGTTTCCATTAGAATAACATTGGAGGTACGTTAGAGTGTGTTTGGCTGTTCATGGTGCACGTGAAACAAGAAAATTCACTCAATACACACAAGACGAAGTGTTTGTTGTGTAGCTCACTTTCGCGTATTGACCCACGTCATAGAGACGCAGCCTGCTGAAAGAGAGAAAGAAGGCATTGGAATACTTGATGAAATTTTGAAAAAAATTTCAATTTTTTGAAAAAATTGAAAAAGCTTTGAAGACATTTGTGCTTTGGGACATATATTTTCCGAAAATCACAACAACAAAAATTCATCAAAAATATTTTTCCTTCTGATCCTTAAATATCCTACTTTTATCATCGTAAGTATTTATTATAATAACATTAGAAGTACGTAAGAGTGTGTTTTGCAATTCATGGTGCTCGTGAATCAGGAGAAAATTTACTCTACTTACAAAGGACGAAGTAGTTGTTGTGTAGCTCACTTTCGCAGGGCATCGAGACGCTTCCAACAAAAGGGATCAAGGTAAAACTGGAGTACTTGATGAAAATATGACAAAAAATCATCAATTTTTTGAAAATTTGATAAAATGATTTAAAGGCATGTTTAGAGGTGTTACAAGCAAACCTTGTAAGGACCGACTGAATACGGCGGAACTCGCTAGTGAAATGATCAAGAAGAGAGTGGGTCGACCTAAAGGGTCAAGGAATACTAAACATCCACAGAATAAAGACACTAAACCTTCACAGAGTAGAGAGAGAGGGAGAGCTCTCCAGAGAGTAAGGTACTTAAGGGTGTGCTCGGCAATTCATCGTGTTCGTAAAGCGGGAGAAAATTCACTCGACTCACACATGAAGTGTTTATTGTGTAGCCTAGCTTCGCGTACGGTTCCAGTTCATCGAGACGCTTCCTAGTAAAAGAGCATAGTAAAATAACAGGAGTACTTGATGAAATATTTGATAAAATTTCAATTTTTTAACAAAATCAATTAATGATTAAGAGGCAGTAATGATCAAGAGGATTAAGAGGTTTGGGACATATTTTCAGAATAAACAAAAAAATTTCATTACAAAAAAATTATTTACTTTTCCTCAAATATCCTACACTTGTCATCGAAAGTACTTCTTAGAGTAACATAAGAGGAAAGTAAGAGTGTTTGGCAGTTCATGGTGCACGTGTAGCAGGAGCAAATTCACTCAACGCACACATGAATAAGTGTTTTTGTGTAGTTCACTTTCGCGTACGGTCTCAGGTCATCAGGAAAGGGAGCAATCTGAAAAACGAATACTTGATAAAACTTTGAAAAAACATTTAATTTTTTGAAAAAATCAGAAAATTAGAAGACCTTTTTTGAGGTTTGTGATATATATTTTCCAAACAAAGAGAAAGAAATACCCATGAAAAAAATATTTTTTTCCTCTTCGTGATCGTGATCGAGACGCTTCATACGGAAGGAGAGCATGTTAAAAAATTGGATTACTTGATGAAATTTTGGAGATTTTTCAATTTTTTAAATAAATCAGAAAGTGATTTGGAGGCATTTTTAGAGGTTTGGGACATATTTTCCGAATAAATACACGGAAAAAAATTTCAGCAAAAAAAATTATTTATTCCTTCTTTTCCTTAAATATCGTACACTTGTCATCGTAAGTATTCATTAGAATAATAATTTTTTGTGTAGTAATATCAAGAGTAACGTCTAGGCGCTTCCTAAGAAAGAGAGACTGCTGCCTTTCTCGAATACTTCATTAATTTTTTATTTTTGGTTTAAAAAAATAGCAAATTTTAAGGCATTTTTGGCATTTGCGGCACATACTTTTTCCCAAATAAACGGATTTTTTGTTACATGGTTTCCGAATAAACACAAAAAAATATAATTTTGTCTCCTTTTGTCATTGTTTTAGACCTGTCCTACTAAATATCCTTTGTAATATCACGTATAACATATACGGTACGTTAGAGTGTGTATTGAAGTTTAAAATAATCGCGAATAGAAGTCAAGTCCCACAATTCACATATTATGACGAAGTGTTGGATACCTAACTTTAGACGCTTCCTAGAGAAAGGGAACGTGGTGTACATCTGGAATACTTGTTAAATATTTGAATAATTTTTCAATTTTCGAATAAATTAAAGAAGGCATATTTTTAAGGCATGTTTGAAAGTATGACATATTTATTTTCCTAATAAGCACAAACAATGTTTTAATCAAAAATTATTTTCCCCCTTTTTACCATACTTTTATAAACTATTCCTACTAAATATCCCTTGTTATAACATGAGCGGTACGTAAGAGTGTGTATGAAGCTTGTTATGCTCGCGATTCAGAAGATATTCACACGAGTCCCACACTAAGACGACATATTGGTTACCTCACTTTGGCGTATGATGTCCAACGTCAAGACGTTTGAAAAATATTTCAAATTTTTGAAAAAATTACAAAATATTTTCAAGGGATTTTTGGAGGTTCACCGAATAAAAAAAATTTGTTTTGTCATAATGGTTTCTTTTTTCATTTTTCACTTTTTATTAATTTTTAATGAATTGTCCTTCTTAATATTCCTTGTAGTAACATGATTGGCACGAAAGAGTGCGTATTGAAGCTTGTTATCTCGCGTAACTGAAAGAAAGTCAGACGACTCCCACAGTAGGAAGTCGTGTTGGCTACCTAAATTTGACGAACGATGTCCAACGTCAAGGAGTTTTCTAAGGAAAAAGTGTCTGATGTATTTCTGGAATCCTTGATAAATTTTAAGAAAATCACAAAAAAATTAATTACTAGAGACTAGACACACATTTTCCGAAAAAAAACACAAAAACGATTTTGTCAAAATGTTTTTCCAACTTTTTAACATTCGCTCTCAAATTTATCAATTTTTTGAAAAAATCAGAAAAAAAATATTAAGGCATTTTTGGAGTTTAGACATATCTTCCGAATAAATACAGAAAAAAGTTTTTATCAATATGTATTTTATCTTTTCCCACTTTTCATCATTTTTTATACACTTGTCCTACTAATAATTGAAATACCAAGAGTAGTACGTATTGCGTGCATTGAAGCTTGTTATTTTCGCAAAACAGAAAATAAGTCACACGACAGGTGTGACTTACCATGTTGGTTACCTCAATTTGGCGTACGATTGCTAACGTCTAGACGCTTCCTAGTGAAAATAGCCTGGTGTATTTCTGAAAAACTTGAACAATTCTTGAAAAATGTTTCAAATTTTTTAAAAAATTATAAAAATTTTAAAGGCATTTTTGGAGGATAGACACATTTTCCGAATTTTTATTTATTCCCACTTTTCATTATTTTTCTATAGGCTTCTCCTTCTAAATTTCCCTTGAGCGTGTACTGAAGACTGTGTAAGAGAGTGTTGCGAAGCAGAAGAAAAGACACGACTCACACACTACTAGCTTGCTCACAATTGATTCAGGCTATGCGAGTAGTTCGTGATGATCAATAGTATTTGAATCGACGTTAATTATTGATCCTCAAGTCAATCGCTGGTTTTACTTCTTTCCCGTGAAATATCGGTGCATTCTTACGAGAGTTCACGCCATGCGTCGTAGGAAGGTCCTGAAATTAAAAATCAACAGTCCTCAAGGTCACATCGGATGACGCAAATTTATGGGGTCAAGGGCTACTCTGTTAAGTTGATACGTACCATAACCATGTAATTAATTTTTCCCAACCTACAAAACGGAACAGAAAAATGAATAACTTTTTAGTTGTTGAAGTTTTTGCGTTCAGTGTTTTTACAATGTAATGTAATTGCATATTACGAACAAGAAAATATTACAATAGGGTCAATCAATTTTAAGTGATCCAGAAAAAAAATAAAGTGTCTCCATACTTCCTCAGAAAAATTCCATTTTTTGTTTATTGTTTCTAGTATTATTTTAGAGTTGGAAACTATAATTAAAAAAAGTTACCGTGTCTACTTTTAAAGTGGGGACCATTTTTGTTTTTCCCCACGCGCAGTCTTTAGCCTTTGTATGCGTATACATAAATTTTAATATCTCAAGATTGGTTTGGCCTAGCGTCTTAAAATAACTGGAATTACTACGCTACAGTTTCAACACATATTCAGTTTCTATAGCTACCTGCGTCTAATTGATTTCGCGTCTTGAATTAGACGTTTGAAAGTACATAAATTTATGTTTTTGAAAGCAATTTTTGAAAGGAAGGGAGAAAGTCTCAGAATTAAATACTTTTCGGCTTACACACAAGTATACGTAGATAATGCGTATAGAATTCCATTCCTGAGACATGTCTCCTTTCCATATTATGATCTTCCAAAAACCATATTTTTTAAATTTTTAATTATTTTTTTTGAAGGCTTATAACTGTAGAGGGGCCTAATAAAATATATTTACAGGATTTAAAGGTCTCTATGATTGTAAACTACAATCAAAATACAACTTTGAGATTAAACTGGAAGCAGAGATATTTTTTCCCAAAATTTGCTAAAATTGTTTCTTAGGTATACATGAATAGTCAACTTTAAAATTCCAGAAACTTAAGAAAAAGTTGTTATAAAATACAAAAATAATTTAGCAACTAAGTATAAATGAAAATTTATACTTAGAAAATTTATTGTTGTAAAGATAAGCTTGATAAATGTTTTTAATTTTATTTACAAATTACAGGTGTGAAAATACTGTATTCACTCTGCATCAGAGGTGCTTATCCAACAGTAGTGATATATCGGCAGAAAATATTCATGAAACACATTTATTTCGAAGTTACAGTTCTTATTTTTGTGCTAAACAACAAAAACTACCCACATATGTTCATGGATATGTATCAGCAATATATGTCAGTAGATCCTTCTCAACAGAACATGATAATTTAATAACAAATCAAAATTGATATAAACAGTTTGTGCTCTTACTTTTAGTAGTGATAACACTGAGAGAAACTGAGATCCTCCGAAGTATGAGGAGTCATGATTGCAAAATTACAAGCTATATTTTTGATTGATAAAAATATCTGTGATGTGGAATGATGATATAATTAACAGAGATTTTAGATAATTATTGTTTAGTGTCCAAAGATAGACTTCCAAGACTTTGTGGGGTTAAATAAAGGAAACTGTACTTCCCTTTTCTTTCACTATCATGAATAACAGGATATGTTGATGAGAAATACTTGATCATTTACAATAAACCTGTAATTTTTACTTTATAAAAAGCTCTTATGTTGTCAATATGTTGTCCACCATTTCCTGCGACAAGAAGAAAGCGGGAAACAACAAGTTCCAAAAACCAGACATGTTTTTTTTTAAATTATATTTTTAACTCTACAATAATACTTGAAACACACAAAAAATAGAATTTTCTGAAGGGGTGCGGCGACATGCCCGGGATCACTTAGTATGGATTGACTCAGTACCGCTTGACGTTTTTCACTGAAAAATGTATTATGCAGGGTAAACGCTATCACTCTGCGATGATAATGTTCATGACGGGAAAAAGCATTATGCAAGATGATCTTGCATAAAGAATATATTACTTGCTACTTCAAATACAAGAAAAAATAATTATACCTTTTTTTACTTTCTCTACCCAACCTACTCTACCTTCATTATTCATTATATTCATAACACCATTATTTTCTTTACACCATTAACTATTACGTGATCAACTAACTATAGAAACCTTGACTATTTGACTGAAAACGGTAACGAAGTTAAATTTTAGATTAACTTTGCCAACCTCATTTTCTACCCAACGCGCCTAAAATGTTTGCATCAAAAGTAATATTCAATAAATACCATATTATTCAATATGCAATACGTTTAATTGAGAATTTTGCGAAAATAGAAAATAAGTTTGTTCATAGTAATTGGTCATGAAGAATTTTGCTACAGGACAATGCTCCTAAGGAATAGAAATTAGTTTTAAAAACACGTTTCATAGACTTAAGATTACATACTGTAAAATATTTTAAACATGATATAGCGATAAATTCAGAATTATTTGAATGAATATATTTATTCTCTTTTACATATCTTCATCTCCGTGACATTTTGATGTTGTTTGAATTTATAAAAAAATTGTTAAAAATTTCCTAAACTTGGACCCCATTGGCACTTCACGGGTCCAAAAACTTATAATAATGAAGGTCCAAAATTACACAAATTCCATGCGTTCACCTGCGGCCATGACGGAGATACGAGATGCTAAAAATTGTACAAGCTATTGAATTAATAATTCCATAAGATGCATAAGACGTTCTCTCTCTCATTTTTTATTTGACACACATGATTTAAATATCATTTCTTCCTCCAACCTTTGGTAAGTCATGTTTGAACACCAGACGTATAAATATTCCCGTTCCTTCGCACTAGGAGCTGTCAAGATGTGGAATAAACTGGGGAACATACTTGAAGTATATTTGGCGAAAAATTCATTACAAAATACATCAGACACTTTGCAGTACGTGAAGATTCATAATAAGATGATTTGTTTATTCCTCCACATTCTTCATAAGTCTTAATTTTTGCTACTTCAATTGTCGATGATTGGTACCCTTACGTAGCTTGTTAAGTTACACAATGATGAGCTCTTTTCGTTTTTAATATTTTATTATTTTACCGTCTCTATTTTACTGATATTTTCTAAAATTTAAAATTCATTCTGGACCTATTTTAAATGTAAAGATTATTTTTATGTAATTAAATTATAACAGTTTTTGTATTGTTTCTATCGTTTGTGTAGGGCTCTAATGACATCGATGTCGCCGAGCCCAAAAGCCCCCCCAAAAATCTAACGTTTGTATAAATCAATAATAATGTATATATGAGTGTGGTTAAGTATAAATGCGTACGCCGTAACTTCACTATTAAATAAAGACATTATTTTTATTTTTCTCTCTTTGGGATTGAGAAAATCAAATTTATTTTATTTCCTTTTACGAAAAATTATCAATTGAACAGATTGTAAAATCATTTCGAAAAGTACATAGAATGTATAAACGTAATCTGTAGATAATATTTACTTCGCCTCATTTCTTTCTTTTCTTTAGTATTGAAGAAGATATTGTTACATTAAGATTGAGGATAATTACCTTCAATTAATATGGTCTGGACAGATCCCAATTCTTTATGTAATTGTATGTGAGGACTCAAACAATACTGTAACGAGATCAACGGTCAAATGTAATTTATTTAGCTTGGATGGATGGTTCGAGGTATAAAATAAAATGCAGTGACATATTTTTTGGTAAATTTTACCGAAATCGTGCACCATACAATGTCTAAAGTTTCCTATTGCATTTGATTTTCGGGTCTAAAGACGTTATAATAAAAAAGAAAATAAATTTACCTCAACGTTTGACATACTGGACTACGCCTTAATTTTTATTTACATTATTCTTCCATCCATTTTTGAAACTTTTTGTTAGACCTATTTGTAAATAAAGAGGAATGTAAATGATGGTAATTACTTTTCATTCAAATGCTTCTGCGGCTAGAATAAAAATGTTATAAAAGTTCGGACAATGAAAATCCATTAATAATAATATCCAATTGCTCTGCAAAATTCTCTTAATCTAGAAATATCAATGTAGAGTGGAAAAATCTTTACAATCATTTTGTTTTTCTTTCGAGTTTTTGTTCTTAAAATGTTAACGTTTTTTATGCCGGTAACAGAAATCAAAATCGCAATTCTTTTTATCTTCTATCAGTGTATTTAATTCATTGAGACTTTGAAATGCTTTCTTTTTCGCGACTTAATTGCGCTCTATAATCTCACAAAAGAATCGGGGAAGAGTAGGTTCTCTCTTTTACTTAAACGCGCCGATGCAAGTTCACAGACAATCCTTGCGTGCAAAACTCAAGAAGAGGGGGAAGGGGTCGAGGGAGCGGCAAGCAAACGCCTCAGGAGTGACGGAGGCGATGAGGGCGGTGTCTTCGCCGAGGCCATACGTTCCGGGTGAGATCCCGCCTCCATCTCGGCCACCCCATGCTGTGTCTATATAAAGTCCATCCTCATCGCGCGCCCGCGCCTCAAGCCATGCATCGTCCTCTGGGGAGAATCCGGCGCTGGCCGCTCTTAGCGCCAGTGGTGTTTGCACTGGTGCTTCTCCTGCAGACGATGACCCACGCCGAAGAGGACACAGCGACCTCTTCTGCAGGGGAGCTTCAACATCCAACTCTCGATCAAGAACTCGATTGGTGGCAGACGGCCGTCATCTATCAGATTTATCCACGATCCTTCAAGGATAGCAATGGAGATGGCGTTGGAGATATCAATGGTGAGTTGAATTATTGAGATGTAAATGACGAAAAAATATTCTAAAATTGTCGTTTACCCCTCGGGTATTTTGTTGTACACAGAAAAAACGACTCTTCTTCTATTCACGTCTTCTCTTTTTCATCGAAAGATGAATCGTCGACTATTTTTCCGGTGTTAAAAGAAAGGGACTGTCCACATTTTTTATTATTAATATTGGAGTCCTAAAAGCCTCAATAATAAATAACGAGGACATTCTTTTATTTAAGGAATAATAGTCGACACTTTTTTCAATGTACTACTAAAATTAATGGGCTGGATTACAAATATTTTGCTATACACGAGGATAGCAATGGAGACATTGTATCCTATTGATCAACACAGAATAGAATACGCTAAATTGTGATATGTCCATCTTCCATAGAGATCTTCTGAGTCAAACTATACAAGTGAGAATTTGGATTTGTCATTTTTTCGACATTAAGTTCTCATGATCACTAGTAATAATACACACTTTTTATGAAAAGAAGTTTTTACTTTTTTGTGTTAGTTATTTTGCCATCAAAATTTCCTTTGAGACAAATGATGCCCGTCTACTTTACTGATGTGAGAGATGTGTTTCACAAAAGAATCTGGCATTTTCATTTAATAGTATGATGTTTCATTTTATATGATTTTGCCTCCTCCATTTCAAAATTTGTTTCGCATCATCAATACAAATCCCCTCCCCTTCTCACAAATGGTGATGTCAGTCATGACGTATTTACTAGTAGCATCTAAGGTAACTTGTCCTTTACGGAGAAATGCTGTTTTTAGCTGCTTTTTGCAGTATATCATTTATCTCATTATCTCTTTCTATCCTTAAGATGTTTTCTTCGTATTTAAAAGATATTCCCATGGTTTGATTTATATCTTGAATACGAGTTTAAGTGACAAAAAACATAAACCAGAAATCGCTTTGTGGTAATTTATCATTTTTTGGAAGGAAAAGAATGAGAAGAGAAGTAGAGAATCACTAAGGACGCTTGCGAGGTTCTTCCTTCCGTATTTGACGTAATATTTGCTTCAGCAACACGCAGTCCTTTGTCCGTGTGTTAACAAACACATACTTTTTTGTACACAGGATGAATACAAATGAGATTTGAGGAATGATGTATGGAAATTTTAACAATGATGATGCACAAAATACTAGGATGAAATTTGAGACTGATGCTTGGATTCTTATTACTTGTCACATGACTCTGCGAAACTGTGAATGACTCGACAAGTGATCGAATTACGTATCATTGGATGAAAATTCTATTAGCTTAATAATTTTACAGCAACAACAAAAGATAAAATACCACAAAGAACGAAGATAACTGATCACTTATCCCAAATTATTTTCAAGTATCATTTTTTGAAGAAAGAGAATTCTTGTCCACTCTCGTTAACCCGATCAATGTTCTTAAATCTCTTTGAGTATGTAAAATTTTATGAGCAACATTAATGTAATTATTTGTTCTACTGCAGGAATTACTGAAAAAGTTGAATATCTCAAGAATCTGGGGATTAGTGCAGTTTGGTTGTCACCAATTTTTAAGTCCCCAATGGTTGACTTCGGTTACGATATTTCTAACTTCATCGATATTGATTCAATTTTCGGAACACTGAAAGATTTCGATAGATTGAGAGAAAAATTGCACAGTTATGGTGAGTATTTATTTAATTTTAAGTTATAAATATGATGCTTTCTTTGAGGTTACAGCACTGCAAGAATAGTAAATTTCCGACGCTAGGGACTTACTTCTATCTCAGTTCTTTGAATTTTCATTAATGTGTATCATGTGTCTCGTTTTTTCATAAAATGTGTTTCTCTATGGTGGCTGTGATCTGTGTGATGTACACTCATAGATAGACTATAATTAAGAAGCTTAAAATTTATAATTAGAATCAATTTGACAATGAATTGACTAAATAAGAAGAATCTATTACATTATTTAAATATAGAGTTATTTAACTACAATATATCTCCTTGATGTAATATGTATTATATATTTCGGATTCATTAGGACATTTCTGCTATTACTAATTTCCTTGTTAACATTCATTGAGCAAATATTAGTATCATATTAAAAAAAGAATACCGCAAAGATAATGGTATTATATACTTCATGTTATGCTATTGTTTTCTAATGAAAGAATATTTTCTTGTATTTTATATATGTTAAAATTGTTCTGTTTTATTTTGATGAACTTAATTGTCTTCAATTTAATCCTTTGAAACATAATAAGTCAGCTTAAAAGAAATGTTCATTTCTAAAGTTCACAAATCACCCAAAACAAAGAGAAAGGTTTTTTTTTCAAATCAACAATTAGGAATATTCTTAACCTAAATAGTTAAAAGCTGACGAAGTATTTGTGATGCTATTGGAAGTGGGCATTACTCCTTGGACATCTTTGAACATCAGCTGTATTAGCGAAATATATTGCGAGAAAATACGAAGAGCCTTTGCTTATTAACTTCAATATGTTTCGAAGTCAATTTCATTCGTTTTAAAACTAACAATTAAGATCTATCCATTCCGCGTATGTGTATCTCCTACACTTACTTATTCCTTAGCTCCACACTCAAATTAATGAGCGCATTCTCGTAGCTGTCATTTTCCAGAGTAAGATTGCGGTTAACCTAATTCCACGGGCTTCTGTGCATCCTTGCATTTCCAGGACAGTGTAGTTAAAATGGTAAGACAGCATGTACAGATCTTACGATCTATTCGCATATGCCACGAAAAAAAATGGATTTGTCTGTTTTTATTTCGAGAAAAAAAGACCATGTCTCTGGAAATAAAAGAAGTAATTTAACATGTTTTTTACTATTTTTACAATACCACGCCCATACGTATCAGCTTCTTATAGAAGAAGAATGTATTTATGTATTTGAATGAAGAAAACTGCGTAGATAACGAGGTAAAATACATCACACGCGATTTTGTGGAAGTATTAATGTCTTGAACACGATGTCTGCATTGAAAATTCAAGCTGGCATTTCACTTCTGCTTATAAAATATCAAATTTAAGCTCCGGTACTTATTTCACAATAATAATAATAATATAATAAAATTGTTCAAATATTTAGATGTCACGAGTAAGGATTGAACACTCACCCACATGATTTACCGAGCGAATTATCCTTATCATTGTGATGAGTGGAATATAGGTCACAATGTATCATATCATAGTGACAGTCATTCTTCGAACTGTTTCTCCCTTGTAGACAAAGTAATAAAATGTTTTCTCGGCCGAAGTCATGACATGTTGATAAGGTCTCGTACATTAATTTGCAATCATCTTATATGTCCATGATATTATTTACGACTAGAAACATTCCGTCAGACTATTTGTTTACAAAAAATCACAAAAGGATGGGGNATTCCGTCAGACTATTTGTTTACAAAAAATCACAAAAGAGTGAGGAATTTCTTTACCCCATTAATGAAATGAATATAAAAGAATTAAAAAACAAGAAAGTGTACTTATGGAGAGCTGAGGAGGTAGAAATAACCAAAAATATGCTTTCTTTCCGACACTAAACATTATTTAGAAAGAATTCTATGTTTTAACATTTTTAATATCATTATCATTTATAACTACAAATGTAAATGAAAGTGATGGAATCCACGTAATTTGATTTTCATATCTCTAATTTATTTTTATTCTGAAACAAAGAACTGGAAAATGTGCTTACAATGATTCACATTTTATAAAATTAAATTAATTTCGTTTCATGATATTAAATGTTT
>NNCF01130091.1:2144-42567 GCA_002313205.1 Laupala kohalensis | reverse complement strand
ATATATATATATATATATATATATATATATATATATATATATATATATATATATAATTCAGATGAATTGAAATAGAATAAGACGAATAGAAATAGAAATAGACGCAATGAAAATATTTTATGTTGATGTATAGTATGATCTGTAACAACGACAATAGCTCGTTGCTATTCATTCTATAGCGTATTTTATTTTATTTGTTTCTAAGCTAAAAAATAGAAAAATGAAATGTATCACATAAACGCCCTTTTCCATGTGTAAATGAAACATTATATTCACATGTTAACTCACACTCGAAATGACAAAACGGATAAAAACTGCGGAAATGGGATAATTTTCCAGCTATAAAAGATCATTAAACTTGATGTGAAAAAATGTTTTTCGAGTTCAAAAACCAGAGACACTTACCGAACATCTTATAACTTTTCTAAACTTGAGTTATAGGTTTTCCGGGCTCACTTCATGGAACTCTATTATTTTTATCCGCATCCATTTTTTTCTGATAGTTGATAGAAAAGATATTAATCGCATATATGATAGTAAAAAGGAATATTGTATTCCAAGAATTCTTTGGTGATGCAGGATGTGTTGGAGTTCTGGTTGTCCCGTGGTGTGGACGGCTTCCGAGTGGATGCCGTGCCCTTCCTTTTCGAAGACGAGACACTTCGCGATGAGGAGCCGTCGGACGCAGTGGATGTGCTGCCGACGGATCACGCGTCCCAACGCCACACGCATACGCAGAATCTCCCAGCAACTTACGAACTCATCGCCCGCTGGCGAGCTCTCCTCGACAAGTATTCACTCAACGATGGACGCACTCGGTACGTCAAGTGGAATAAAGTGTTCATATCATATCCTTCATTGCGGACAAAGATCTTGCGTTCACGTTACTTGTTTAATAAGCTAAACCACTCAGAAAAAATGTAACTAACGTAAGGTTTTCTTTTATTTAGCAAGACTATTATATCGACATGAATAATGTGGCAGATACTACTTTCCCCATCTGCTAGTAGTGGGCAAGTCTCACTCTGTTTCATACTTAGCATTAACAATGTTAAAATGACAACAAAGTTGTAAGTAATATTTGGAGCACTGCCTTACTCACACAGAGTTCTCTACTAATATTATTTTATTTCTTACGAGACGCATCAGTACTGTCAATTGTTAGGAACCAAGTAGTCAAGTAATATCCTTTTCAAAGAAATGAATCCAGTTGCTTCTTTTCGTCACGTAATTTTTAAGTATTATCGTGTAAAGAAAGAGGTAAAAGATTAAACAAATGAAATTGTCAACACATCTTTAAATGCTCCAAGGTGCGATTCTTCATTAGTGTTTTTACTGCATCCGGTTACGCAGAAAAAGACTAAATTTTGTGTGACATTAGCTAGTGTACACTAAAACGCAAAACTAACATTCTGTTCGATAATGCGGACGTTTAATTTCATTTAGGTCGCTTTTCACCATTTTTCACATATCGACCGGATACTATCGAGCGGGTAACCGAGTTTTCCGCAACCGATCAATTGATCATGCTAAGAGAAAGGTTGTTGGTAAAACCGTCAACCGGCCTACTTCTCTTACCATAGCTCCCCACCTTCCACCAATACTATGCAGATAAACTAACAATAGCAAACTACAATTGCTATTGTTAGTTGTCCTTTCTATTCCATCCTTCATTGCATATTAAACCACATTTATTCATCGGGTGGGGTGACTATCGAAAGCACACCGTTTGGAATTGCCATTTTCGCAACAATTAACGATGAAATGCTTACGTAAGATGAGAATATTGGGGATATTGAGAGATACGGTTTGTTAACAAAACACCAGATACTGCCACGCAAAATATCACAACGCAATCTTGTGTTTCATCGAGAAGCGGTCTAAAAATGGAAAAAACTTAAAAGAAAGATTAATTGAAAAAAATCCAGAAAAAAAGAGTCCAAAAACCTCAATATCAAAACATCAAGCACATGTCAATTAATATTGTTTTCATCATGTAAAAGGATTAGGCGATGGGCTGCTCTTTAGAAAGTTACGGGGCGCGAGTGGGGACCTGGGCCGCGTGCTTCAGTAATATGAGGAAACAGGGTCTGGAAGATGGAAGAAAAGAAGACACGCTAATGGCAGCGAGTGGTTTAAGAGCAGTAATAGTGACAGTATTGCTATTAATTGGTGGAATCGAGCCGAATCCTGGTCCTGAAAGCACGACTCACAGCAAAACCACAATTTTAAAGGAAGGCAGTTATCCGACAACAAAAGAGTTAGCATACACAACCCTTGTTAGGCCTCTACTGGAATATGCATCGGCAGGATGGGATCCTTATAGAAAATACCAAATAGAAGAATTAGAAAAAAATCAGAAAAAGCTATTAAATTCATAAATATGGGTAATAATGCGAATAATTACATAAAAATACAACCTCTCCAAATTCGTAGAAAAAGAGCGCGACTGGGATGTTTGTTCAGTAAACTTAAAAACGAACAAGCGTGGCGGGATGTCAAAGAGCGTTTAGAAAAACCGACTAGATTAGGTAGACAAGATCACTTTTTCAAAATTCGTGAAAGGAAAAGAGGAGATGACAAATTAAAAGGATTAGGCAAGTTCGGGAAGAATGGGTACGTTAGTGTAGATGGGAAGCTAGTGGGTAGTGAAGTGAAGTGATACGAGGGAAATAAGTGATTTAGAAAAGGTGGGAAGGGAAATGTGAAGTGCACAAAAGGGGTAAATCGAGTGTTTGGGTCATCAGTGAAATAAAATGTGCAGTAAGTTTTTTTTTATCAATTACTTAGATGTTTCAGGGTAAAATGTTTTTCATGTTTAATACTTTAATATTAGTTGAATCATACAGTTTAATTATTTATTTAACAATTTTTATTTCAGTGCTCTGTGATTAGAATTTTTCTATTTTTTTGGTATTGTATTTCCTTATATACTGCCACCGGGTAAGATCTGCCTTATTGCAGTAAATAAATATATTATTTTATCCAAATTGTTTACCTCGTGTGACATACCATAACAAAAAACCATTTGATAACCTTTTACTATTTGTGATTTTAATTTGCTTCTCTTCGCTGATTTGAGAGTAATATTTTATACTTATTTTCAAGATCATTTATTGTAACGTTTTTTTAAGAATTAGGTAATTGATGTAATACAATCAATAAATTAAATATTATCTAGATAAAAAAAGGTTATCGGGGTCCATATTTGAAGTTCATTCGTCCCGTTAGAGCTTATCCGCTCACAAATCGAGCAGTTAAAATTACCTTTCCGGTCGCAGAACTATCCAAGCTTTAGAGCGTGGTGAAAGACCATCTATCCTTACCGGATGCATAAGTTATCCTAGTTGATCTATCCGGCCAGTAAGGACGCTATTAGCAAGACTATTTTATTTACCTTCTTATATGGTAGATAAGATAGATGCCCTCATCTTCTAGTTGAAGGCAAGTTCACTCTGTATTTAACATTTAACAATACATCAGAACAGTTATGAATAGCTTATGATAATGCACATCCAACTCTCGAACAATTCCCAATGAATATTGCTTTTACCAGCTTGGTCACACGCGTCAATGCTCTCAATTTTAAACTCGAATATTCAAGTAACATACTTTCCAAATAAATGAGTCAAATAACGTATTTTCATGATGTAATTTTTAAATTCTGATCTCTTGGAAAGGAGAAGGTAAAAGATGAAATAATAGGGAATCGTCAACAAACCTTTTAATGCTTTTCGTACTAACGTATGAAACTACGTTTATGTTATTTGCTCTGTCCGGTTACGCAGAAAAGGAAACATCAAGGGGACATTAGCGTTTTAATGCATTTGATGATGATGCTAATATGACAACATGGGGAACCATTATGGGTAAACCAAAATATATTTATTACACCTCAAATGAACAAAGATGTCGAAGTGCGGATTTCACTGTCTTGACATGGACTAATTATTTGACGTGTTTACATGATTTGTAGCTTTCTACTATTTGCAGAGATATTGACACTTTTATTGATTTTTTAAATAAAACAATGTAGTTTGTTTCAGAGCCCAAGCCCAAGAAGAGACTTTCAGTTATTAACGATTGTATTCTTAGTTGACGTACTTGTGGCGGCAAAATATCGTCATATTGAAATGAATGTAATTTTTTCAGTTAAGTCTGAGTTTGTGTTGAAAAGGTATCTCATAGCATTTTAGTAATTGACGTCTGTTGATAAATAGTTAGGTATATTAAGAATACAATACACATGAAATGAATATTTGTTTTGTTTTTTTTAAATTTGAATTCCGTAAAATTTTATCACGTGGAGGGAGGGGTAATAAATGAAATTGTTTCAGTGAAACATACCACGTTAAGGAGAACACCACTTTGCATATGTGAGAAACCATCTGAATGAATTGGTGCCAGTCTGCAGAGTTATAAATATTCTTGCATCAATGCTGGAACTTTTCATATCACACGATATTAGAAGTAACTTAAGAGAATGTTTTTTTTAAACATAACATATGAGAACGGAGCTATTATAAATTAAGAAGAAAGTAAATATTTTCGGAACAAAATTGTTCCAAAACACATTACATTTTATTCAATTATGAACTTCACGAACAATACAAACTCAGTGTCAATTATACTATTTCGAGCACACACAGAAGTAATATACTCCCACCTCCACACACAGTGAAATTAAACCTTGTTTCTACGACCTTTGATTATACCAATTCGTCGAGACCTGTAGTGTGGCGGAAGATACGACTGCGCGTTGCTTGTTAATGGGTGAATAGGTAGAACACGCAGTAAATACACGAGTATTTACTGTCTGAGCATTTACAGGCAAAAACCCGGGCAAGGTCGAGCCACACAGGCCTTCCGTTCCGATGGCGCGACAGGTCGAAGCGCGCCACGGGCCGTTTTACTCAGCACTCTCTCGATCATTTTTTCTGTGAACAGACTGATGATGGTGGAGGCATATGCGGCGCCGGAGCAACTGATGCGCTACTTCGGAGGAATGGGAGGTGACAGCGACGACGCTGAAGGAGGACGGTCATCACCTGGTGCGCATTTCCCTTTCAACTTCTGTCTGCTCGAGAACTTAGTGAACTCCAAAGACATCAAGGAGGCCGTGCACAAGTGGATGGACAACATGCCCCCGGGTGGATGGCCAAACTGGGTGGTGAGTCAGCCACTTTTATAAAGAACATTTCGGAATATATTATTTTCGCTATGACTCGGGCATAA
Source organism: Laupala kohalensis (assembly GCA_002313205.1). NCBI lineage: Eukaryota > Metazoa > Arthropoda > Insecta > Orthoptera > Trigonidiidae > Laupala > Laupala kohalensis. The sequence continues at coordinate 37,332 of NNCF01130091.1, read as the reverse complement.
CTGGATTTATAATATAACTGTAATTGATTCATATCATGTCAAATCAAAGAAAAAATAACAATTTTGAACCTTCAAATATAAGATTTTTATTATATAATTTTTGTTGCTTAAGTACCCTCAGTGTGAATTTCAAGAAACTTCGTAACACTCCTGTCACCTTTATTTTTGTAATCACAATTTTTTCTAGAATTTCTTTTTGGAATAATTGAATTCCTTTTTCAATTATTCGATACTGTTAAAATAAATTAAACTAATCGTAAAAAATATTCGACGATTATTTAATTTATATTTGCTGCAATGGCAACCATTGCTGGGCCAGCTAAATGGCAGAAGAATATTATTCCTTAATTTTTGAGGAGAAATTAGTTTTGTTTTCAACACGAACCAATCGTGAAATAATCCCAAAAATTTTCAATTAGTCAAATAGTATAAAAAACCACATTCTTAAAATAGATGGGCATATTGTCTCTTACAAAAACAATTTTTGAATAGTTTCAAATATATTAATTTTTCTAATGGCTCTCATAATGGACTAAATATCATTAAACGCAGAAGAAAAGACGCGAATTTTCCACCAATGTTCTATATGGCAAATAGTTTTCAATCTATCAATCTATGGCCTTTTAAAACCCATGTGCCAAAAGGAAGAAAATATAAAATATTGATATTTTATATTTAGAGGGTACTACAAATGTATTAAGAAATATAAATTATTTTCTCTTAATAAAAAATATATAAATATTTGGGGTCTCATGGCCCAGCCAAACCATTGTTTGATTTGACTTGGAATCACCCTACTGGCCTTCTTATTCCAAATGATGATGCTGTATCAAAATGAAACGGAGATCAGTGATAAACTCCAACCCTAAGAATTTCGACTATAAGAATTTTCTTTAAATTTGTTCATGGCTTTGCGTGAAGCTATTTCAATACAACTTTATGTAAAAATTCCCGAGTAAAAATGAACATGGGCATTGCCTATGGAGACGTCAAGTATTTTATTTTTCATTTGTAGATGAAAAAATATCATTTGTTGTTGTTTTATGTATCGCAATCCGAGAAATTGTGTGAATGACCGGGGGAGACCGATTAAAACTCCTGAGCGACGCTGGGTAAGTTTATAAAGTGCGCAATGTATATGATTTTGCTATGTAAATCATACTATTCAATATTTAATGTTTCAAGAAGTATTGAGAGAAATTGTAAAACTTCCATGAAATATGTTTTTTATCACATTATTCTTTTTTCCAGTTTTTCGAGAACACATTTATTAACTTAAAGGGACCTCTCTTTGTTTTTGAAGAGTGTATTGACTTTTTCATCTCATTAGAGTACACACATATTTGACAACTTCAATTATTTATTGAAACGTAAATATTTATAAATAGGTAAAACGTATCCATGATTATTCATATAATTATCGTTAATTGCACTCTCAAATACTCGCGTGTTCTATCTCTGCTATTCGTCCAATGCAATTACCACTAAGACTGCTCTTGTTCACAGCTGGGCAACCACGACAACCCGCGCGTGGCATCTCGNGTATAAGAGACAGGTCCTGAGCTCGTGGACGCCTTCAATATTCTGTCATTGCTGCTGCCTGGCACCGCCATCGTCTACAACGGCGAGGAGTTGGGAATGGAGGATGGAGAAGTACCTTGGGAGCGTACTCTAGACCCACAGGGTCTCAACGCCGGGTCTCTGCGCTTCCGCAATTTCTCGCGAGATCCTGAACGCACTCCTTTCCACTGGGATGATTCACCCAACGCAGGTATCATCATTCACTCAACCTCTTTCTAAAAAATACTTTTTTCTGTAAATATCCTTTTTTTCGCCATACTGAAACAATTTTGCAAACAAAAGAGGTGTCTGACAGCTTAGGACACTACTCCAAACTCGGTCGGTCCATCCTCCCCAAGCACACCCCTCGACCTCTCCGGAGTTAAGTTCTTGGTCACCCACTGAACTAAAAAATTGGAAATGTTATCTTTTGTATTTATCATATTATTACTGTTATAATGTAACACTTGTATTTTATATTACACTGTTAATAAAATTTGTCGAAATACAAAAATATAATTACTATAAAATCAAATAGGATGGGATCAACCGTGAATGGATTAAAGAAACTGACCTAAATCCTTAATACTTTCGTAATTTTATATATATTTCGTCAACGTCAAGGTCATTAGAGCCCTTCGTAATTATATAGTGTTCGATTCCATTTTCTTTGTAATTGTATGTAGATAGTGAAAATAACATTAAAAAAAGTAATAAAACGTTAAATAAAAGAGAAACATTTCCATTTTTGGGGGGTTCAGTAGGTGAATAAGGCTCAATTTCACCAAATGTAGAATAATCGCGATTTCCTTAAAAACGAGATTCGGTAAATGGAATCGTGATTACATTTTATGTGTTTCGCCAAGGAAAACTAATCGTCATTATGTTAATCAATGTTTCTGAAGAATTCTCTAGGTTGGTAGTAGTTTTACAGTGCATTATGGGTAACTTGAAGACAAATGACGGGTGGAAAACGCATCTTGTTGCTCACCAGCTCCCTCGTGCCACTAAACATAACCTATAAATCCAGCCACGAGCAAAAAAACAAAATGGACGCCATATATCTTGCAATACTGAAAAAAATCGCGATTAGCGCTCGTAATCGAACGGTCCCCGAACGTTTAAGCGTAAATCACAATTTTCTCGTAAATCGAAGTTGCGCATTTCGAAAATCACGATTTACTTCACAGAAAATCTCGTTTGAAGCATTAAACGAACTTGGTAAAATTGGAACTTAGACCTCAACCCCGGAGAGGCCGAACGGTGCTCTCATTAGGAGTGCAGGGACCGGCTAAGTTCGCGGAAGTGTCCTAACCTTCCAATCGCCACTTTCATTTGCAAATGGTGTGCCACAAAAGAGAACACGGGATCCGACCTTCAACAGTTGAATAAATATATTAGCAATTTAAAAGAGTTCCATAGAAACTTGGGGCTTTCCAGTTACGCCAACTGCTGACTGTAGTCGATTACAGTCAACTTTGCGAGCATTCCATTCATTGAAAAAGGTGATTGTAGTCAATTTCGATTGACTTCGCTGAGAAGGAGAATTGGGCGCAGACAGAACAATTGATAGTATCATAAAGACTCAGAAGAATCGCGCAGGGCTGAGGATCAGAGTTGAGTCTATCCAGAAGATTCGAATGAATAGAATCGCCAAGTAATTCATTGTTTATTAAGCATTTTGTGACAGTTTACCTCACAAAAAGCATTTCAGTAACCCAAAGCGCATGCACGAACCCAGAAGTCGACTTCTGCACCACTTTTGCATTCCATTCGCGTTTTCGAGCGAAGTTGACTACAGTCGATCAAGATTTGACTACATTCAACTTTTCTGGTTGTGACTGGAAAGCCACAATTGTAACCTGCGACTCCTGCATTTTATACATGGGAAGTGTCCAATGAGTATCGCTTAAGTTTTTTCCAGAAAAAAAGCAATGAAGTTAAGTATACGTTTATGTTTTTTGTTTTTTTTTGATGGGCGAAATAAGATTTTGAACAAAAATTGATGATGTGTCAAGTTAGGTCCTACACTGTTCTGTAAATATAAACGAAAATATAAACGATACAGAAAACGTAATGGATAATGAAGGGAAGCGAAGTGATTTGTTGAGAAAGTAATGTTTGTACAAACGTTTTATAGCCCCATTTCTCACATCAGTGAATTTTTTATTGTCAATGTTGGTCACCCTTTACTACCTTTTTCCGTACATTCATATTTGACAGTTTATTTGATTTGATTTCGTTTATCGTGAAGGTTTATGGCATGTCATTTCAATAAGTCGAAGAAGGAGCACTGACCATTAACGCTTTCTTGAGACGCTTCAGGGATAAAGGACAACGTAATACGATTAGGTAGAGCGTGATCAACTTAGAAATGCAAACCCGAAGGAAAATTATATACGTCGATGAGAAGTGAGGGAAAATGCATTTTACCATTTCTAAAGCTATCAACACTTAATTTCCAAAGGCGCCCCTGACAAAGAACATTCATTTTGCAGTACAATAAAATTTTAATTCCTTTCTTAGTAGACTTACAGATTTCGACTAATATGAAGTGTAAGTCGTAAGGTAATGAACATAACAATTACAGTTAGTTTAAAAGACTCAATTGTTAGAAAAATATGTATAGAAATTTATATTTAAATATAAAAATTACTATTTACAATTTGCCTCTCGCAGTACTTCTCAGAACCTACTTTTAGATCCACTGCTTTATGTCTATTATGAACAATAATATGAACAAATGAATTTATCCACACCATGTATCTTTACTTGAGGGAATAATAATGTTTTACGTATATTATTATTAATATTGTTATTTTTATTAATGTATTTGTGTTTGAAACTGTCAAGATTCGTTTCCTGTATTTCTCAATTTTATCAATGAGTAACAGTTCTCAGAGGAACTCATTTCACGACTCGCTTTTTACCCAGAGGCTCTGAGACTTCTCTTCTCATTTGAAGGACTATATTCTATTGGAAGATAATAATATTATCTTCTTCCATATTAACTCTAGAACGCGTTTCATGAATGAACCTTAAGCAATGTGCTCAACCCTGAATTCCGCGTCATTTATTCCGTCGTTAGAAAATCATATTCATCAATATCTCTGACTATTAATTGTTATGTTGGATGAAAATGGGAGAGAGGACCGAGTTCGAATCTCGGTCCCGTCTCCCATTTTCATTCTACATAACATAATTAATCTGTTACCTGGCGGTGAGTTTCACCGCAATTTAAGATATTTCTGTATGTTTGTGAACTCTTAGGCTACTATCTAATGTGGTAAGAAAGTTCGCAGAAAGTGATGCATTAGACTTCAGATATTTAAAAGTATTTACATTTTATTTATCATCCTACCATCGCAGTTCCTTCATAAATATAACCAGACGGATGATCCCACCTTGTTTTATTTTAGTTTAAAACTGGTCGCAGAATTGATTATTTCAATTTATCTCATCTCATTATGATTTTTAATAAATTGGTATTTTCATAGGAACGAGAGTATATACATAATTATTTACAGAACTTTCTTTCCAGGTAACAAGTGAAAAACATTAGAGCTTTTTGCAGTTGAATAACAGCTGGTAATTATATACGTTCTAACGTTTCATTACATTTTACACGGAAAATACGGGTTTATGAAAGAACTAATGAATATATCTCTTTATCGCTGTTTACACTTCACTCTCGTTCGAATATGATGATTTTTTTTCAGATTTATTATTAGAAATTTTTTTTTCATTTTTATTACCATGCATTGCTTTGTATTTATTAATAATTTGTTTTGCTTCCACTACTAAAAGTAAAAGAAGTATCATTCTAAAAAAAAAAAATTCAATTCGTAGCATTATTACATACGACGAAGGAGAAATTAATATGTTATCTATGTTTTGAGTAAATTAGTAGACCGAGTAGGGGTACTAAAACTTTTCAATGGTTAAATAAAGAATTGTTTATAGTAATAGATACTATTATCCTTGGTAAAATTAAAACTTGTATAGAGTTGATAACTTTCGGTCAGGTGAAAATGGCGACTAGCCGGGAATCGAACCCGGGACTCCTGCCTTGATCGCAGGAGTGTTACCACTACACCACCCGTTCGCCTTCCACAACTGTACACCATTTCCACACAGACCTAAACCCCGGAATATTGTTGTATAGAGTTGTTATGAAATTATTTTTTATATTAAGTGAGAGTTCTTCCAATAGAATATGGATCATCGTCATTCTCTGAATACGGAATGTAATTATTATTGTTATTCCTGACCACTTAATGAATATGTTATCGACCAAATACAATTTTGGGACAAATAAATTTGACCTAGGCAAATCAAGTTTGCCCTGCGCGTATCAGGACAAACTAGTTTGCACTACGTATAATCAGACGAAACTAGTTCAAAATGTAAATATCATGGATTTATAAAGAAAGATTGCAGAGTCAAGTTGGAAAGGTGAGTATCGAGGTAGAATTGGGTTCGTGCATTCGTTGAGTAGCATGCACGAGACGATGGTTTATTTGGTCTTACCACGTGAGCTACCGAACATGACTTATAGATATTTAACAGCTTTCTTTGATGAGAGCCAAGGTATTGGCATGGAATTGTTAGTGAGTGATGGAGGTAGGTGAACAATTTGGCTGAACGTTTTGAACGATTTAAATGGACTTTCATTTTGCCACCCAGAGGTGGAGATATTCCTGAACGTCAGAGTCATCAAGAATACAATTAGTGGAATATATAATTAGATCATCAGTGAAGATACTAAGTGAGGTGTTGGGACTTGTTCAAATGTTGTGGGTAAAAATGGTGAGTAAAGTAAGGGTGAGCACCGAGTCCTATGGAACACCTCATAGAATGGTTTTGAGTAATGATAGGGCGTAAACGGACTGAGAATGAGCGTTTATGAAGACAACTTTGCACTACATGAGTGAGGTATTGTAGAGTTCTTATTTCAATGAGTTTATGAATATGACTGCTGGATACCACTATCTTCCTCCATTAGAACCTTATAGGTGATTCATTTTTATTTGTGAAGTTTTTATCGACAACTTTTTGAAGAAATTCCTCTTCATTAATGTTTCTAAATTTCTATGACAGCAGAGATAAAGCGGAAAACTCTACTTGACGTTCCTTGCAAAACACGACTACACGTCTTTAATTACACGTGTACACGTCTCTGATTCAAAATCACTCCCAAGAAACGCCATCGTGTTCTGATTACCTTGGAGCAAATGAAAAAAGCCGTGGTCAATCTTCCCTTTGAATGATAGACCCGTCACATCATATTCAGTCTTCAGTTAGTGCGCTTAAGGATTAGCGCAGTTTCTTTACGTGTTTTAGTAATAACCAGTAAATCTCAAAAAAAGTTGTCAATAATTCTTTATCTTGTAAAAAAATAGTGTGAATAAATATTTGTTTGTAAAAATAAGTAAATAAAGCCATCCACTTAATCAGAATATGACATTTCTTGGGAAGATACGTGTTTTAATACAAATAAGATAATCTAAAAAACTAAGAATCGCCACTTTATTTATAGTAAAAATGGCCATTGAGTGGTCATTTGTTAACCCCAAACGGCCATTCTTTTCAAGTGGTCACAAATGGCTGGAGCTTTGATGACCATTTCATGTGGTCACAAATGACCGTTTGGTGATAACAGATGGACATTCTAGAAGTATATTCTAGAAGTGAGCCAGGATAAACTAATTTATCATAATACACTCAGGATAAGCAAGTTTGGTCTGATTAAATGTAGTCCAAACTAGTTTGTCTTCACACGCGCGGGACAAACTAGTTGGGCCTGAAATCGGGTTTGACCGGTTATAAAGATTTTCTTGAGAACTTGGTCAGGATGAAACAAATGAACCAATTAACTTGCCAACGTTCCGGAAGAATTCCTGCTATCCTCGGGGTTAAAATACTAAAATATTTTTTTGTACAATTTTATAATTTATTCTTCATAATTTTTTGAAAGATTCTTCGTAATTCTTATTGGTGTTTTATTCACAGCCTGGTGATGATCCTTATTCAAGTGGAAGAGCTCTCGTTTTACAGAGAAGATAACACCACAAAAGATTTTCCTTTCTATTAGTNAATTTTTTGAAAGATTCTTCGTAATTCTTATTGGTGTTTTATTCACAGCCTGGTGATGATCCTTATTCAAGTGGAAGAGCTCTCGTTTAATATCTATTGGTTAAACAGAGAAGATAACACCACAAAAGATTTTCCTTTTTATTAGACACCCTTTATTGAAGAAATGAAAAGCTATTATTCTTTTAATGCATTATAAATCCTCCTCACTCTCTGTGCCCCTGGTGTCGTAGGTTTCACTCAGGAGGGTGTGGAGCCGTGGTTGCCCGTTGCGGAGTCGTTCCGCATGGTGAATGCAGCTGCTCAAGACGATGCTCCGGTCAGCCACTTGCGTGTGTTCCGGCGACTGATACAAGAGCGCGCTCGACCCGCGGCGCAACGAGGGGCGCTCAACGTCCAAACGCCCAATGACGATGTTCTCGCATTCTCCAGGTGACATTCTGCTCTCAAAATTTAATTTTAATACAACAATTTGAAAGAATTAAGTTTAAAATTAGGTCTAAGCGCTCGAGATTCGAGAGACATTTTAAGTCAGTACTTCACAAGAACTCAAAAATGCTAGATTTTGTGTATATTTTGTAAACGTGTTGATATTATGACTATTGACAAGTGGACAAAGTTTCATTATCTTCACAAAAATAATTTGCGATCTATTGCAACTTAAATTGAACATGTTACCAATACCAAATAATACCAAACAACAAACATTTTCAAGCATTCTTTATTAATATCGACAACAACAGTGAAATCATCTCATAAAATAAAGGGACAGCGATTGCTTAAAAATCAAGATTATGTTTTATTATTACCGTTATAATTTAGTGAGCGTACGAGTTGGTCGATTGGTATCCTTCACTTGTTGGTTGTTCGGTTATGAAATGTCGTTTGTAATATAGTATATGTATGCAGAATATTTTCTATATCAGCTGCTCCATTCTTTTACAGGGAACTTGCGGGGAAAGAGACCCTATTCGCAGTGATGAATCTGTCAGCAGATGACGTTGTCGTCGACCTGGTGACGGCTTTTGGTGGTGATCTGAATGAATTCTTGTCAGTCGCTGTGTGTAGCATTAATTCCGAACTTGGAGTCGGGTGAGTTGCAAACAATTATATTGATACAATTAAATATTTGGTTACACGAATTTCAGAGAGGTAAATTTTAGAAAATAACTTCTTTCACTCAGTTGAATGATTTTGCTCAATTAGGATAAAATTAAATTACTATTCGTACTATTTCTGAAAAATAAAAAATGGTTAATTTATTTTCTCTCTTAAAACTGAAACATATGATATTGATATGACTGAGTGAAGAAATTAAAAAACAATGAGCACGAAATACATCAAAATGTTCGCTTAAAGAATATATTTACGAATTTGTTTATATTTTTTACCAATATTTCGTAACACTTCTGCGTTCTTTGTGATACTAAGAATTTTATTTTTATTTTTAAATACCATTCGGGAAAAACCATAAGTATAAAAGAAGTACTTCATGATATCGCCTTAATTTCTACATTATTTAAAATATAAAATGAACTCCCACTCCACCTCATATGCCTCCAGAGCTCTTTGCTAGAATATTCTCTCAATTATTATGATACGTACGTCCTCGTCACTGACTATGTTCATGAAGATTCATCTAAAAGTGTGCTCTACGCATATGAGATGTTTGTTTTTTTGTTTTTTTTTGTAGAAGTCCACATAATCGACGTGCAAAAATTTCGCTCATTGTTAATCAATTCGGGTAATAAACCAGGTGAAGGTTCGGGTTATACTAGATTAACAAAAATTTCTAAAATATTTTTTGAGGGTCTATGAGTCGTTTATTCAATACATGATGTACATCCGAACGCTACTGCATAACAATTGTTGACAAGTTTCGGTATTACTTAAGCAGAAGTGTATCAGAGGCAACGATTAATTATAGCAATATAAATAATGAGGTCATTTTTAAGAAGAGGCGGTGAGAAGAGTCTTACAATACTGATAGCATTGATGATTGGACTCTTGAATGTGATGGAGGTCTAGGCGAATACTGTTTACAAGAACTTGAAAATGAGATTGTGAAAGTAAACAAGCAATTTACTTCAAGGTACACTTGATAGCACAGTCCATGACTTGCACCTTACAGTCAATATCATTTCGTAGCGTATTTAATATTTATTGTATCCCTCACTCAGTGTAAAGTTGAAAAGTGATCACTTGTTCCTCGGTTTCGCTGTGTGATTATATTGGCATAGTACCAGGAACTGCCTTATGAGATTTTCCAGATGTTGTATCAGTAAAACAAACGAAAACAATTAGAAATGGATTTCAAAAGCCATATTGAGGATATATAAAATAATTGGTATTATAGATAATTATAAACGTCAGAGGAGTACTAGTATAATAATTTTACAAAAAAAAATTTAAATTTAAATGAAAGTAACATTCTCAAGTGACCAATCGAGGGCCGTTCTTTTAGTCACATGCCATCTAGTTACATGTCACATCTAGTCGTATGTCTTTTAGTCACATGTTACATAACATAGCGGTTCTCTGAGGAACAATACCACAATGTTATGATCTTTTAATGTTAAAGGGGAGGACTTTTTCTATTCTCTTCGATTCACTAAAGATTTTAAAATCAACCTGTGATATTTAAAGCGGGAAAGGTGGTATTTTCTGTTTATCAAATAGCCATTTATCTAAAAATGGGGCGACCCGCGGCGTAGTACATACTCGCCTTCCACCTCAGGTTGAAATCCTGTCTGATCCAAGAAGAATTCGCGGCGGTGGAAGAAGCTGGTTTCGGGACAGGTTTTCTCGGACTACTCCCTTTTTTCTGCATTTCATACCATCACTACATTCACTCATCATTATTCGCCTTCGTGTACGAGTAATTCATGTATCACCTGCTTCGGGGAGGTGCGTCAGGAGGGAAATTCAGCACCAATGCAAATCGAAAGAAGCATCATCACATCCTCCATCTCCGGCCTCTTTAAAGAAGAGAAAAGAACGAAGGAATTATTTAATATATAGCCATTTATCTAAAAATGATTTTCGATACCTCCGAGAAACTGTATTCATTGGTAATAATCACGTATTCGTATTCAGGTACAAAAAAGTTCAGCATAATAAGGTATTGACAAAAATGAATTTATTTTGTGAAAGTTTGTAAACCATTATTGAAACATGAGCGCGTTTGTATTCCCACGGGACTTGTGGCGCCTACTCAAAATAATTTTTGAGAATATATTCCCGTGTTTATGAAATCATATTCAGGGTATTTAAGGTATTTTAATAGTTTTGGCGAAATACACTAAAAAATCAATTTGATACATTTTCATTCTACATGAAGACTAATAAGCTAAAATTTCAAATTTTTATTCTTAACCTCAAATTTTCTTATTCGGTAAAATATGTATATTTTGAATAAATTTACCTGTGTCATCCATGAGGCTTTCTTTTATGTTTCAGGCAACAAGTATTAGCAAAAGAAATGAAACTCCCACCGAAAGCATCATGTGTGCTATCAACAGAAAAACAATAGCTAAATTATTGTATAATTTCGACACCTGTTCTATTCGTACCTGTAGTTTTGACAAGAAGTCATACCTTAATTTAACAGTAAGTTATGTTTTATTATTAGTATTATCAGAAAATAGTAAATCATTTGTGTACTTTGTGATGACAAATAAAGAATGTCTATTGTTTTCACGCCTACTTCCCTAATTATTTTATTTTCAAAAGAGCTCTTCTTCTTGAACTGTGTTTTTAATGAATCTTTAATAGAAATTAAAATAAATATTGAATAGATAAACTCTACTACCCTTAGTAGCCCTCCTTTCCTAATCTACTTATTCCATTATCAAACTCCTATTTTGTAGATTCAACCCCAATATTTGGTGCATTTTCATGAAAAAAATTAGACATTACGAAGTATTATTTGCTCTTTCTCGTATATGTCCCGGAAGTAACTCCGTAATTGTTTGAAAAGGTAAACGGTAATGTTCTCTTCAGTCTTTAAAATCAATAATTCTAATAAAGTATTTTTGTGTTACATGAACGTGTTATTACATTTTAGTACTGTTTGATGTCTCTCACTGGAAAATATATAATGTGAGGTACACATTGTCTCACTCAGATTAACATTTTCATACGTTTATGTTCATAGAGGGAAAAATGTACCTCACGCAAAGTGATCTTCATGAATACATTATCTTCCTACTTCAAATAAAATAAACAAGAAACGCAATAAATGTAACTTATGTTTTTCTTTACATTCTCCACCCAGACTAGGCCTATCTACACTACACCTATGTTATAATAAACTATTGTGTGTTCGACTAAAGAATTCTTGACTATTTGAAAGATTTAACATTCAAAATATACAATTAACTTTTAACGGTTAACTCAATTTCCGTCAAATTTGCAACAGCAAACTACCGTTTTAACGATTAACGAAATTAACTTCTGGAACAACGGATGAACAGTTAACAATGTTAAATTTAAGATTAACTTTGCCTACTTCTACTCATACTTACATGGTTTCCTCCTCCCGCAATAAAAACACACGTGCCGAACAAATCCCAACGATTGAGTAAACTATGCAAAGTAAGTCAAGAACTTGAGTAAACTATGCAAAGTAAGTCAAGTAAGTCAAACTATGCAGAGTAAGATACTGTCAAAATAAATGTTAATGTTACATATATCTCCTCAAATTGAAATAGATTCATCCACCCGTCAAATCCATAACTTTAAGTTGAATGTCGAATTAAACAAATCTATTGGTAAAAGGAGACGTATATATAAATTAAAGGAGTGGACATTGACTTCCACGTTTGTCTTGGTTAAGCAGCTTCAGTAGACACTTAGAGAGTAGAATAATGATGAGTGCTATACTTAATCAGCGTTTTTAGTTATTTATCCAAGTTTTGTGTTAAAAGATAGAACCAGTAAAGTATCAAACGTTTACGTAAATTCTCATTTTCACGTATACAAATTGACTTGGAATTTTATATAAAATGTGTAAAAAAATCATTTGTCGTGAATTATCTTCGTCGTACATAATTTTTAGTTCGTGTATACAGAATTTACCGGTAATATAGTATGCAACAAATAAAAAATAGCGCAATAGTAAGAAAGAAAGAAAATGATAAAAAAGATGGTTTACAGGAAAAATATGGTTTAGAATATTATTAAAGACATATTATGCATAAAAGGAGACATAAAAATATCAATAGAGCAGGTCATTTTCATGTATTTATTTCTCTGATGAGATTTGTTTTAACAAGAAGGTATTATGTTTACGACATTTTTTAGAAAGGGAACAATCAAGCGTCACATAAATACTTGGGGGGACAGAGATATTTTGATAAAAAGGAAAACTTTCCCACTGAAAGCACGACGTCTGGTATCTTGCGAAGTACAACTNATAATTTCTATCATCTGAAAGAAAAAAAAATTAATTGTTAATTCTCATTTTAGTGGTATCGATTAAATTTTTACAGTCTAGCAGAGCGTTGTCCAACTTACCTTAGCCCATAGACCATTTTCTATACACTTTTGATCGATCGGATTGGCAAATTGTCCGACAAATAAACTAATGGGTCATATATATTTATTTATTTTTTAACACGATATTTTTATTTTCATGATCACTTTCATATTATTTCACGCTAGAAAATTAAACAGTTTATATTATTTTAGTACAATAATTATTTAGTATTTACTGTTTAATTTTCCAGCCTGAAATAGTTTAGTATAGACAAAACAGTATTATTTTTTTAAAGTATTTTTAATATGTAGTACAATGATTTAATGTTTTTATTGAATAAATTTAGATAGTTATAAGTTTATTCGAGGAGCAAGTTTCTAATTTCATATTAATTTGTGAACCCACTTATTCTGTGACTGCGTGATGGAAATTCCTCATGATTAAACATAATTATCAAATTCAAATTTTCCACGGAACCTTGATGTCCTATTTAAAAACCATCGGTACCAGCTATTGATGATATGATATCAGATTTTAGTGTAGGAAGCATCTTAAGATAAGTGTGTTTCAATGCAAGAGGTAACTTTTGTTTTATGAAGATTATTTAAGCGAATAAACACTTCTAGGACAGCACAATGGGACAGTCGTAGGTGTTTCATTATTGAGAAGTTTCCTGATTGCTTGTGGATGCGTTTATCACACATCCTTCTCTTAGTCCATGCACAAACTTCAGTATTAAGGATTGAAGGTCACTTTTAGTGCATGTATCACTAGATATCCAAATATTTGATTTTTTATTCAAATCTGAAGAAACATATTTCAGAGTTGGTATTTATGGTAGGCCAATAATCGTTTTAACAGTGAAATGAAAACAAAGGATACAACTAACCACGTGTTAACACAAACGTACATTTCTTGAAAATTACAGAAATGAAATTTAAACTTTTTTCTCACATGAACTAATTGTTTAGAAGAAATGAAATTTAAAGGAAATGAGACATTTCTGAAAACAAATACTTTTTAACCTTCAGACTACTAAGCGGGGTTAGCTGAGACCTCAAAGCAAACCTTTTAATTATTTTTGTGTGAAAACCGTGTGTCTGCATATTGATACTTTTTCTTGTTACCAAATTTATGTATTACATCATGAATTGGTAACATAACGCGTTCGTCCTTAAGAGGATAATATTAATTTAATTCAGTTGGGGTCTTTGTCGACCCCTCATGGTAGTTTTTGTAGGTCTATTTTTTAATTATTTTCCGAAACATTTTTTGTTTTACATATTTTTACGAAATGAATTTTGTTATAATTCTTTGGAAGTACATATATTGTAACGTAATGCTTTCGATGTTGTTTATAGAGTGATTTCTTCATGAGGTCTAGGATGATCCCGCGTGGTAATGTGTGTTGGTCTAAAAGCAATTTTTAAGACAATGCACTGTGTTTATATCTACTAACTGGTGTTGGTCTCAGAGCTTGTAGTCTGAAGGTTAAAAATCTTTTTTAGGGGGTGGTTACGTTAAAAAAGCCATCTACTGTTCAAAGTTTATGTTTTTTGTCTGAGTACATTAGGTTTTGCGTCGATTAATGTGTCAGATATTCCGTTAAGTCAACACCGCTCACGTACGTATTATACCAGCAACCGAACTTGTTTTTTTCTTATGTCGCATTTAAAATCTTCTTAATAATTTTGAATATGTGAAAATAGCAAGTCGAAAATATTTTTTCAGGTAGTTTCTTTATTAACCACATCGCAATAGTGACGGTACTAGTTCAAATGCAATCCTTGTAGTTTGTAATTTTATAAGAAATTCATAAGAAAAGTTCCAACAACACACAAGTATTCGCGACTAAAAGTGCTTCGATTAGCTACCGGAGCCCTGCTTGTGAAAATACCAACAGTTTATTTAATAAATATTTTTGCCAAGAGATAATAATGTAAAGTTTTTAACAAAATACACAGTGTAACTAATTTATCATTCCGAAAAAAACTGCTAATTGATGATAACTGTTAATATCCAAATTCGAGATTCATTATAACAACAGTATTAACGACACTATCACCTTCAAAAGCTGCCCGCATCAGACACATGCATATTTACTTACAAATCCGCCTGTACCCTAAGAAAAACAGGGGAAAAACCGGGTCGGGAAGGTCTTCTTTGCTGTGACCAAGTATCCCGTGTCCGGTTGTTTCGTTTTCAGAATTCTTGCATAATACAGTGCATTGTGAAAGTTATATTTTATTGCCCCCTTCAATATCATGTGATGATATGAAGTGCGAAACACACCTTATCCACGTGAAACTACTTGTTTGAAAACTGTATAAACTCCTCCAATTCAAACAATGCAGATTTTGAAATTTATCTACAGTTTTTTTCCATCTGAATCATTATTGTGTAATCGTTTCGTATGAATTAAGCGATTTTGCACTAGAAATTCTCGTGTTTTATTATCACCGTGAACGTTCTTAACAGCGGTCACGGTTCCAAAAAATCTTATCACTAATGAAGTCTAAAGACATAAGTATGTGTCAACACATTGTGTGATATCTTAGGTAAGATACGTCAAAATACGCGAAATCTGAAGTGCCATTCCTGAGGTAAATTTGGCTGATTAGCTTCAAATAATAATTGAAAGATACGTGTTGACAAGCCCTAGTGCACACCCAACTCGCTCTTCCTGTGAATTGATCACTGCATAATATCATTTGCCGTAAATACTATACCATACAAAAATCTTATCAACTTTTGACAATCTTTTGTTTTTCATGAACAATAGGATTTCTGAGGTCAAATGATAAGTAGTAACATGGTTGCTATACTCATTAGCCCAGAAAAAATAGACAGAAAAAGGCGAAATTCGACAAAATTTCGCATAGAGATGAAATTTGGTACAGGTCATCATTTCAAATGAAATATCAAAAGTCCTCATCTATCCGCTTTGTGCTAAAAATTCTATTCGAAGTCAAAGGTCACGAAAAACGATTTTTCGAGCATATCTCTTCAGTGATGCGTTTTATCGTAAAAATAGTTATAATTAATTGTATAGATTATAAATTGCCTACAAAAAAAGATTCAAATTTGTTTTTTTCCTCCGAAGCATCATTTGCGAGGTAGCGCGGTTTAAAAAACGAGGAATACTTGTGCGCATTCGAGTACACACGTAAGGACTTAACACTCGTCAAACTTAATACGCTCATTTCTTTTCTAATTTAGGTCCATACTGATAATAATTATATTGTAAATTTTTCTTTTGCATTTAATTATTAACTTTTACAATTTGAATATGTATGTTTATAGATAAATCTTGTAATAAAAAAAGTAATATAGTTTATGATCGTGATTATTATACATTTCCAAACAAACAATTTCAAAACAAAATAAGCTTTAAAAGAAACAACGATGCATAAAAAGTAATAAGAAATGTTTATAAATATCTGCAAATCAGAACTTTTTAATTTACTCAAATAATTCGAATTTTACTATGATAATGCTTCGTTCTGTCACGTAATTTGCATCCCGTGAGTCTGGTAAGTGTTGTTTCTGGTGTGAAATTAACATTAACATAATTCGATAACCGTACACCTTTCCACGCCACCTACGAGGTAGTGTACTCGGTGCATTTTTTAAACGTGGTATGACCTGTAGGTATTATCCTCGGGTTGTTCGGATCAAATAAATATTAGTTTTTTGTTAATTTACATTTAAAATTTTTAAGATTAATCAGTTACAAATTACATAGGAAAAATCACATTTTCATCATCTCATTTTTCTAAATTGTCTTGCGATTATAATACATTTCCAAATCATTAACTGAAAAGAAGATAAAAAATAATTAGAATCGTAAAGGATATCTGTTCCAGCTTGTACGACTATCTGCGTATCACCCTCGGATGACTTTTCTCAATATTTCGAGAAGCACGTTTCTGTCTCTTCTTCTGAAGAACGAGCTGTTTACACCATTGAAGACTATCCCTCCTAATATGCCATTTGAACTGTAGTATATTCTTCGCCACTTCGTTGTATTGGACAAGTGAGGCCCTGGTGTACTAGCTAAGAACGTGAATTATCTACAATTAAATTTGGGTGGGTAGTTCTGAGCGATTCATTGCAGTGAACGGAGATGTATTTACTGAGCAGACGTTTATTGAAAATATTCTTTGTCTCGAGATTAAACCGTCAATGTTGGTTTTGAAATATCACAAGATTGCTTCATTTGTCTGTAACCTTTGTCAATAGGTGAAATGGTTGTATTTTAACGAGGAATGAAGACAGTCTCTAGCAATAAAATAAGTGACGAACATACTCATTATTTGGACAATTAACTACCTGTAACTATTCATATTGAATGTCGCACATGGCACACTCGTAAGAGAAAAATTGCTGCAGCTGTAAGACAAATAGATACATAAGAATTCGGTACGTCTACTAACAACCCACCTGATGAATGAAGACATTTCAGATCCTCGTTGTTTCCCAGTAAAATAAAGATATCCTCGCGATTTCGCTCACGTGAATTTTGTAATATGACTGCAACTTTATTCTTTCTTACATTCCCATTGATATCCAGTGAAAATGTTATCCATTCATGTTTGTGGATTAATAGTATTGATGTGTATCCTCAATCTCCTATTTTCACTTATCACATATGTGTACTTGTCACATTTTGTACATCCTTAGGAAGTTCACGCATCACTCGTGGTAACGATGATGACACGGGAAAAATGCTGGATTGGCTTTATCTGCTCTCACCCTTCCTCCAATGAAAGAACGTCAATAAATGTCATGTCGATAAATTCAAGAACGGTCGTAGAGAACGACATTGTTTATAAGTCGCTTAAATGTCAGCGCAATGGAAGGTCCATAGCTCTCGGCATCATGAAATCTACCATCGGCGTGACGATGAATTTATTCCTGTGTCCCGCTTCTCATTCTTCTGTGCATATTTTCAAAATTTTGAATTTTTTAGAAACCGGAAGTGGAGCGCGTTGTGCAAATGAAGTCGCTATGAGCTGTCCCGAAATAGGCTTCTATTCGCAATGCATTCAAAGTCAAATTTCAAGTTTAGTTTCGATTCATCAATTTGTTCGTGAGTTATAATGGAAACAAAATTTTTA
This sequence comes from Laupala kohalensis, assembly GCA_002313205.1. Taxonomy (NCBI): domain Eukaryota; kingdom Metazoa; phylum Arthropoda; class Insecta; order Orthoptera; family Trigonidiidae; genus Laupala; species Laupala kohalensis. Next base: position 19,080 of record NNCF01130091.1, on the reverse strand, counting down.
ACATACATACACACATACGACATTGGACATCATCGCCGATATTTGAAAACAGGCTCTCCTGAAGCCAATTCGCAAAGACACGAACAGATTTCAATTTTGTTATTTTTTATTTTTCGATTGATTACAATACTTTCCTTACACGCTGTATAATTGGAAAGTAAAAAGGATTAGACTACATCTAATAGATGACAATGATCATGAGTGGCCGCGCTACAGAGTTGCCACCAATAAATGCAAAGAGGTAGAGATGCAATTTTGTCTTTGATCCACAAGATAGGATTGAGATTTAGATATATTGTGGTATTAATAATTCATTGCCAGACAACATTCTCTTAAGTCATTATTCCTCCAAGTACGATAAGTTGTAATCCATGCTAGGAAAATCAATCGAGAATACTTGATTAATACAAAATATATTAAATCTAATAGTAATAATACAGTAATATAATGGTATAGTCTACTCTGTCATAATCCCTTAATACACAAAACGTTATTTTCGGTCGCTTAGCAAGCATCATAAGTGATAGAAACAAGTATAAAATGAAGAATCAAATTAAAAATATATATTTACAAAGCAAAAATATTATAAAGCATTTTTAGAGCAGAAGGTGTATAAAAAGTTTAAAAAATCTTAGTAAATGATAATATTTGAGAAAAAACTGTTATTAAGAAATGGAAATCAATGGTTAAGGCAAAAGATACAAGGAAATATTATGGAAGTATTGTAAAGGCTGAAATTTTAAATTCGCCTCTGCCTTAGGGATCTTGTTCAGAATTGATGAGATGGTCCCTTGCTTGCTTCCAGAGAGTAAAACAGTTTATTGTCCTCCACGTGGTCATATGCGGTTTATAGCTGCTTTATTGATAACAAATTTATTTGTTTTCTTATTTAAATTTAATCAAAGGCTAAATTTTCGTAAATATCTAAACAATAATAACCAAAACGAAAGTAAATTATTCCACTGTTCTTTTTACATAACTAAGTGTGAATGAATATAACTTCCATGGAATTAAAACCATTCAAAACCAATCTGTCCAAATACATCTAATAAGTCAGAATGAAACGAACTGTTGGTTGCCCAAATTATCGGAGAATGAAATGTATATTCAAAACACTTTGAGAATTTTCCATGAGTAACCAATATGGAAAAATGGAAAGAATTCAATATGAAATTTACGTATTTCAATATGGAAGAAGAAAAATAGGAAGAAATGCTGGGATTCTATTCTGTTTCCACCACTCATTTGTTCTGTTCACTTTAGTAATTGCTTTTCACTCTTTTCCTTACGTGATGGCTTGCCAATGAAACAATAAATTGCGGCGTATTGTAGTTGCTGAAACAATTATAGACGTACATTCATATGTTTCATGAGTCCATATATATTCAACGTAATTGGTGTATTCGAAGAAATGTCCGTATCATCAGTTGTCGTGGGCATTAAGGTTTCCCATTCGTGCTTGAAGCCATTTTAATCAGCGTAGAACATAGGTTCTTCGTGAACTCATATATCCTGTTCAAACATTTATTCGAACTCGGTCTAGCATATATTTTGAATATTTTTCTTTTCTAAAAATTGCAATTAAAAGTAAGTAACTAATCTAAAAAGCAGAGAAACATTCTTAATTTACAAAGTATATTACAAATATAAGTAAATATATGAATGAATTGTAAATCTTGTAATGACTTCCTCGTAGGGAAAATGTACTGAATCAAGGTAAATTGATTGATGTAATAGAATTGTCTTTTTGTAGCAAGAAGATGAATCACCTGAGACGCAATTTATGAACTAGCTCAAAGTCACGTAACTTTCCTGAAAATTATTCAACATGGCTGCTTAACGTGCATTGCCAATCTCAAATAATTTAAATTATATCCGAAAATATATGAATAGTAATCACGAAACCGACTGTTTGCTGTAAAAAATACACAACAAACTAAGGCGCAAAATAATATTCATTCCACGCGCTCGATGCAGAATTAACAGAATAGCGCTACAAGAGCAAGTGAATTGAATTGGTGACTGATGTTGAAGATAGATATGTTTAAAAGAGTGCAGCCAACGTAACGCGAGGTACACTTATCATTACCCCCATGGACGAAGGCGAAGTAAAAACGTTGACTACTCTGTTTGCAAGACCTGTACCATCATATAGTCAGTTAGACTGGCAATAATAAAATCAATAAGTAAATAATATATGGTTAAGAGAGCAGATATAAACTGCCCATGACGTTGAGGACAATAAACTAATTCACAGCTGCATCCCGTTCACGGTATTTTGCTTGGGTTACATTTCGTCTGAGTACAGTTTGCTGACTGCAAGTATATAATTGTGTGGTGCCTCCGTTGAATCGTCGAGAAGTAAGTAAAGTCATCTGAGAAAGAGATTGGAACTAACAGAAATTCAGTTATACTGAGAAATTAACTAGCAAGATTACGATTCTTTTAAAGTCCAGAAATTATACTTTGATTCCTCATTTGTGCAAATTAATTTAGAATAACATGGAAGAAAAGATTTTGGGAAAGAAGGAATGTTTCCCAAAAATATCTTTTAGGACTAAAATTTAGCGATTATTATTTACCGTGACCAAGTGCAGTTTTTAACTGCTTTTTGGCAATCAATTATTTATTTATCGTTCTTAACAAGAATAAATTTAACAGTCCACTTTTTTTTATAGTTGACCGTTTTATAGTTTTTATAGTTTAACTTCAATTAAATTCACGAATCAAATTAAATCTATTGTTCAATGGAACACAATTTCTGACTACATAAACAATTACTTTTGGTCAATCCTGTCAACGCCACTGATTAAAGAGCCAATATGTTAAAGACAGGTGTGTCCACCACATGGTAGTTTGATAACGATAGTATAAGACACTGATAATACACAAATTGCAATGATTATATCCATCAGCAATACTCACTTATTCAATACTCCTATTAGTTACATTATTATTGATGAGCTAAGTCGTATCCTCAGTTATAATAACAAATGTCATTTCAGTTCCCCAAAAGTATTTCTTGCACAGAGCGGAATATTCCCAAAATACGAAATAGTAAAGTCAATTAAACACCTGTTTCTCGCGATGGTTGAATCTACAAAAATAAACATTTTAAATGCACAAACATTATTTCAAAAGTTGTATTACAGGTGAAATGTCGCCCACAGATGTTCATTGGAAATCAAGTCAGAGTATCCAGAGAGATCTTACATGCAAGAGTTTTGTACCTCAGAGATAAGGCTCTGCAATTTAAAAGGATTTCTTCGTCCCACTCAGTCCGTGCTCAGTTCATTTCTGTGGAGTAAACATTTTACATGCATATTTTCTTGCTAATGAGACCGCCCAGAAGATATATCAGTTATAGATGCCATCCGACCTTCGATGAGCAGTGCACAACTATAACAATAGTAGATTTAAGAAACGGACGTAAATAGTATAAGAATCTTAAAATTATTTATATTTATCAAATGACTGGTAAGACTCAATTCCTTACAGACGATGACTCTAGCAATACTTTGAAAAACGGAGATAGAACAATTATAAAAAAGACATTAGAAAAACACGTTTAACAAATCCTGAAAAACAAGGTCAAAGAATAACATTTCTGGAACAAATCACTAGTAAACACTTGAGATAATCGTGTTCATTCTTAATTATCTGATAACTCTTATAGACGTCGTGGTGTTTACACGTTTTCTGCGAGTCACGTTTCGCTCCAGTACATCAGCGTGCTTGAAAGCTTGAGTGATAGAAGTATCTATGAATCCTCCTAATACCATGGATTTTATACGTACACCTGTGATTTAGAGTCAATTACGTCTATAGTTGCGTTAGGTGAATGCGAGAAATCATTGAATTTGTGTTCAAGAATTAAGAAAAATCGGGTCTATTGAAATGTTTAAAATGTTAAAAAAATGCTTTTGCCACTCTCAGTCCCATGAAAACAAACATATTTTAAGAAATTACTTTGCTTGCTTATTTACTTTTCAATTTGAATTTGTTTCGTGTACAGATGGCAGTAATAAGGTAACGTTGCAAAAGTCATCTTTGCACAGCTAGCGATTTAGAACAGTTCCAAATACGTATTGACAACAGTAGAAATTGGATTATCCGAGATACCAAGTGCCATCAGTGGTCCGTAAAATGAAAAGAAACAATAACGTAATGATGATATCCAAAAACATCATAATGCATTGTAGTGATATACCATTGTAGTGCAATACTGACAATGTATTCTATACGAAAATTAAGTAACATAATTTTTTACACAAACTGGAAAACTCCATAGGATTGGTTAACATCTAATAACCCATTGACCCTACAAATCACTCTGAAAAGAAACTGATATAAAAAATAGTCCACATACTACCTTCGAATTAGTATTTTAAAAACAAAACTTGTTATATAGGCAGTTCACTCATTGAGTCAAATGTAACACAATATTTTATAGGCAGCTTTGTTTTTATTAATGCACACATATTTATCCTAACATAATACTTTTAATGTAAAAGTTGTAGTAAAGCCAAATCTCACTTTGAGTGAAACCTAATATAGTGTTCTAAAAGTAGTATAGATACGAAATTGACCTTCAACATTTCGTTAGCAGAAAAATAAATTAAATGTACGTAATTTTCTATTATGACTAAATATCCCGGCATCTGCTCAACAGAAGACTCCTCAATAGTTAAAACTAACATTATTTGGAACATATTGCAGGTAATGTCATTTTTTATCGTAACGGTCACTGAAACCATTACTACCCACAAATTAGTGTTGACTAGGAGCGTGAGGAAAATTGTGAAACTAAGATAAGAATTTAATCTCTGATCTAAGAAACTAATCTCTGAAAATTTCTGGATGGACATTTAGTTGTGATTTCCATAGACAAATATTAAACATATGGTTTGCTCCCTTATCAACTATAAAAATAACTGGAGAAACAGTCCGAATTGGATGTATCGCGTATTTCAGAAACATACGAGCGAGATAAATGGATTGCAGCTGTGAGTAGATTAAAATAAGCAGATAAAACTTCTCATTTAATACTATGAAGTCAACTTAAACAGCAGTTATTTACTATTGATTTATTCAGTCCTGATAGTACACCTTGGAAACTTAACGCACTAGAACCCCCCGAAATCTCCTTCCTGCTATCTTTATTTTCTTCTTATACTACAGAGATATAGAAGAGTCAAATATACAGGCAATTCCGGTGCTAATAATTAAGAAAACATATGACGTCAAGTAATTTAAGTAGTGATAACTGGCTCGGCAGATTTTTTAAGCATAGGAGTTAGAATGTTAATGAATCGAAGTTAAGCAATCTTATTGCTATAAAACAGTTGGTGTTCCAAATGACATTGATAATTGAAGTGTTAGTTTTGAATATTTTTGAGATAATTTAAATACAAATGTAGTCGATATTGATGAAATAAAATATTTAGAATTAGCTCCGGTACCCTTTTACATAACATGGTTACCGTAACACAACTATTTCTCTTTCTTGATTGGATATTATAGACTGGGTGGGCTAAAATCCATGAAACGGTATATTCAATCAAAGCGTGTTTGAACCGGTTGAATTATTTTATACATTTCATTTCAATACATGTCGAAACAAACATTCATTAATTTATAATTTGCCTGAGAAAATGTCTATTTTCAGTTGTATAAAATTTATACTTTTGTTCATCGCCAGTCTTTAGAATTCCTTGTCCCGTAAGAAAGCATTGGATAACATAGCTAATAACAACATTGTTGTTGAAGACACCCACGCTCGCAATCTGGTTGGTGAAAAGATCCGTAGAGCGACATGAGTTGAAACCAACCAACGAACATTATGACGTGCGGTCACAAATGGAGGACTGAGAGTAAAACCTCCAGCGAGCGAAGTGATTGGATTAAATAGAATAAAGAGCGAGTGAACAATCAAATATAATATAAATAATAAAAAAATTTGTCGCTCTGTCCTTATTTATTAATGCAAGAGATCTTTTCGACCGCACGGCGGCCATCTTCAGTGTTACAATTTTTTTACAAAATATAAATTCCAAAATAAATATAATATTTCCAAAAACAATCTACCCCTTTCTACTTCGAAAAGTTAATAATTTTTTAATATAAAATGAAAATATAAATGACAAAATAAAAAAATTGAAATATTATAAAATTAATCTACTCCCTTGTTCTTTGAAAGGTCAATAATTTTTCAACATAATATGCAACAGTAACAGGAAATGAAAAAAATTGGCATATCTGGGTCCTATGGCAAGCGGTGGCTAAAAGCACCGTTGTCTCCTGAAGGGTCGGGTTATACAAGGAAGTTTCAGGAATTTCCATTGACGTCACAGACTTTAACTGGCTTCAGTTGTTTTATGGCTAATTTTAGCAAGGGGAGGAAATATCTGGGATTTGATGATTGAGTGTGAAAATTTTGGAATTAAGTGAATTGTGAATGTGAATGTTTTCTAATTTAAGTATCTTCCAGTGATTATTTTCTATTTCTAAAATTTGGAAATCATTGACTGTGTGGAACGTATAATTGTTTTCTATAAGATGTGTGGCGAAATGCGAATGTCCGGTGAGGTGTTTGAAAGCGTGAATGTGTTCCTGTAATCTTTTATCAAAATTGCGTCCAGTTTTCCCCACGTACATCGTGTTGCTCTCACCGCATGTGAGCGTGTACACTCCACTTAATTGCGAGAGGGGTGTACGATCTATTGTGTGGGAGAGGATGTTTCTCGGGGACTTAGGTGCATGAAAGGAAGTGTAGAGACTGTGTTGTTTAAATAAATTTGCCAACTTTAGAGATAGATTGTCTATGTAAGGTGTGGTAATGCGAGGGATCATGGTATCTTTATGAAGGGGGGAAAATGTTGTGATTTGTTTTCTGTATGTTGTGTGTTTTTTCTTCTTGATGATGGAATCTATCAAACTAGTATCATAACCATTGTTAAATGCAATTTGTTTTATTGTACAAACTTCTTTCTGAATTTTNAAAGCGTGAATGTGTTCCTGTAATCTTTTATCAAAATTGCGTCCAGTTTTCCCCACGTACATCGTGTTGCTCTCACCGCATGTGAGCGCGTACACTCCACTTAATTGCGAGAGGGGTGTACGATCTATTGTGTGGGAGAGGATGTTTCTCGGGGACTTAGGTGCATGAAAGGAAGTGTAGAGACTGTGTTGTTTAAATAAATTTGCCAACTTTAGAGATAGATTGTCTATGTAAGGTGTGGTAATGCGAGGGATCATGGTATCTTTATGAAGGGGGGAAAATGTTGTGATTTGTTTTCTGTATGTTGTGTGTTTTTTCTTCTTGATGATGGAATCTATCAAACTAGTATCATAACCATTGTTAAATGCAATTTGTTTTATTGTACAAACTTCTTTCTGAATTTTGTCCGGAGAAAGTGGAATGGAGAACAGTCGATGTATCATAGCATGGAACGTTGCATGTTTATGTGGGGGTGGATGTACGAGTAGTGAGGAGTTATGAATGATCGTATCTGTGTGTGTGGGTTTTCTAAAAATGTCAAACTCGTTGTGGTTGTCAACAACTGTAGTAGAGAGATCCAAAAAGTTGAGTGTCCTATGTTCGTCTTCTGTTTCTGTAGTAAATTTAATGGTTGGATGTATGGAATTGATGTATGATAAAAACTGATGAAGTTGTCTAAGAGTACCGGTCCAAAGTGTGATTATGTCGTCTACATAACGATACCAGTATAGAATGTTCTTTAAGAGTGGGTGTCCAGAATCAAAAATGTTGGTTTCAAAATGGTCCGTAAATACATCAGCAAATAGTGGAGATAAAGGTGAACCCATAGGTAATCAGAAGCCTTGAGAGAAGAATTTATTGTCAAATTTAAAATAGTTGCAATCCATGCAAAATGTAACTAATCTAGATAAATAAGTCTGAATAGGTTTGAAGTAATTGGATTTTTCTAATATTGAATCTACAAGTGTTTTACAATCATGATGGTCTGTTGGAGAAAAGGATTGTCACGTCGAAAGAAATTAATTTCGCATTCTTCGGTACGTTTATGATTTTAATCTTGTTAAAAAATTCTGTGCTGCTTTTAATCGTGCGTGTCGCATTGAAATGTGTGTAGTGTTGAAAATATTAAGTTTCATAGCCAGTCTGTGAATGATGGTGTTCTTATAAGAAACAACAGGTTTCCTCATAGAAAAATTGTTTATTTTCCAAATGATTACATATACAACATTTTGATGCGCATTGGTTCATTTTATAAATAATGTTTTTCCTGAAAAAAATTGTGTCCTAGTATTTAGTTCTTATTTCATGATAATTAGGATTTCATTTTCTATATATTTAATTTTCGTGAAAATCTAATATGACGAGCAAAAAATTGTTATTGTATTTATTTTTTATTTATTTGTAACAGTCCTGATGATGGTCACAACGCGGCCGAAAATACCTTATGAATTAAAAAATCAAGTGGATAGTATGACGACATTCTTTATGCAACACTGTGAGAAGTACTTCGTTTAATGCATACGTGATAATTGGGTATAATTATGTAAGTTAGGAGACCAATTATTTATAAGAGGAGGGGTTCCAAGAAAATTCTTACCGCGACGGTGGTGGGGCGCATCCTTACCGCTGCCACTGTTCACTAATTCCCAGTTTAAAAATATGCGAATTGAGAAAGACATCTAGATTTCAAACAAGAAAGTAATACAAAATGACTCTGAATGTCTAGTGTTGGGTCCCGCTAGGTCATATAATTTCTTCAAATATTTGTTGTGTTCACATTTAACAGGTGAATTGATATTTTTCCGTTGATTTCATTCGTACGTGAATGAACTGAAAATGTGATAACGGATAGCAGTTAACTCTCAGCCACTATGCTTCCACTCGATTTTCTCTCTCCCCTCCTTTCTCGGTCATTATGTCACATCACCCTCAACCATCCAATCTAACCAATCCTATCGCGACAACGAAGCTGTGAAGAGTTAAGTACGCGGTGAATCAGTGCAGTTTGGATTGCAGAGCTTATCTCATGTTTTGTTACTGAGTCAACAAGTTGTAGAAAGAGAACAAAAGTGTTGGATAGAAAAGGTGATATGTTTTCTATCGGTGCTTTCAGTGTTTAATAAAATTAATAATTCGTAGACATTCAAAAGAGGCCGTTTCCAGTTCCATACATTGTCCAAGAAAGGGCCAGAAAAAGGACACTTTTCGGTTACTGCTCGGTTATTCAAAGTCATATTTGTGTGTTATAAATACTACTGACTTTGTAATGATAAAAATGTTAATTTATCGTAAGATTATCAATTTCTTTGGTTAAATATAAATAAAACTAATTTACAAATAATGCATATAGTACGTCTAGTTACATGTTTGAAGAAGTTATTTAAATTAGATTTTTTAAAATTCTTATTATTTTGATATTTTTTTTTGTAATTAGCATGTTAATAAAAGTATTTATAATAGAAATAACAATGCAACTTCCGAAAAAGAAATGTTTTAATAGCTGAAATCATTATTAAGGAAGTTAAGCTTGTGAAAATTCACCGCGAAGTTGTCGCAAGCTGGATCCCGCAGAGGAAACTATGAGTATGTAAAGAGGGGTTTCATAAAAAATAGAATTCCCTCAAGCACAAGTGAAACACATCATCTCAGAAAGTAAATAAGCATTTTCCCTTCCGCCAACTTTCATTCCAACTTGAACGATCAAATAAAATAGAAAATCTGGTTCCGAATTCGTTGAAAATATCAAATTTTGATTTCGGCACGGCTCCTATCAGTATAAATATTACTTTATTTCAGACATTATAAGATGTTCTTTACAGAAATGTCAGATCACATTTTTACTGCTGTATATAGTATTGCATTTGATCTTTGTTTGTGAATAGTTGCGCAATATTACAAACATTGCCAAAAAAGAGATGTTGGAATGAGGGTTGTCATGATGCAAAAGAGAGAGATATTTTTAAGAACCATTTATTTTCGCTTCCGTGAATAAGTGATATCCGATAATTTCCGAGATGTTGATAGTAGACGAGCAATGAAAATGACCAGTCATGGGTTATACTTCCTGTCCAAACAATTTAAGATAGTTGTAGATGACACAATAATTAGAGATATGAATGACTGATGGGTGTCACAATGAGTCAATGTTTATGTGGCAAAACTGTATGCAATATTAGCTTCTACACTAATGCCAACATGGTGAGAACAGTATTAATTTTTTTCGTCTTTATATCAATAGGATGGTGTAAGATACACGAGGGATGATGGTTGTTGGTGAAGAGAAAGAGAATAAAGGAATCACTGTATCATAATAAAATGGCAGAAAATAAAATAAAAGGACTGTAATAAAAATTTCACAAGCAGAACATAAGGTTAGTTCATCAATCTGTCTGTTGTTCTTTGAAACGAAAATCATCTTGTTTCATCTTTTTCTTAATTGACTGTAATTCATATTTTTTCTTTTCCGTCTGTAATCTACTACGTTTACTGTACTTATAAAAAACTCAAATAATAAAAATGAATAATTACACTTCTTGAGTATCTTTAATTATGAACTCATCTTATTTAGCTTCGTTCATCAGTAACCATCAAACATAAAAATAGGTATTATGGCAAAACATTACTGAAAATACTGATAAACGGTTCTGCAGAAACCCTGTCAAGATCAAACAACATATATCCGTAGATATCAATGAATCCTCTAAAAGATTAATTTGAGTAAACATTTCTAAATTCATGCAAGAAATGCTGCGCAGGAACGTGGTAATTCTGAATCGAGTAGTATTTAATAATAGGGGTAACCCCAAAACATTGAAAAAGTAATGTAACTTCACACATGATATTGCTCTCTTATTTTGATCATGACTATCATCTGACTGTGAATATGTCATTTTTTAAAAACATAATTAAGCATAAAATTAAGAAATAAATTATAATGTGTATTGCTTCATCGTTCAAACATTTGTATTTAAACAAAGAAAATCATGATTAGAAAATTTCAAATATATTAAAACTTAAAAAAAATGTTAACAATAAATTAGTTTGCGCCCAGAAAGTACTACGGTCGAAAAGAGCTTCACAAACACTCAGGTGGGTTTTAAATCAACGCAAGTGGATAAATCCCAGTTGGATTTAAACTTTAAAGGCAAATTTTTCATTTAAAGAAGAAAATCTTGAAGTTCACTTGCAGCTTGCTTTCAATGAACAAGTCTCCAGCAACAACACAGTCGCTATCAGTGGCATTATGATGAAAATTTAAATTTAAATCTCTTAAAATGAATCAGTTTTCAAAAGTTTTAGTATAGTTACACGTTTAATTTTTCCACACTCGTTTTATGATTAATTCCCCGAATTTTTAAATGTACATCAGTGTCTGAAATTTTCTGATTTTATAGGGAAATCTAGATTTGCAGTTGTGACAGTTTCAAGTACTAATTTTTATTACCAATATACTGCAGAATTTTCTTAAATTATTAACCATTGGGAACTGTTTAAAAAGCGAAATAAAGTATGGTATAGGAAAATAAAAAGTGTAATGTACAAGCGAATAAATTATAAATGTGGTTACCCTTCTATTGTACGATTCATGTAAAAGTGGACAGAGAAAATTCAATATGGCTGCCCAGGGCAGTAAATTACAAAATGCCAACATCATCGAAATAAACTTCAAACTTATGTGAAAATTGCCATATAGTGAACCACTCTGCGTTTTTTTGATCAGCTGATGTAGAATGTGGTTAGTGCAGACTAAAGTTCTTGTCTAAAGTATATGCAATTGAAAGAGAGGTCTATGTGAGGTCTAAGATGTCACCGAGGTTACCAAAGAAAGTTGTCTGCAAATTCAAGTAAAAATTGCATGAAATTGCTGGTAACATAATGCAAATTATAAGCGTAGCTACTTGATTGGTGCATAGCAAACATTCCTAATCGGCATGGTGGCAACGCTGTGTAACACTTGAATAGTTCAAGGGTACCACTGCATACCACAGCAAGTCATTAAAAAAATATCCTTTTCCCATCAAATTTGTGTTTGTTTGGACGTCTGTGACATTCCACTTTTACGTAAATCATACAATAATAATGTATTAAGAATCAGGGGACATTCGTCCCGTTCCTGCCCCATCGCCACAGTGTCTCTGAGAGTGTGATGAGTTCTCGCGCATCTGAGACAATGGAGGGACAGATGAGGATAATCGCCGTCGAAGAAGGATCACGAGTGCCGTCACCGTGACATAGACAAGGTCATCGCAGACGGTGGGAGGGAGGGGGAGGGGGAGGAGAAGCCGATATCACTGTCCACGGGAAGAGAGGGACTTATCAAGGGAGAGGGGAATTCGCAATAGAGGGCTATAAATGAACGACATGACCGCTCGCCGAGCACACGACGCACAATGTACTCGCTACGAGTTCTAGCGCTAGTGGTGACGGCGCTGGTGACGGCGGGAAACGCCGCGCCTGCGACGACCAACGACAACTCTGTGGTTCCAGATGAACAGCTCTATGTGCCTTCCTTACTCGTGCAACCCAAACTCAAGTGGTGGCAGACTGGAATCGTCTATCAAATCTACCCCTCATCCTTCAAAGACAGCAATGGGGATGGTATCGGCGATCTGCCAGGTGTGCTAAGTTTTTATTCCTCTACTCGTCATTGTCGAACATTTTCGACATTCAAGAGTATTTTCGAGTTAAAGTACTCCTTTTGATCGAAGCGAAATAAACAGTAATAAACAGGTTTATAACGGGCATATGAACGGGATTCTAGGAGAATTAGATGTCATGCTCAATAAATTTATGGGATTTTTTAAATTATTTTGTTCCTCTTTTTTAAATTTTTGTATAGAAAGAAGTTGTCAAAAGTTAATTTGTGGAACAGCAGTTCCCAACTCTAGTGTATTCCTTTTTAAAATCACTTTCCATGGCGGAGTTCCAAATATCTACCCTATATCCAACCAAAAAATGGCGTTTAGATGTAATGATACGAGCGGTGTAGATAAAATAATACGACGTGAAATAAAATAATGTTTAATATTTAATGAGACATCTGTGGTTGTATTTTGTAAACAGTTTTCTTATACTTGGCTAAATAGTTGATACTGCTGAAGAATATTAGGTTCTGTATTCAAGCGGTTTCGGTACTCAGTTTTTGTTGCTGTATAGGCGGAGAACCCCTCTAGCTATAATGACCAGCTGGAATGCTCTTATAATGTTCACTTCCAAGAAAATACTCAAAACTCATTCAAATGGAAAAATTTTCATTTTATTATTTTATACTAGTATTCTTTTTATATTGTTTTTATTTATTAAATTTTTATTTACGTTGTTTCCTGGAACGGTTGTGGAGCCCCAATAAGTTCAATTCAAGCTTGTAAGTTTTGCATAATGGTACGAAAAGATGTAACATTAATTTTCCAAGAAATGAAAAATAATTTCAGTTATTGTACAGCGTCACCAATATGGTGCAAAAAACGTTTTGTTGAACAAAGATCGGCTATCATGGATGACGTTGATAATAATAATTATTAAATAAAACAAATATTGATTACGAACAAATACAGTTTCATTACGTGAAGGGGAAAACAAATTATTACACGAGAAAAAAGTGATGTTATTCCCATATCTAAACAAACTATTATTTTCGTTCCTCTCTTCTAATTTTCCGAATGTATGAAAAAAGTAAATATTACATTCCTGAATCATGAAAGTTTGAATATGTGGTGTTATTCATATTCACAAGTAATAGAACTACTTAAAAAGAACTATGAAATACAATTCCGATAATTTAAGGTGAAGATAATTATCTGAACTAAATAAAAATTCCTTTGTATTGTAACCATTTCATTGGAACCTGCAACGCGAAAAGAAGCAAAGTACCTTTCATATTATCTTGGGACAAATCACTCTTTCTCACACAAGAAAAATGTAATACTTACTTGAACTTTTTGCCAATGTTACTTCACGGATGATAATTTTCTACAATTTTATTCCAAATTTTCAGCTGTGTATTTTCACACATTTTAATTTTATATCACCAAAAACACTAGACGTGTTCGCTTAGAGAGAGGAACAATCTCTATTGAGACTATGGCAATGTACCATGTGATCCATACACATCTATATTGGTGGATTATAAACAAATATTCTGTAACTATTTAAATGGTGATGATTATTCACTATCAATTAATTATAAGATTCTTTATAAAGCGATATGCAAAGAAAACACGCTGTAATTTACATGAAATTTTACGCCGTATCAGATTTTAATTCATTTAAATCATATTAAACATTTATTTAACAGGGACTCTAAAATTGTTATGTCTTTATCATCGAATGTCGCTCAACGTTTGAACACTTCATCCAGTCCATCTTTTAACCAACCAACTAAACAATATACGGGCATATGTTCGTTTTATAAATATGTCCCTTTAAGCAGAAAATTTACTTGAATGTAACAGATATTTGACATCGAAACAAAATAGTCGCTAAACTCACGATTTTTTCTTATAGAATATTTAGTGTGCAATTAACTATGAAAAATGGCATATTTCTGAACTCTTTTTGTTATTTCAGGCATAACTGACAAACTGGAGTACCTTCAGGAACTAGGTGTAGCGGCAATTTGGTTGTCGCCAATCTATAAGTCTCCTAACAAAGACATGGGGTATGATATTTCTGATTTTAAGGACGTACATCCCCAATATGGTACGCTAGAGGATTTCGATAAGATGGTGGCTAAAGCCCATTCTCTAGGTATGTTCATCTTGAATGAATTACGATGAAATCATGATTTTCAACAGGAAAAATACACATCAATTTTTAATCTCATAAGTTCCTCTTTCTTTTGAAAAGTATTTTAATGTATCATTAAGAGGATATCAGACAAGAACTTGTATAATGAATGAAGACTACTATGTTCATTTTGACAGGCTTAAAAGTGGTTTTGGACTTCGTCCCCAACCATTCCAGCAGTGAACATAAATGGTTCAAGGAAGCTCTCAAGGCAAAAAACAATACATATCACGATTATTACGTTTGGCATGACGGTTTAACTGTTGGTGGGATAAAAAATCCCCCCAACAAATGGGTAAGAAAGTGTAATGTATTGCTGCTTTTAATATAAAAAAAGTGAAAAATTGCTAAATTCAACTACGATAAATAATTATCATTTTCACTGCGTTGTGATTTAGAAAGTTAAATTTGTAAATCACCATAATTCTCCAAAATTAAGCTAAATTTCATGTACCATTTTCGTATAGATTAACGCTATTAACCGTATACCACTTTATAAAACATAACGTACTATTCCATTGGTCATCGAGTTCAGTGAAAACGAAAATTATTATGAGTAAAGTAAAGACAAAATAGTACTGCTTAAAGAAGATTAATTTGCCATCCCACAAAAGGTAGCAGATACTTATAAAATTTAATAAAAAATCAGAAATTTAAACATAGATTACATAATTTTCTAAATTTTAACAGGGAAGCATTTTTGAAGATAAGAAGCCAGGTTCCGCTTGGAAGTATGTAGAATCCCTGGACCAATACTATCTCCGAACATTTCACGAAGCTCAACCAGATCTCAACTACAACAATCCCGCAGTCGTGAGGGAGATGAAGGTATGTATGTGTTGCATCTAATATTCGCAGATTTTTAAAAAAATGTTATAATAATTATAATAAAAAGACAATTGTGACTCGAACACTTTCTTCACGGATTTTAAAATAACGCAACTCATAGGTTTAGGAATTGTAATTAAATACACAAAACACACCATTATTAGTAATAACTTTCATTTCAATCGAAATAATAACATTTTTTGTGTATTTTGTTACTTATTCAAAAACACTTCTTCAAGAGAATACAAAGATTTTGTAAGAAGTTACATAAGAGAACTGAACTTCCTCCACAACATCGTGCAATCTTGATTACAGAAAGAAACTGCAAGAGAACGTGTGAGAAATATCTTAATTGTTCAATTGATGCATTGTATTCAGATAGTTAAGTAACCCTTCGGTCGTTTATTTTGTCAAAGTCTTAATAAGAATTATGACTTATCATATGAGATACTACTATTAAATATAAGAAATTCCAGTTAAACGCTTTGTAAATAAATGTTGAATGTAAGCGAGATAGCTTGACAAGAATCTCCCATATTCAATTTATATTATAACAGTGATCAAAACTCGCAAAATATTAAAAGATCATTTTATGTAACTTTTAAAGGTCGAGGTTCACAAAAAAAATTTCCAGACTCCCTGCCACTAATTCCTCCACCTTCACTCATTTGCACCCAGTCTTCACGTTATTGACGTATCATCCTGAAATAACATCCGACACTCTCCTAACTCTCTTATCTGAAGATAGAAGCCTCATTTCATTTACCGCATGACTATCCCATATGAAATTTTATATGGTTAAACATTGGAATGTCACACAAATGACAGAAATGTCAATCCTCGTGAATATTTTGTGCAGAACGTGTTCCGTTTCTGGGCGCGACGTGGTGTGGATGGTTTCCGCATCGACGCAATACCATACCTCTTTGAAGATCCTCTTCTGCGCAATAACCCCGAAAAAGAAGAAGAAGAAAATATATACACGGAGAATCTGCCCAAGACTTACGACATGGTTCGTCAATGGCGCCAAGTCTTCGACGAAGAAGGAGCTCGTTTGGGGAAGGATCTGTGAGTATTTTCAAAGTGATTTGACAGGATGTACACGTACACAGAGTCAAATAGAAGAGCTAGTCATACTCAGAGATCTGGAGCAAAGTTGAAACAAAGTGCCATATAGCTTAATTCTCAGTTTTCAAAAAGTCTTTATTATTACAACACAACTTCTAATTTTAAAGAAGTAATATCAGAAGATAAAATTTCCCTTATAACTGTGAGTTATTTGCATTTCGACTATAATTCTATTTTGAAATTAAACCATTCCTG
>NNCF01130090.1:27297-46622 GCA_002313205.1 Laupala kohalensis | reverse complement strand
GGCCAAATATAACAATATGATAACATCAAGGCTCGAAAAAAACATTGATGCCATATTACTACAAATATTATTGCAATTCCGAAAATATAATTTATATTCTTTGCTCTTCATATTTACGGTAATTATAAAGAAATATTGTTGCGCACTATTTTCTTCTCTCCGCCGTTGGTTATATTAGTATGTTAGGGTATGATACTTATAATATGGCTCGCGACAGCGAGTCATGAACAATTATAAACAAGGGTTCGGTCACAGTTGGCGATGTTAGGTTCGTTAGTCCCGGTTAATCCATTTTAAGAAAATCTGTTCAAGTGTGAAGATGGAGGAGATGGTGGAGGTAGCAGCACTCGCGGAAGGATATACGAAAAAAAGGTTAGGATAAGACCATAATGTTAAATTGGTCCAATCATTGTTTTAGCCCGAAGCACTACTTGACTCTCTATTTCCAGACTTCAGCTCAGGGATTTTCTCGTGGGATATTATCTGTAATTTGTATTGGAGTGTAATGCTGCGAGGTGTACAAAAATTCAAATGCAATAGATATTTGTACAATGTACGAGTATTTCTTATTAGGTAAAAAATTACTTTAATCATTATTGTACTGGAAAAGATGAGCAAATTTACATTGAATCAATCGTCAGAACTAGAGTATCATGATTTATGTGTACTTCTTATATTCATTCGTGTGAAAACATATTCATTTCTGCTAGGTTTGCTGCTTGTTCCTTCAGTGAATAATTGACAGTGGTGGTAAAGCGTTCATAGTATAAGACTTATTTTCAGATAAATATTATTGTTTTTATTATTATTTCTTTTTGATGCACCGTTATAATCTACGCATATTGGTAAAGGGATGAGGTCTACTTATGATGAGGTCTACTGTTTTTTATGTCTATTTTTAAATATTTGTCAACCATCGGTGATTTTCCGAAAACAAACTTTAATGCTATGTGAGTAAAGCTGAAGTGAGGTAAAATAATTTAGAGGTTAGTATGTATATAAAAGTTAGTTTATTGTACTTTTTCCATGTAAAATGAAAGTTGTGTATTTAATGTATTACAATTATATGAAAATACAGCGCCTAGTCTATAATTACTGTGTGTTATTCTAGTGCTGCAAATTCCTACAATTCGAAGTGAGTGATATTACATCCCAGTATATTGTATTTTGCTGTATGTGTATTGGAATTCATATTCTTCAGATGAGGATGAGATATTAATGTCACCATAACCTCTCAGCACAAAACATGTTCTGTAAAATCACTTCTTTTGAGTTAGTGTTGCAACAAAAAGATAGTGGTTATGTAGTACCTGCGTGAATCCCGAACCCTATTAAAGTATATTTATCACGTTGGTAGTACTGAGAACAACTTATCACGTTGGTATTGCTGTAAACTACCCATCAGGCCCCGTAATTCGAGTAGCAGATTCTCAGGATTAAATATATAACGGTTAATGTTAATAATAACATGAAAATCGTTTCATTTACTGGCTTGCGCAGGGCATTTATCATACTTAATTTATGGCCATCCCACATATTATATTTGGCATATACGCCAAGTAACCCTTATTTTGTGCTACTAGGGTGGTTGCTAAATTTTTAGTATATCTTTCTTTGCACTATCAGCCATTGTTCTACGTAATATTAAATCTTCAGATCCCCTAATAAGACAGTTTTATGCTTTTATAGTAACATTTTTTTGTAATTTTTTGACCATATTTTAGACGTTATATATCGGAGGGTGGATTTTAGTAGTTCTTATTTTTAGTATTTTAATCTTTGTATTATAAAGTATTGTTGTATGTAATATGAAATCTCTAAGGATCCCTAAAAAACGTTCGGCACTAAAATATTAAGGTGTTTTATGTGATTTTATTGCAAAGTTCATGATATTGTTTATAAAACAAAACAATTATATTTCTTGATGTTTTACACAATTTTATTCGTAAAATCCTTTGAACAAAGTTAAATTTACAACCAATAAAGTTCATTCATTCTCATTAGAAACTTTTAGAGAGCTAGTAGGTACAAAATGGTATTTTTCTTCAACTTTATAAAGGTCATGATCTCTTACATTTGTACGTGAGAATAAATCGAATGATTAAGATATTGTTGCGATGATACTAAGAATGCGATGTTTGTTCCAGACATTATAGAAAAGATATGGAAGCTTGAAAACACGAAATTTTGAATTTTATTTTTGGACTTTTGTCCAGCTAGAAATGCATTCTATCCCAGTGTGCGGCGTCAATACTCGAGGTTTATTCTCCCCGATTACGCTTAACCGCTCACCTATCGGCCAGTTAAATTTACGTCTCCGGTAGCTGAGTTATCCTGCAGATAGAGCGTGGTGAAAGACAATGCACCATTACCGGACGGATGGCCGAAAAACTGGATTTAGACAAAATAATCAAAATGAAAGAAAAAAAAAGGAAAAAGAAAAATTACTGGACGGATAAGTTATTGAAATAGTGCTATCCGGTCTGGAGGAAATCTGTTGATGGACACTATTAGTAAGACTATTTTATTTGCCTGGAACATATAGCAGATACTCCTTTTTCCCAAATGTTAGTTGTAGGAAAGTTTCACTTGCTGTATCATAAACTATTCACAACTGTTCTGATTTGCTGTTTACGTTGTTATTGTTAAATATGAAATCGAGTGAACTGGTCTATAACTACCCCACAGCTTACGAAATGTTGTACGTGGTATTCAGTCAGAACGAAAAACAATTAATTGACAACAGGGCTTGATGTTTTGATATTGCGGGTTTGGAAATCGTCTTTTACTTTATTGTTTTTCAATTAATATTTCCTCCATTTTCAGTCCATCACCCGTCAAATAGTGGAAGACCTACTTACAATAGCGCGGTTAACTTAGTAATTTAAATACATGAACAACGGATTCTGTTTACCTCCGAGAATCGATTAATGTGAAATATCGAAGGTTGACACTGTAAAGGCATTTGTATGTTTACTTCCCCTCTTATATCTTCAAGCTGTATTTTCTGGGTTTTTGATTTTTCAACGCCTACAGATGTCTGCCGAAGCTGTGAGAACTCAACCAATGAATCAGAATAAACTTTATTGTCATGGTCTCGAACTGTGTCATTATAGCACCACCACTTATAGCTAGCAAACCCATAGATTAAAATTGATCGCTTGGGCATGTACTTGTAGCAACCCTCAACGACATTCCTTTAAATTACACAAAAAACTTATCGAATACATTTGTTTTTAGAAACTGCCAGGTGAAAATGACGACGAGACAGGAATCGAACCCGAGGTTCTTGAATTGATCGTAGAGGCATTAACCACTACACCACCCGTTCGCCTTCTACAATCGTACAGAAGTTCCACCCAGGTCTAACCCCGGGATAACTGACGAGACATCCCTAAACAGGAGGTAGGTGAGCCCAAACGGCACACGATTCCCTATGCAATTTAGCACAGGTTTTACATGTGTACTAACGTGTTAAGGTAAGTTATGCATGTATTTCTGCCGTACACGTATCTTTGTACCCTGATATTTTACCTGACTGAAAGTTATCTCATACCTTCTCCATGTGTAGGTACATCGAAAACGTATTTACATACATTTTGTTTGTTCCGGCATTCCGTTCAATTAATTTTGATTAGTAGTATAGTTTTCCCATGTCATCTGAATTTTGTGGTTTTGGCGGATGTATGGATCACTTTTGGTCCCATAAGTCTGGATAACAAAGTTGCACCAAAGTTCATCCATGTATGTGGAGACGAAATATGATAGTTACAGTCAAGAAGAAAATGACGACGAACCGGGAATGGAACCTGGAATCTGCTGAACCGGGTCGTGTAGCTATCAATGCCCCTACATTCAAAGCACGATATCAGGAGTTCGATATCCAACTCATCGTCATTTACATCTGACTATCGTTGTCATGAAGTTGTAATTAACTGACAATTTAACTAAATAGTTTGAGACAAAATATATATTCAATGGAAACTTGCCAATCGAAATCATTTATGTGAAGTTAGAAGGTTGGAATAAATAATTACTATACAACAAAAGGCATTTCATTTCTTTTTTTTGTTTTTGTTTCTTTATTGGAAATACAGACCTATTCTCGTTTTCATGCTTAATTCAAGCCGAGTATAACGGAACTCTTACGTTGAATCATGCAAGAATGTGTGATGTTACATCATACGTTCAACGAGTCACACGTCATACAGAAAATAGAATGAACAACGTAAGATATTTTTTTTCCAAAATTACTGTTTTCACAAATTACTGAATTGTAAACATAAACAAATCATAAACAGAACTACACATTATTAGATTCATTCAATTCGATGTCAAGAAAATACACACAATCTTTGGTGACGATAGGGTACGAAAATAATGAACTGTAGGAAAGTTTTTAAATGTGTATTTCAAATAAAATTTTAATGACGTGTAGTATTCGATCACAAGAAATACATAAATTTGAAGTTTTAATTGCAATTGTTCCAAGATGTTTTAGGGTAAAAATATTGAAAACTGGGAAGAATTATTTTTATTTTGCATATTAATAAATTTATATACGACGATGTGACATAGCTATATAGTGTAAACGAACTGCAACAGGAGCGCAATCAACAAGGAAGCAAAAGTTGTAGAATAGTGCATCGGAGAAAGGTACCTCACCTCTCGAGGACAAGTCAACCGTGGGAGGTATATAAGCTCACGCGCACTCGGACTCAGCACGAGTATCTCTCCTCTACTCACAGCAGCATCATGAAGGTAGAGTATAGCACACAGTGCTTATGGCTCGCTATTGAAGGAATTCGAATGGTTTTTCTTCTTCTTTTTTACAATTTCTGATAGAAATAGTGAGAACATAA
Source organism: Laupala kohalensis (assembly GCA_002313205.1). NCBI lineage: Eukaryota > Metazoa > Arthropoda > Insecta > Orthoptera > Trigonidiidae > Laupala > Laupala kohalensis. The sequence continues at coordinate 41,760 of NNCF01130090.1, read as the reverse complement.
CGGATTTTTTCAATTAAGAATTTGTCGAAAAAAATGTTAGAATCATATTTTTTGAATTTAGTTTTGTCGAAAATATAAGGGACGTTTCGGTATTCGCCTCAGTGAACTCAAAAAAGCTGCTCTGTATATCTGTTGGACTAACGAAGGTGAAGGCAGAAACGTTGTCTTGTTATCTATGAAATACGTGTTCGTAACTATAAAACTATTTACCTAATTACAGACACCAGACAAGTTTCTCGAAACGTAAGTTTTGACACGTAAATCTTGAAAATGCAACGACACTACTTTGTGGGTAAAAATATAGCATAAGAAACGCAAGTCACGTACACATTTAAGTCACTCACAGATTGCGGTACGAAATGACCTTATCAAAAAACTAACAAAAATTACAATTGATCGTTCTTAAAACAAGCACAATCACCTAATGCCAAGATATTTTAATTTACTTCGTTAATTACATACTAATTATAACGTTGTATCATTTAACGGAACGAACAACATACCTTGAGCACCTCTGGCATAACTAGGCCAAATCAATCTCGATGTCTACTAATAATTATACTGAGCCTGGACATACTATCACCTTTCGGTTTCTTTTCTTGCTTTTCTTTAAATTATAGTAAATCACACTATAAGAAACTTCATTCGTTCAGCAAAATGTAATAAGATGGAATGATGGGGAAAAATTTTAAAACACCACATCATAAAATCAGAAGTGAACATCCCCATCATAACGATACTTGAGTACTGCACGCACTTGAACCGAGGTCGCAATAACAAAACTTTTACGTAAAAACACTAACGAAAACTTGATCAAAGATTATTTTTCAATACACACACACCTACATGATCAAAATCAAAAATACTATTTTTGGTCTCAGAAGGGTCTATAGAATATTTAAAAAAATCTCCGATACAATTTTTAGACCAGTACAAAAATAATAATATAATAAAAATATTATTATTATTCCATTTCTATGCATTCACCATCACTATTTTATTTTCCCCAGTGTGTTTTGGTAGCCCTGGTGTGCGTGGTGGCCGTGGCCCGCGCCGGTGTCCTCAGTCCTTGGGCTGCAGTCCTCGCCCCGGCACACATCCCCGCCGCTGTTAACGTCGTCGCATCGCCCATCGCCCTCGCCGCCCCTCTGCACGGTCTCGCTGCCGCCCCCTTGCACATCGCCCCCGCTCCACTGGTCGCACCCGCGGCTGCCGTCGCCTTGCATGGTCCCATTGCCGCCCCCGTCGCTGCCGTCGCCGCCCACGGACACCTCGCCGCCCCCGTCGCTGTTGCCGCCCCCTTGGCTCATGGCGCAGCGTAAGTGACTCTCAACGCATTTTAGTTATATTTTATTATTTTATCTCAAATTACGTTAATTACTCAAAACATTCCTATTTATCTTCGGGGCACTTCATTTAAAAGGTAAAAAACAACTATTTTGTTAGACGTATATTGATACTAATAGTGTGGAAATATATATTCGGAGTCATAATTCTTTTGTCGATAAAATATCTTAATTAAAGCAAATTTAAATGAAGTACGTATAACGTACGTATTTGAAATGAAGAGTACTTGAAATATTAACTTACTTTTACTGGAAAATTGAGAGTTCATGTACGAATGAGTTATATTCAACAATTGTCTGAAAAAACTGACTGAATAACTCTCTTTATTTCTTTGACCATTCTTCATTTAAAAATTGGTGTTAATAAATGAAAAAAATATTTTGGAGATAAATGAAATAATTTCCACTATTTTGTTCTTGACCTCCGAAATCATGGTAGGATTTGGTAGTTTTTGCGTGTCGGTCATATACAACATTGTACATGGCCTACATGCAAAAACTACGGAATCCTACAATGAAATATTCGTAATTTCTTCATATTATGGAGATAATCTTCTTTCCTATCGTGTCACAAGACTAATACCCATTACGTAAACTCTTTGTGATTAAAAACTAATCAAAATGAATATCAATGTATTGATTTAAATGAAAATTTTCTGTTTGCAGGTACAAAGCTGTGACTCGTGGTGCTGTGCATACCGCCCCTCTGCCCGGTCACATCGTGGGCAGCGCGCATGTGAATGTGGCCCCCGCCCCTGGCACCTGGTAAACCACTCACCACCTACCTAGTCTCACCTCAACCACAACCATCAACACCTGGTCTCCAACCAAACCACTAATGCTCAATTATTTTATTATATAAAATATTTTTGTAGAAATGATGGCAAAATAAAATGTTGCTTGCTCAGTATATGTTGCAAATCATTTACCCTTAACAACCTTTTTAATGTGTGTGTTTATAAATAAAGTGAAAAAGTTGACATCCATTACGAAAAGTTTACTGAAGTGAAACTTCTGCGTTCATTTCAGCGTTCTACTTGATGATTTTACAATAGTGAAATGACGTCAGTATGCGCAGTAGACCAGTGGCTTGGGGAGTTGCGTCTTTTCCCGTCCCTTGCCGCCCCCCGCCATCTTTTATTCCTTCCCTCCACTACTATTCATGTAACCACAAACTTGATGGGAAAAGTAAGATTTTTTTATCACTGGCTGGATTTACAGTGGTACCCATGAAGTATTCACGTGATAACAGCGTTGCCACCATATTGGAAAATATTGCGACGCACCAATCACGCGGCCACACTATTCATTATGTAATTTGCATTATGTTTACAGCAACTTCGAAGAAATTTTTACTTGAATTTGTAGCCAATTTTCATTTGAGACTTGCTCCTCACAATCGCTCGGTGACATCTTAACGCACATGCGTCTTTTAATTTCTTTACATTTGCTTTAGAAGTCTTCCTGACTTTAACCTCAGAACATCAGCTGATTACAAAAACGCAAAGTGGTACTCAAGATGGCAATTTCCCCATATGTTAGGGTCTTTTTTTAAAAGTTGGCGTTATGTTTTCTACTTCCCTGTGTACCATATTGAATTTTCTTAATCTTCTTTCATATGAATCGTAGTATACATACGTGGAACTGCTTACGTCATTTCATCTTTGAAAAATAGCACAATATCCACTGAGTAATACACACTCTAATTGATAAATTCATTTCACCAACCAGTCTACAGGTCATTTACTCATTAAATATATCTTCAGTACTACATGCTATATTTATTATGCAATAAATAAGCAGAAAAAATAGATATTGCACGAAAGGTACAGTTAATCTACAGTCAATTCCGTTCGTGTTTAGCTGAAAGAGTATTATATTACAGTAAAATTAACATCATGTGAAGCCTAACAGCAGGAAAATGAATCATAAACGGTTCCACATTACTGAAATTTCATTTGTTTGCAGGACTTTTAATGAATAATATAATCACTCTGAACATCATACTGACGACATATTGTCTGGAATGAATAAATCAAAAGGTGGATCGTAATTGATTTCAATACACCTGAAATGGGTACAGTTTATTGCTTTTCTAGAGTGGTTTACCTTGAGTGTAAAAATTTATTCAAAGAATGAATATCATTTTCATTCTTATACGTACACAAGGGAATAAAACATAATATGACTTTATAAGGGTATAATTTATAGACGCGCGTTTTGCCATCGCATCGTGTTAAAGAAAGCAAGAGCGTTTTAAATCCATTTTCATCTATTAAAATGTTTCTTACAAAATAAGAGAAATCAAAGTTAAATCGATTGTAAGTCTTGTAATTCTACNTCTTACAAAATAAGAGAGATCAAAGTTAAATCGATTGTAAGTCTTGTAATTCTACTTAGAAAGCTGATGAAGTACGTCAATTTTAAAGTAAATATGAACTATTTACAAAATTTATCGTAATCAGTGGTATGTTGCATTTCGGATTTTTAAAAATTTCTTTTATGAGTTCAAACATCAGTTTAAAATTCCATGAGGTTTATAGTTATACGTATGTTGTGCAAACTGAATGAGCAACATTGCCTTATAGTTTTCCCGCATTAAAATCAGAACAAGTGTCACGGTTGACTAAGTCAGTAATGAAGAGACATCTCACGTATTTACCCCAATGACAGAATATCTGTGGTTGAGGCAATAGAAAGCAATAGAAAAGCAATTAAATCATAATTATTATTGTAAGCACTGATTTAGTAAACGAATAAGAAATTTCTTGTGATCTCTTGCTAAAGAAATGAAAAGAAAGTTAACAAATGTGCATAGGTCTGGAAACTAATTAATAGTGAATGGTATATAGTGACATGATATCCACAGAGTATAATTAGTATGGCGAAGTAAAATGCTTGAGTTTTAAACACAACTTTAGCTTACCAAGAGCAAAACACTGCAAAAGCAGGAAGCATGTGATAAAGCCCATACAGCTCACGATACCCTAAGGCAAGAAAGAAAAGAAACAGTTAAAAGCTATACATGTCATGCTTAATGTCAATGTCACTGAATATAAAGTTTATTCAATATTCATAATATTCAATATTATGCTACACATATATTTAGAATTTTCTTCCAAATTTTTCATGCCACGAGAATTTATTTAGTACGACAATAAAAACAATATTAGTGGTCTAGAAAATATTTCAATCTCATGCAAAATTTATTTTTCTTAATTTCCCACCGACAATCATCAAAATTATACGCAGGGACATAAAACTAAAGAAAATATATCCTAAATACCTCAGAAATTGGGAGATCAGAGCCGTTAGGTACATAGTGGAAAATGAAGGTTGTGGGGTAAGATTTTACAGTTTAACTAAACTGCCCCGTTCCACAGTGACAAAAGTTTAACTTAGGGATTGAGCTGTGAATTGGGATCCATAGTTCACAATCGTAAATTTTGATAAGCACCATTCAATCATATCAAAAAATCTGAGAAGATACATTGACACAAATAAAGGTTAAATTTGGTTGATATATTCGTTACTAAGAATATATGGGCATCAAATCACCAGTGGAAACCGTTTGGGCGAAACTTCAAAATTATCAAAACAACTTAATGAGGTGTCTTTTAAATACTAAAACTATTTCACTGTTGCACATCTATGACACTACGCAATCCATTTGGGTAGGTACTGTACGATTGGTCTGATGATAGACATATTTTGATAATACTAATTTTTTTCCATATTTTAATTTTTTTAAATTATTATTAAGAGTAGTTCTTCTCAAACCGTGGGTCTCGAACACCAATTAGGTCTGGAAGTCGTTGTGACGGGGACTCTAACATTTGAAAAAATAAATTGTAAGAAATAAGGTGCAAACTATAACGTAAAATCATAGATTCCCTAACATTAGGGCTAGAATCAGCTATATTACAATCATATTACTTGAATTTTCAGTTGAAAACTGAAATTCAGGAAAGGCACTAAATATACATCTATATATTGACACTTTCGAGAAAGGCACTAAATATACATCTTTAATTATGTACTAGATGTTATGTGAAAAAGGATTTTCAAAAATGAATTTGTAAAATCAAAAATGTATTATACCTGAAAATCGTTGAAAGCATATTACGAAAGCGTTATCAAAACTTGAGCCAATATTAACAAGTGTTCCCTTTTTATAATTCTTTATGAGAAACTAAAAAACGCTCTTCCCTCATTAAAATTCAAATACATTTTTGATAGTGATAATAACCATTGTATTATACAAGTTAATTTCGCCCCAACGTTCATCTCAAATATTTCATAAATGAATCAAGTCATCGAAGAGAGGTGTTCGTAAGATATTCGAATGACTTCAATCGTTTTCATCTGCAGAAGTATTGACGTTTCAATTGATTATTTAAATGGATTTATGCACTTATTCAGCTCCGCTTGAAAATCACAGACAAAAATACATTATACGAATTGAATATTGGAACGAACGAGACTTATTGAATGAGCAAATTCTCATAATTCTATTGAAAAGAAGTCAATAAAATAGTCAATATCATTCAAGCTGAAAAGCTAGGCACAAATTATATTAACACATCAAATAATTGGCCCGGTATCAAAATTTACCTCAGCGCAAATATTTATATCAGTTAAGAATTACCTTATNCGGTATCAAAATTTACCTCAGCGCAAATATTTATATCAGTTAAGAATTACCTTATATTATTATTTTTTACTGTCAAAAAATCAGTTGAAAAGAAAAGAAAAGAAAAGAAAAAAGAAAAGAAAAGAAAAGAAAAAAGAAAAGAAAAGAAAAGAAAAGAAAAAAGAAAAGAAAAGAAAAGAAAAGAAAAGAAAAGAAAAAAGAAAAGAAAAGAAAAGAAAAGAAAAAAGAAAAGAAAAGAAAAAAGAAAAGAAAAGAAAAGAAAAGAAAAGAAAAAAGAAAAGAAAAGAAAAGAAAAGAAAAGAAAAGAAAAGAAAAGAAAAAAGAAAAGGAAAGAAAAGAAAAGAAAAGAGAAGAGAAGAGAAAAGAAAAGAAAAGAAAAGAAAAAAGAAAAGAAAAGAAAAGAAAAGAAAAAAGAAAAGAAAAGAAAAGAAAGAAAAGAAAAGAAAAGAAAAGAAAAAAGAAAAGAAAAGAAAAAAGAAAAGAAAAGAAAAGAAAAGAAAAGAAAAGAAAAAAGAAAAGAAAAGAAAAGAAAAGAAAAAAGAAAAGAAAAAAGAAAAGAAAAGAAAAGAAAAGAAAAGAAAAAAGAAAAGAAAAGAAAAAAGAAAAGAAAAAAGAAAAGAAAAGAAAAAAGAAAAGAAAGAAAGAAAGAAAGAAAGAAAGAAAGAAAGAAAGAAAGAAAGAAAGAATGAAAGAATGAAAGAATGAAAGAAAGTCTTATGTTAACCCCTATGGAAAGGACCCGCAAGAAAATCTGATTAGCGCGTCGTCGATAAATAAAATGAGAGTAAGTATCAAATAACAAAACTATGAAATATTGATGAAAATGATATCTACGGCTTGAAGTGTTCTTTAAATCCTTCGTGAAATTAGCATGTAATCATCTCAATTTTGGACTCTAGTTATATCAGTGTAGCAGTATGTTCAAGTCAAAGTAGCAGTACCAGATTGTACTTCTACGCTTCAGCGCCGCTGGTCACCAAATAAAAACATAGTCCTGTTTATCACTTATTTTGAGATTATATACTAAGTTTTAACCGTTAAATTTCACTGATCATGTGATAACGGAATTTTGCTGAAGGCGAGTATATAAATTTTATTCCTTAAAAACCTGCCTGGTCGTTTTTAGGAATGTTATTGGAAAATGTTAATAACTGATTATATTTTGTATGTAGAAGCTCGAAATTTTGAAATGTTACTAACATAATAGTTAACATTTACTGAATAAGAATTATTTTTGACACTTTTACTTTATTTTATAAAACAAGTAATATTGACGTACCGGGAAAAACGGTAAAAATTTCGCGCTTTTTGAAACATTTCTGTTATTAAAAAAGTATTATTCATTCTTTGAACCAATTTTTTCCTTGAGTATAAGCAAAAGAACAAGACAAATTTAATTGTGTTAATTAGTTTTTTCTACGATTTTTTGTGGCATCCACATCAGTTCAAAGTGAGGGGTCTATAATAAATACTCCGATAATAAGCAAGGGACTATCCTATAAATTCCGATCGAGACTCCAAATGTAGTCGCAGATTTCATGTTTTTATTTAACAAATACACGTTGCAATCCATTTATTATTTCAAAAATAATCGTTGCTATTAAATGAAATAAAAATATATTGATGACATTCCCGCCTATATATAAATTCCCCTCTACCGAAAGGAAAACTAAAGAAAAACTTGGGTCATATAGTTTGATTGAATCAAACTGTAGACGTCAAGTAAAAAATGTTCTTTGCAATAAAAAACCAACTTACAAGAGATGGCACGTACGTTAAATCTCATATATATTTACACTCCCAATCGAATCATATGCATGTTATATTTAATAAATTTTATATTATCTTTACATTTTAAGTCAATAAAATTTACTAGGATGTAGTGTGGCGTCTCATTTTGAAGTAGAAGAAACCCTAATTTTGAGAAGTATGTAAGAATTTCATTCATAATTAAAATATTAATTTCAAAATTAAAGAAAGAGAAAAAATATTAGTTTTCAAAAAATAAAATTTCAAAGCTGGACAAATTTGAAGGGCGAATTTCTCGAACAAATAAAAGTAATGATAAGTAGTTTTTTCCCTTTGGCGCAAAAACAACTAGAATTTAGAATATGACGATCCCTTCAAAGTATATAAAATAGTTCTTGTAATAATATATCAATTTTGGTTCTGGATGCAATATAACGGGAGGGAGAAAGATATTTAAAAAGTTATCTTTTAGGAATAAGATGAACTAGATTCATCTAAATAAAAGTTAAACGAGTTTTTCAAGGAGAATTTGTGGAAACATAGCATTCATCATTATCCGAAACATTTCATCCATCTTATTTTGAGACATTTCATCATGTACAATTTTTTAACATCATCATGTAAAATAAAGCAATTCTGGAACTCTAGTAAGCATAAATCTTCAAAATATACAACAAATCACAATGAAGTTTGAATTTTAAATTTAAAAAACCGTTACTTGTGATAAACAAGGAAACAAAAAGTGATTAAAGGAAAAAAGAAAAGTCAGTTAGAAATATCTTGGAAATATTTTGAGTCGCTGAAAAATATTCTAACACGGAGAAAATTTGAAGTTGAAGACATAAATGTAACGAAGGAAAGTAACAAGAAAGAATGGATATAAGAAAAAAAGAAGGAATGAAACAAAAATGAAAGAAAAAAGCAAGAATGAAAGAAAAAAAGCAAGAATGAAAAACAATGAAGTAATGGAACGGAACGATTAAGAAACGGAAGATTTAAAGAGGACTTTTTCTTCAAATGTACTTTCAGCACTTCCATGAAACTAATGGCAAAACAATACAGCGTGCTTTGCATTTTAAGATCAAAGGGTTTCTTTATCTGAAGGGTATATCTTTTCATGAAAACACTATCTTAATTTCGTTACCAGTGAATTGAGAAATACTGATTTTCCCACGAGGAAGCAAATTTAACAATCTATCTGTAGATTTACGGTATCTATTCAACTGGAAATAATGAAAAAAACACTTTGAAAGAACAGATAATTTATTGTTTAAATTGCTTCTGAGAAAACGTACTGTAATTGAATCGGCGTAATTGATATTGTAACTCATTATTTCCCCAAAAACTTCGATTGTTTGGTCATCATCTAGACTATGTGGTCTAGCAGAAAATGTTTCATTGAAGAGGAGGGCGAAGCTGTTGATTGTCTACTTGCACTGGGGAAGAAATCTTGATATTGACTAAAATTAAGATTACGGAAAAAACACTTGAGTTTTATTTTATTTTTTTAATTTTTTTTGTGGGGCTTTACGGTTTGTCGACATCGAGGTCATTGGAGCCCTAAAAAGTCCTGAGTTTTATTAATGTTACTTTTGGTAATAAGGATAATTTAGATTCAATCAAACTAGCCGATCATGAAGATTCAATCGCATGATCGATTGTTTTAAATACAGTTATTTGCTAGGTGGGGTTAAACTACACTACACCTTATGCGTCTGCGTTGCTCCATATCGCGAACGCCGTAAAAACGCGCTCTACAGTTAGATCTAGCCGCCAGTCACTTCCGCTAGAGAACCCCACCCGAGGTCATGCAGCTCCTTGCAAGTATATAAGCGCAGGTGCAAAAGCATTCAGCACTTCAAGTCCTCACTAATCTCAGCATCATGAAGGTACAGTATAGCTCTACGCTCAACGAGCATTCCTTTTTTCGAAATATCTGACTTCAAGCTAACACTATGCAAAAAAAAAAAAAAACTTTTATGAAATTTTCTCTTTCTAACGCGAGGTGCACTATGTATGGTTATAATCCATAAAATACGCAATGTGCTCCAAGTTAGTTGGGTGAACGGTAATAAAATTGTAATTTTTTTGTCGTATATTTTATGCAGCAATACCTCGGAAATTGTCATTCAGGCGGATGTATTTCAAACCGTTCTTTCTATAGTAACACCATTGTTGATTGCGCAAAATAAATTTTCATCTTTAATTTACTCTATGCGATAATATTTACACTTTTATTCACATTATTTTTCTATTTTTCGCCCATCAATCAATATTTTATTGATTTTTACTTGAATTATTTTGCTTGTTAATATTGTACGTTAATCTCCAATCTTAACATATGATGTTTACGCTTTGAAATTCCTTATCATGATCACAATTTTTTGCTCCATTCTTCACAACTGAATAACGAAAAACGGACATTATTTTGATTAATCGGTACGTAATTATCAAAATCTGTGTGGCAACCTACATCTCACAATTATAAACAAATCGAAGAGTTCTGTTTTACTGTGCGATAAAAGGGCTTTTTCGCAGCAAAGGTATGCAAAAGTGGAATGGAACTAACTCCCGTATCCGCTTACCAAGTCCGAGTATTGGGTAGAACAAGTCAAAATTTGTAGCTTTGGATTGCCTTCGAATAGGATGTTTAGACTCCTTAATTACAGCAGTTAGATTTACACGTAATGAAGATTTAGCTTGACCTTTTCTCCTATGTACACATTTTGACGCAATATGTTGTTCCTTCAACAGCACAAATTCAGAAATAGTCTTCATACCATAACGCGTAATGTATAACAGATATGATTTGAGGAAAAAGGGAATTTTAATATCCATAAAATATGACATTGTTTTGCAATATTATTGTTTCTTTTCCCCAGTGTGTTTTGGTAGCCCTGGTGTGCGTGGTGGCCGTGGCCCGCGCCGGTGTCCTCAGTCCTTGGGCTGCAGTCCTCGCCCCGGCACACATCCCCGCCGCTGTTAACGTCGTCGCATCGCCCATCGCCCTCGCCGCCCCTCTGCACGGTCTCGCTGCCGCCCCCTTGCACATCGCCCCCGCTCCCCTGGCCGCACCCGCGGCTGCCGTCGCCTTGCATGGTCCCATTGCCGCCCCCGTCGCTGCCGTCGCCGCCCACGGACACCTCGCCGCCCCCGTCGCTGTTGCCGCCCCCTTGGCTCATGGCGCAGCGTAAGTGACTCTCAACGCATTTTAGTTATATTTTATTATTTTATCTCAAATTAAAGGATATAGACAGAAAAAATATTGCTAGTCATAATAGTAAATAATTTACAATGTAAAAGAAAATGATTTGCTCTTTTTTTAAGAGGAGGAGAGAAGGGGAATCGGTACTCTTCATTTAAACGATCGAATGACACATATTTTGTGAAGAATTATTTCACCTCAGCGATTTCATTCGTAGACTCCATTTAATTGATGGTGTATATAGTTCGACGCTCGACCTCAGATATGCTTATTTCACTCATTCAGCAAATGTTCCATTTAAAAAACTTCTAAACATTAAATCGAAATTGTATAAAATTTATTGATCAAACTTTTGTTAGCTCAAACAAAATTCAATTTTATAACATTTTTTGTAAAAATTGGTTCCAAAAGAAACGCAGTAACTTTCCATTATTTTAATGGTGAAATAAAAAATTCTTATGTATTACTTTCCAAATCAAGCGTGTTGTTGTATAAAGTAAAATACATTTAAGGTCAATTGATTGGTCATAAGTTTACGAGCAAGAGACAGTTTTTCCACTAGTCAACGATGTCGTATTTATGTCACGCCCGTAATATCTGCTTTCATGTCTTCATTTCCCGAAGAAATGATTCTATTTTCTAATCACGAGAACTCTTGGAAATTTTCTTGCATTATGACGAACTAATATAACTTCGTAAAGAATCATTGGTTTTAATGAAAAGTATTGTCTGTTTGCAGGTACAAAGCCGTGACCCGCGGTGCTGTGCATACCGCTCCTCTGCCCGGTCACATCGTGGGCAGCGCGCATGTGAATGTGGCCCCCGCCCCTGGCACCTGGTAAACCACTCACCACCTACCTAGTCTCACCTCAACCAAAACCTCCACTTCTCGGCTTCCAACGAAACCTCTGAGGCACAGATACTTTTGTATAAAATATATTTGTAGAAACGTTAGCAAAATAAAAAATTGTTTGCTTTTTATTTGTCTCTCTTCAATGTTTACTAACTCCTCACTAATGACCCTCATTGTCATTCTTCCAACAGTGTGGTTTATGATTGAAAATCATTTTGTAAAATATAAAAAACACTTTTTCACTTTCGGTCATCGAATATGTAAAGATGAATGATCAGATGTTTTTGTCTACTTCTCAAATCCATACCATTTCATTAATATTCATCATACTTCGTAAAATTTTGTGACGGTGCCAAAAGAGGGACCAAGAACGACCACGAACATTTTTGTGATTGCCTCATCTAATTTATCGATATTAGTTATCAATTTTCCAAATTGTATTGTACGGATCCAATGCGAGTAGATCAGAATAATGCTTTACAGCGTATATTTCTTAAGACTTTTTAAACCTCTAAGTAATTCTCTTTTGAGGCCGTGAATCAGCTGCTCACGTTCAGCTAGTCAAGTAAGAATATTGACAATTGAACAAAATTTTTAAAAAGTAATATTATTTTACTTTCTCTTATACGTAATGTATGAAAAATATTGTAACCGTGAAAAAAATCAAAAACGAGATTTTGACAGAAATATCCGTTTTAGTGATCCCTGATTCTGAAAAAGTTATTTTTGGCATAACGTCCGTCCGTCCGTCTGTCCGGCCTTCTGTAGGTCAGTGCCCAGCGATTCTGAGTAAATGGAAGAATCAGGTTAATTCGCATTTCGTATTTACGATAGATTTTACTTGTCGATGCACGTGCTCTACTTTTTTTGCTTTAAAACAAAGGTAGTTCAAATGAAAGTCAAAGTACTCTTTTGAATGTTTCTCAAAAACGATTTTGCTTAAATTTTCTGAACGTAAAGTACAATTAGTACGCATTACATCCACATTAGGAGGAGCTATACGTATCCGTCAAGACCTAAAGAAATAAAAGATGTGTCCTTGAGGCATAAAAGTGCAACGCAATTTATTCTACTTTCTAATTATTATGCAGAAGCAAATTTGGACATTCAAATAAAACTGAATTCAACGAAGTATCATATGGAAAAGGTACGGGTCGCTACTTGTTCAAATATATGTAAATAAACCTTTATTCCTATTGCAGTGTAGTAACGTCCTTCAATATACCTGTTCTATTACATACAAAAAATAATCCATTGATCGTACTACCCGAGTTCGCTAACGTGTTCCGTTGTGCTGACTCTTGTTAGCAGCTGCGCTCAGGACCTTTTGAAAACTGCTCGTGAATCATGCAGCCCACGCGTTTTGTCATAGTCCAATCACTCACTCACTCACTCACAGGAAATAATACCGTATAAAGACTCCTCACAGCATATGGGGGTATAGCTCAGTGGTAGAGCATTCGACTGCAGATCGAGAGGTCCCCGGTTCAAACCCGGGTGCCCCCTCAATATTTTTTATTTTCTTTCATTTCACCCTAAACCAATGGATACTAGTGGGACCGTTTTATATTCGAACGGAAAGATGAATGGGTTAAGAATAATTAAATGTTTTAAAAGGTTCCTTTTCCATATAATCCCTGGCGCGTTTTCAGCTTAAATTTTGACAGATAATTTACGAAGTCAATTTTTAACTCACTGTACGAGAATATCGGACAGAGGCGGAATTTAAGGGCGCACTAAACACAGTTCTAGGTTGTTATTGTCATTAATACTATTATTGTTAATAATCTCGAATTTTTGTGAATTTTAATAACGATTATCTAGCAATATATTTCGGAGTAATAATATTACTAATAACAGAACGTATTTGTTAAAAAAACAAATTACAACAATTAAAAATGAAAGTTGTAAAATATTCAACTGATATTATACAAGTAGCGAACCCTCTAAAAATATTCTCTTTTTTAGAGGGGCACATGGTATGATAGTGTAGGAAAGTTAAATCGACGCTTGCGTTTCGACCCTTACGGGAATTCTTCGTGGTAATACGCAGTTTTTAACGGTTATTACGAATAAATTATTTATTTAATAGTAGGTTGCACACTCAGTTTGGTGTCATGTTCTACAAGGAGTCAACCCAAAAAGACATATGCACTAAACAGAAAGTCGAAAAATCAGTGTTAAGAAAATGCTCGTCCATCATAAATTGGAGTATACTTTAAGAAATGTGCGCAGAGTGGGTCTGGAAATTTACCGCAGCCCGTGTGTTCTCTCCGGAAAATTTTTAAAACTTAATCCTAGCAATGCCAACCTATATTCACATTCTTTACCAACGGCGGAGGGGAGGCTCGAAGATCCGTGAATTTCTCCCTTATGTTATATTATGAAGATAATTTTTCTTGGTAAAAATAGATGAAACCAATTAATTTTGAAGAAAATATGACGTAAAAAACGATGATACATTTGTTTATAAACTAAGATATATCCAAAAACCATGCTTTATACAGACGCCGTCAAATTATTTCACTAAAGAAATTTACTTTAATATATAATATTTATGGGCCACTTTCTACCTACAGTACGTATTTATAAATTTGTTTTAGAAGCATTAAATCCGCCTCTGCCCTTGGACCCTGATCGGAATTGATGGGATGGT
>NNCF01130090.1:0-25587 GCA_002313205.1 Laupala kohalensis | reverse complement strand
ATTTTTTATAATTATTATATCTTAATAAAGTATGTGAACTCATCAAATCTGGAATAGAAAAGAAGTTATTTATTAAAGTTATTAATATGATATTATTAATCTGGTGTTATTAATAACAATTAATAATGTGGTAACACTTTTACGAAGTAGGCCACTTATCAACTTCAATTTTATCTGTTAAGAGTTCAGGTCAAATTATAGATATGCCACTGAATATATCACATAATAAAGTTATTAGTGAAGTTGCAATTAACTTTTCTGCCTCAAGAATAAACTAACTAAATATTGTACTCAAATTTTCTTTTGTCATGCATAAATTCTTGCATTATTTTCCTGCATTATTCATTCTTGTGGCAGTAAAGTGTTAACAACTGTAAATATTGTTCTCAAATCACTTTTTCTCATGCATAAATAATCTCACTGTACCTGAGAGACTGGTACTTCAAAAGTGGACACGACATCCGGTCTGGATGACGGTANAGTGGACACGGCATCCGGTCTGGATGACGGTCCTGCTTCCTCACGATCTAAGGAAAAACAAATATGACAACATTTAGTTTCTGCTTTCCAATAATTATATCTAACCAATTACTACATAATTATATACGTCATATCTGACCTTGGTCTGCATCATAAACATTGCAGTATACTACTGCACCACTCCCCAACACCACCTTCACCCTCTCCAAAATGGGATCATATGTACGTATCATTGAGGGTCCTCCTCCTAAAAGAAACAGAAAAGTTGATGAATAAACTCAAAAATAAACACACTAGAAAAAACAAAAAATGAAACTTACCTGTAATAAATTGTTGTTGACGTTCTCTTGCTGCATGTTTACGTGCATTTTTTTTCAAATTTTCCCACGCACCTTTCAGATTTTCCGCAGTTCTGAAGCTCCCAGACACTGCGCAGATTTCTTTTGAAATATTGCTCTACATGGCCATCTTTTCTTTAAGCGTGACAGCATCCGTTCTAGTGTTTTCCACTATGGAAAAAACTTCCTCTCTCTCCAGGATGAGAAGGAAATTTGTACTGCGCTTGCGCTTCTCATTCATCACACATTCAGACATATTACAAGGTAATACACAAACACAGAATCAACGAAACACGCAAACAAATACTCTACCAACAAACACTCAAAGACACACTACAAAAAAAGTCTACTTTTATAATATATGAAGCAACAAAAAAATAACACTATACCACCCAAATTTTAAAATAATACACCCAGAAAAACTAGAGAACAAATGAAAAACTACTAAAAAAACAGTAAATACCACAAATAATATAAAATATAACCATATACAACCCTGAAACCACCACCCTGAAAAAATATAATGTAAGAGTGAAAATAACTAACCTAGAATATAATTAAACTTCAACCCAACCCTGAAATTAATAAAATAAAAAAGCTAAAATAAAATGAAAATTGAAACCACCCTGAAACTAACCAAACACACTCTCCACAAAATCAAACACCAACTACCTCACAAAGAAACACCACCAGAAACGCAAGTACGAACAAGAAGAACAAGAAGCGACAAACGCATGTATTTAAAGGGGCGCATGACGCTTCTTTCTCGCTTCATTTGTCTTCAAATTATCCACAATGCATTATAAAATTACTACCAACCTAGAGAATTCGTNCATAACCGTCTGCATCAAAAACATTGCAGTATCCTACTGCACCACTTTCTAACAACACCTTCACCCTCTCCAAAATGGGATCATATATACTTTTCATTGAGGGTCCTCCTCCTAAAATAAACATCAAGTTGATGAATAAACTCAAAAATAAACAACACTAGAAAAACCAAAAAATGAAACTTACCTGTAATAAATTGTTGTTGACGTTCTCTTGCTGCATGTTTACGTGCATTTTTTTTTTCAAATTTTCCCACGCACCTTTCAGATTTTCCGCAGTTCTGAAGCTCCCAGACACTGCGCAGATTTCTTTTGAAATATTGCCCCACATGGCAATCTTTTCTTTCAGCGTGACAGCATCCGTTCTAGTGTTTTTCACTATGGAAAAAACTTCCTTTCTCTCCAGGATGAGAAGGAGTGCTTCCTTCTCTTTCACCGTGAAATTTGGACTGCGCTTGCGCTTCTCATTTATCACACATTCAGACATATTACAAGGTAATACACAAACACACTATCAACGAAACACACAAACTAATACTCTTCCAACAAACACTCAAAGACACACTACACAAAAACAGTCTACTTTTATAATATATGAAGCAACAAAAAAATAACACTATACCACCCAAATTTTAAAATAATACACCCAGAAAAACTAGAGAACAAATGAAAAACTACTAAAAAAACAGTAAATACCACAAATAATATAAAATATAACCATATACAACCCTGAAACCACCACCCTGAAAAAATATAATGTAAGAATGAAAATACCTAACCTAGAATATAAAAAAACATCAACCCAACCCTGAAATTAATAAAATGAAAAAGCTAAAATAAAATGAAAATTGAAACCACCCTGAAACTAACCAAACACACTCTCCACAAAATCAAACACCAACTACCTCACAAAGAAACACCACCAGAAACGCAAGTACGAACAAGAAGAACAAGAAGCCACAAACGCACGTATTTAAAGGGGCGCATGACGCTTCTTTCTCGCTTCATTTGTCTTCAAATTACCCACAATGCATTGTAAAATTACTACCAACCTAGAGAATTCGTCTAAAACATCGATCAACATAATCGACGATTAGATTTGCTTGGTGAAATGCACAAACCGTAATCGCGATTCCATTTTCCGAATCGAGTTTACGGAAATCGCGATTAGTCTACATTTGGTGAAATTGGGCCTTAGATAACTATCCTCCACGTGGTATACGCCGATTGCAAATTCTTTATTGACAACAAAGTCTAAAAACAAATCAATATACCAGAAGATAAATTGACGAATTTAGGTCTTAAAATAAAATTAATTTTTTTGGGGGAACCTTAACTCGTCAATTTGTCTTCTGATTTAATATTGGGGTCAATAACTACATATCGTTTTGAAAACAATCCATTTCAGAAAGGTAGATCAAGCTCTTCACTTAATTTATTTCTAGGAATCTTTTACTGTAGTTTTATGTGTAAAAATACTTTTTGATAAAATTGTGTTAATATATGAGCTCTTTATCGATAACATTTTATAAACATGAAACCCACAAACATATTTGTGGAAATGAAAAACACTGGAAAAACACTTATTTAAGTAAATCCTCGGTAGTATAGTTGTTAGTATCACCGCCTGTCACCGGGGTTCGATTCCCCGCCGGGGCGGATATTTTGTACGTAGCTTAAAGTACTTGGATACTGTTATGAGGTTAGTGATCTTCGGACTAAAAACATTTCGGAAATGACTCAAAACAAATCCTGTTACAAGGTTATCTTTATGTCCGAAGCCTTGGTTATCTTTGTCATCCGTCGACCGACAAGTTTTTTTATAGAGCTTTTTGTGATATTTCTTAATTTATTATGAACTTCGAAACACTATTTTCAGGTAAACCAATCCATTGATCACGAAATCAATAAATGACGGGAGCACTGAGGACACTAAATACAGTCAAATTACTTTCATTAACTTATTTTTACTTTCTCATTTACGTAGTATATATAAAGTTTTGTAATCGGGAAGAAATTCGAAAGCGAGATTTCGACGGAAATATCCGTTATGGCGATCCCTGATTTTGAAAAGTAACGTCCGTCCGTGTAGTTTTTTGGCGTAAACTACGTCCGTCCGTCCGTTGGTCTGTGCGCAACGATTCTGAGTAAATGGAGGAAATTATTTAATTAACATTTCGTATTTACGGTAGAATATACTTGTAGTCGATGCGCGTGCTCTATTTTTTTTTACTTTAAAACAAAGGGTACTGTTACACCACAAGCCCAGATGCGATGTGGGTATTTTTTGGGTAGAAGCGGCATTCAACCATAAACCAAAACCTTTATGGTAGAGTTCGCTGCCACCAGCTTGGTGTCCCCAAGCAATCAAACACACGTGTAATAACAATAAAATATTCCTTTAATACAAGTTAAATTGAAATCTGCGTATTTACAAATTTGAACGAACTCTCAAATCATAAATACAAGTTTGAATTTGTTATTACAGAGTTATTGCTATCTGAAAGCAACAATTACACACAGATATAAATACTGGTGTTATCAATTAATTCGGAAATCTACCCAGATCGTCCGAATCTCAAAAATGTACAAGTTGCTATCCCGAAATAACTAACTGTTCCAAGTTACGTCATTCGCGCCTAATAGCAATGTAATTGAATTACCGCAGCAATTCTCAGTGGTCGTACTAACCAGGTCACATCTCAAATAATCTGGGTACTTCCATACACTCCGCAGAGTCTCAAGTCTGAAAGTGTTTGAGGATCTTCAATCCTCCCAATATATACAGAAGCGAAGGTCACGTGATCACGCCCTCGCTAACGCACTGAGCACTCTACATCATCTTGGTCACCCCTCAGCTTCTGAGAACACGGTGTCTTTACCGATATGCCAGCGTCCTTCTCGGGATGGCCATTATTTTCAGCGTCCGCTGGAATTTTCCATTTATAACAGTCTTTCTTAAGGGGTTTTTCCATCTCGCCTCGGTATACATGGCGAACAAGTCCCTATTACAGAAATATTACAATCCAAGGAAAGACAAGCACTGCTCACCCCTTCGGCCGACATTTTTCGAGCGCAGTGCCGGAAAAGCAAGGGGATGATCCCGGAAAAGTAAGGGGATGGTCCCAGAAACAATGAATGAAAAGGTGGTCACTTTTCCTTATTTGGCGGCGCCTGGCCCGATCCGTAATCTTCTTAGGAATGTCCGGTTAGCAAAATGCTCGAAAATGTTAATTTCATCAAACGATAGACTGCACTGGTCCTGATGTTACAGGTACTTCATTCCAAATTTCAAAGTACTATTTGATTGTTTCTCAAAAACGGCTCCAACGATGTTGCTTAATTTTTCTGTACGTAAAGTAAAATTAGTATGCATTATATCCGCACTAGCGGTATTTCGTTTGAAAGTTAGGTATAGACGTAGTAAAATAATTTCTGTCTGGTACATTTACGCATTAGTTTAGTGTTACAAGAAGCTTGAATAATATTTAGCAGTGTAAATGGTCCAAGCAGACGTAGAATACACTTTTCGCAAACTGAAATAAAAGATAAGATATTGATAAAATACATAGAAGGAGAGCAAACGCACTTCAAATACGAAAATACATCATTTTCTGCCTACAACAAAATTGCATTTACGTAACACTTTTACGTTATTTATAAGACTGATATTTTGCTTATGTTTTGAAATAATATTCTGAATATTAATTTTACTTGCGAATTTCTAATAAAAGACAGGAAAAATTGTATCTAGCAACTTTAAGCAAAAATAGAGCACTGGAAGAGGAACAAAATGTAGAGGAACACGACAGAAATGACCTTTTCACTGTAGAATGTTTTCTCACTGTGCTGCAGACGGAGAAACGTTCATGAGAAAGTATGTGTCATGGTTTTGCACCATTAATTTTTCTTATGAACCTCGTAGTATTTTCGAACGTTTTAATTGTGCAAACACTATGTTTATGATTTGATATTTGTATTTGTTTTTGAGCAGTTTTTTAATTTCTCCCATGTATGAACATCCCAAAAAAGAATGTAAATTCGTGAACAAAGATGAAGAATGAAATGACAATATAGAACGGGAGTTTTGGGGTTATTTTTATTGGAAATTATTTAAAAGAATACGACTTAAAAGTTGTTTGAAAAGAGAATCAAAATAGACGGACACAGTCTCTGAAGTAAAATGAATGAGTAAACTGATAATGAGAGAAGAGTTCATGAAGCACATCGAGACACAAAATTAAAACTTTTATGGTTCTTTGGTAAAACCCCAATTTTTCAGAAAGAAAAAACACGAATACCGTTATTTAGATACGATTTTACTCATTATTTAATTGGTTAATACGTGTTCCACTATCCTCGTCAAATGTGTTTCCTAAATTAGTAAACGAATCTGATGTATTTCTGCATAATGATACACCACCACATACAAAATGTTCAAAAAAATTGTGCACAAAGTGCGCTAATGACCTCGACGATTGCAAGCCCTAAAGCTCCAATAAATAGAAAAATTTATATAGAAGAAAAAGTAAAAATTGATTTTTTATTGTAAGTATTCACTGCATACAAATAAAAAAAATGTTCTCAACCAGCGATATTAGTTTTCTGTTTTAAGCTCGTGAAATGTTCTAATAAATCATTTATTCCCAAGGTTTGTAAGTATTCTTCTCATGGAAGCACAAGCCTATAGATTTATGTTTGATCCGATCCACAAATCGTAAGTAACAATGAAAATAAACAAAGAAGGATTTTACATTGCTTATCCTTTACTGTACACCAGATATCTGGGCTATGGACGGTGGCGCTATCATTTGGTACCACCAGTAACTACCGCCTTCAAAAAAAGAGCTGTGAAGCAAGTCACGCGAGAATCGCCTGTAACACTGCTTAAGATTCGTGGGTCCCGTCAAGGTCACAACTCGACGATACATCAAATTAAAATTGGCAATGCATTTTCAAAGGGCTATAAGTGATACAAATTCTTGGAGTTTTAGAGGTGCACGATATAAATACAAAACAAACAAAGATAAATTTTCGATAGTCGGGTTTAAGTTATTATTCATAAAAATAATACGATTTAATTAATTTCAATTGTATCTAGCAACTGAAATTTACCTTTGGTAAATACCTCAAGAATTAGAGTATAAAAAAAGGTAATCAGAAAGTGACAGACGGAGTGGGCTATTGATAGGAGAACTTAATTACTATTTGAAATCTTTACGATTGGACACCGTTTAATGTTGAAATGTTCATCACACTCATAGAACTATCCTTTTTGGAATTATTTGATCAGTCCTGTATACAGATGATGGTAGGATACAATGTTCAACTGTGTTCGTATTAGATGTGTTGAATAAGTTTAGAACCGCGTGTGTTGTCCGAGTACAATACATTTGAAAGTGTAGAATAATATCTGAGAAACATACTGCAATTCTTGTAATAGTTCCTATTAACATGGGTTCAGCTAAATATTTGTTAACCAGATGTAGATGAATTTTTCATATTTTTGCTACGACAAATATAATGTTCATTTCCAAAATTCATCTAATTTAGCTGTGTCGTATAGAATCACTGAAGGGTAAATAATACTTGTTCATATCTACTAGTTTTAGGATCAATTTCTCCCATAATCATTTTTCCTACTCTTTATTTATCCTAACCACATATTTTAGACATTTAAATTTTGATACTTTTCTCGCATTTTGCAGCTTGCATAGATCTTGGGAGGTTGGAAACCGAGTTTCTCACGAATAGTTAAAAAATAGAACGACGACGTAATTATTGAGAGTTTTAAATACAAATTGACTAGGCCCATAAGTCGATGTAAAATTAATTTAAATTAATAAATATAGTCTCGAACAGTATTCTATATTCTTTTACAACGCAAAATTACAAGAATATTATGTAATTTACAATTATATAAAATTAATGCTCGCTAACTGATTCCCAATAAGTGCATGGCAAACCATGGGAAAACAAGTAATTTAAGCGCGGTGGAGGAGACCATCACATCAACAGGTATAGACCTATTCGAAGAAATCTTCGAACAGATTGGAGCTCCAAATTTACGAACATGTATTGACGAAGTTCCATTGAAGTCAGAAAGAAACAAGGAGAATCAGTAAAGAAGTATCAGTGTGATTTAGCTAAAACTTTAATAATATGATTTTGCCAATGTCTTTGTAACAAAATTCATCTTCATAGTGGTTTCATTTACATAAGTGGGTACATTGCTACATTGCAACTTCCAGAAAAAAACGAATGTACATTTTAGAAATCAGATAGTCTCTTCACTTACACGTAGTTTATCCTGCAAAGATGCATTTTATACATTCTTCCACTCAAGCACATCTCTTTTTATACTCTTTCTTTTTGCTAGACCTCACTTTTGGTGAAGTACCAAGAAAATTAAGAGAGCGTGATTCAGTGGGTAGAATGGTAAGTGCAGGCGGATGGCCGGGGTTCGATCATGGATGAGATTTTATCACATCTCAGCATACAAACTCCCAGACCTTCTCAACTTGTTGTCAAATGGGTAAAACGAATATTATGAAAACTGTACTGCGCTTTTATAAGGGCTAAACACCCACTTTGATTATTACAACAAAAATAAAACATGCAAGAAATAGCTCGAGAGGAGCACGTAGAAGGGAAGGAACGAGAGATGTGACGACTAAGAGATTTCACGATGAAGCGACTATAAGCGGATGATTTTCTCGCTTAATTTTAAATATCACCCGTTTCTCTGACAAAAATTTACAAGAGCCACTACGCTTCAAATACTTCATCAAAATGTTTGTAACCTTTGCCAAAAATATCCAATTTTGAAGAAACTGCGCAAAAAAGTCGAAAATGTTCGTAATTTTGGTAAAAAAAGGGATTCTCCAGTCAAACTTTTTGATGGCAAATTTCATGTTCATGTTCACCACCCCAAGAAACAGGAGAGTACGAAATATCATCTCTCCGTCAAAACTTACCATCTAAATAACCCAGATAACTGGATTACAGTTGTCCGCGATATTTTTTTAAGCAGTGCTTGTACGCGGAGAAAATAGTACGTCTCATTTAATTCTTTAAAATACCACTGTATCAGAAATAATAATGACTTTAAATATAGAAGCAAGGAAAACTTATGAATTTACGCTTGCGTCATGGTGCGATATTTACTTCAGACATCTGAGCGGATTGTCCGAATCTGAAACAGGAGTTAGGCACAGTCCATTTTTTATCGTATTTTTCTTCTCATACTTCCTGTGTCGGAAGAATTCATAATTTTTTTGTATGTGTATTAGTCAGACTTGATTTTTAATTTTTATTTCGCAGTTTTAAGAACATTGTTTTAACTATCTCGTTCGAAATTCCGAAGAGTATTTCCCCCTTCAATATAACTTACATTTTTATTTGATGAATTCACTATACTGCCTAACCCAAAACATTGCAATACTCTTTCAATCACTATGGTCAATTCATCCATTATTTATTGAAATTTCGAGATGTACAACACGTGTGCTTTCAATTCTCCATTTTTGATCTGGGCTACTTTGCCTCCCAAGCAGGGACATTGCCGTACTAAAACGAAGAGGGAGACGTATATTGATAATCCACTACCAAGCCAAGTCATTTACTGTCGTCCTTAAAGTCTTTAAACTAATGAAGAATGTCTTTATCATATCAACGTTTTTTTAAATTTTTGTTCAACTGCTCAATGTGTTCAAAAACTATTTGGATCCCTTCCTTTTATTTCCCGTGGATCCTCCTTAACATTCAAATGACCATCGCAAGTCGTCCAGTTCGTGAGTGTCAGTTCCACCTCCGTTCCCGCCATCCGCCGGAATCCGGTTGTTGGTCCGTGGGGCGATCGGAGGGCGAACAGGGCGTGGTGGCCCGGGCTGCCACGCCCGCGTCGCCCGCGCGCACACATCGCCCCGGGTCCTCCAAGTATAAAAGCCGCTGCGTGCGTCCCATACGCACCTTTGCTCCTGACAGATCAGCAGAAGCAGCATCAGCAACAATGAAGGTAAGACAGCACCGAGCACTACGGTATTGGGCGGTGGAGTCAAGGAAATTCTATTTGCTTTTGAGACTACTGATTAGTTACCGTGAAAAGTCGCCAGTCGGACAACAGAAAATTCTACGTTTCTTGCTGCACAATATTCGGTACTATGTTTTGGAACTGTGGTTTTCAATGTCCCATATCTGACAGACATTTTGAATCTTTTTCATTTATAATAGAGCATACAATTACTTTAAATAGTTTGTCAATAAAAGGCGTCAAAATCAAAACATATAGTGCAGTGAAATTCTTATAATTGCTTAAGATTCATCAGTAGAAACCAGTTTTGTTGTATTCTTATTTCTCCTCAACTTGTAAATGTCATTTATGTACATTGCACATCGTAGGTGAAAGAAGCGAATGACAGCGTTTCCTATAAACATAAACTTCCTCTTCCATTCAAAACGTGGGAGGATAGTTTCCAGTTTCGTAATTCGAGACTATTTACTAAGTGATATGATATTTCTCGAAATTATCCATGACCAATAAAGTTCTCCGTATCACAGAGTTGAAAATTAAACTTTTTCAGTAGATTTAGAAAATAAAACTATTTGAAACAATCTAAAGCCGAGTATGTTACATCGATGGATTACCAATATTTCAAAATTATGAGTTAGCAATGGCAATGACGCTTTTCACGAAAATTACCAATACTTAGTTGTACGGTAGAAAAGCAGGTTTAAATTAATATTTAAGGAAACACAGCATTACGTAATAAACGTTGTATCGTAATTTTTTGTCATTATACATATATCAAATAAGATTTCTCATGTGAGAAAACATTACTTGCCACTTAAAATATGACTTTGATGAAATAGTCTCAAAAACATTTAGGATATTGCGCGCAATTTGTTGGAATTCAAAGTTGAGATGAATACGATAGCAGTTCTCAATGAAAACGTATTCCTTGATTCGTTGCAGGCCGTCGTCGCTCTCCTTTTCGCCGCCTTGGCTGTGGCTAACGCTGGCCTCATCGCCGCTCCCTACTCCGCCTTAGGCTTGGGCTTGGGATCTCCCATCGCCACCGCCTACGGTGCCCCCATCGCCTCCGCCTACGGTGCCCCCATCGCCTCCGCCTACGGTGCCCCCATCGCCACCGCCTACGGCTCCCCCTTGGCTTACGCCTCGTACGCTGCCGCCCCTCTGGCGTACGCTGCTGCCCCTGCTGCCATCGCTGCCCCCGTCGCCCTCGGAGGAGCTAGGTATGTATATCACGAATCATTCCACATACTACTCGCCAAACCCAGGCGGAAAACGTATCAGCAAATCGACTACCATCCACACTACGCACTGATCGATTTCATCCGAATAAACATAATTGGTTCAATGTATCTCAAACGTAAATACAAATTGACAAGTTTAAAATCTACTTCTTAATTTAACTAAAATATAACAAAATAGTCAGGTAAAATACGGATATCTGAAACATTTGATAAAAAACTTCAGTTAATACATTTTAAAGTAGTAAAAACCAGTCAATATGAAATAAAAAAATAAAAAGTTAACTAGACGTTAAACAAACAAATAACAGTAACAGATTCCTACGTTTGTTCCACTCTTTTGTAAAGTACATGTATTGTGCCATGAAGGTCCTTTGCATTATGTGGACATTTAATCTTTATTCGCCTCGAACAATTTTTAGTTTTTTCTTTTCTCATGTAAATCACGATATGAGATTTTTGAGAAGCAAGTGCTCCACCAGAGTAAGGTGTGTGGAATGAATTCAGTAATATTCAGAGACAGGTTCCAGTTAATAGAGGAAGTCACGTGCGAGTGTAATGATTTCCTTTGTTTGAATTAAAATTCATTCTTTCAACCTAACACGGACAAACAAAGAACTATATTCAATAAATCTGATCCCATATTTTTTAAATTCATTCCGATAGTTTTAATCCTTTACATAAATATAATTATTAGAGAAAAAAATCTTCTCTGTAACTTTTTTCCACTTGTCATGAGCCAAATTTACTCACAAATAAGTAATAGGTGTAATGTAATCCAAACTTTGGAAGGCTCCTCCTAATATTGTTTCTTGTACGTTTGCAGCTACACTGCCGTGACCCGTGGCGCTGTGCACACCGCCCCTCTGCCCGGACACGTCATTGGCTCCGCCCACGTCAACGTGCAGCCTGCTCCCGGCACTCTGTAAATACCAGTAGAGCGTCTGTCATCTATTTCTCAAATTTTTCCTTTGTGGCCCGTTGTTATGGCGAAGCCGTAGTCAATTTTTAATAAATTCTTTTTCATATACTTGCTCTCATTTTATTACCCGACTCTCCTTCAATCCGATTACGACGGAATCATTTAGATCAAGAAACCGTTTCCAGGAGTCTTGACGGTAGAGTTCACTCCGTTCAGAAGATTCTGGGAACTAGCTACATAAGTAGCGCAGTACTCATATCTATTGAACCAATTGAAATACAATTTATTCTAATTGTGTATCTCGGTTCAAACATATTTTTGAACACAAAAGCACATCTGCAGACTCAATCCCCATTATCCTAATAACGTTGCAACTTTCCATTAATGAAGTCAGCACCATTATATTGAAGTATTATGTAATCAACAAGTATGAGAAAAATTATTAATAGAAAAAATCATTTATATTGTCGAAAATAATATGTGGTGAAGAAGTACCCAACCAGTAGGCAAGGCGACAACGGATAGCCATACCGTGATAACGATAATTCGTCCAGATGTAAACTCTTCACTTCGTCAAACATTGTCTTCTACGATACCCGTTAAGTCACAATCAAGAACCCTTCCGTTCACATCCTTTTCCAACACAATTTTCTCAAGAATTCACGACTTCTCCCCACGAAATATTTTTCCTCATTACATATCCGGAAAACACTACCCGAATTTTATCACAGGGCAGATATGGTCTGGTGTGTCCCTTTCCCTCAGGAAATCCTCACTGTTAAGAACATGAAAATAGTCAATAAAGTAATAATGTTGATTTTACGAGAGACAAGGGATTTGTTCCCATTTTTTTTGTCTCAAGGAAATCCAGTTTGTCCATTCGGTAGGTCTCATTTTATGTCAAAGCATGCTTTGACGAATTTTGAGCTTTGCTTGAGTGAGGAAAAACAAATAATTAATAATATACTTCGACCTTATACAAACACTTTCCATGTAATACATTTGCACTTAATAGACAATTCCAATAACAAATAATTCCATTGGAAGAACTTTGAAGAGGTGTATCTATGTACTTACGTAATTATCGTGTCACTTCTTTGAAACTATTGAACTATTGATAAATACAAGAGTTTGTCGTTTATCCACATTTCTATTTTCCCTACGGATATCAATGTTAGGAGCTGAGCCAAAAAAACGCTTTTAATTGTGATAAGTTCTTTACACTCAAAAATTTCACTTTTCAAAAAAGATTGTTTTTAAATTTATTTTTAAATATTTTTCAGTAAAAAAATTTTATTTGTCAATAATAAAATTTAAAATGTTTACTTGGTCTTCGTCAACTGTGTTAATTCAAAGTTGCTCATACAATCCCAGACATATACTCACATTCTGAAGGTTATTGATATTGAAGTGCATTGTGAAGAGGACAAGAAATTTCAGAGCTCTTACTTCCATAGCCCACCTTAGGTCTAATTCATATGGAGCGTTCTCTGACTCGCGATAGCGAGAGCGCTCTACTGACGTATCAAAAATTAGATGTGAGCGACACATGGCATCGCGCGATTTCATTCTACAACCTATGTAATACGCGCTTTAGAGCGCAACGAATGTCCGCGCTAACATTCAATGAAAGCCCAATTACAAGTACCTGGTACCACCGAACATATGAGGGTTCTTTCGAAACAAATGAACCAGAGCCAGTCAGAATCGAGTAGAATCAACATGAATCTGACTCACCAAGATTCAGACTAGCACTCTGCCATTCAAATACGCCCAGTTCAGTTCGCGTCTGCACACCAGTCAAACCCACTTCAATCAGACTTGATTCAAGACCCTATGTGATTCGGTGAGTCATCATCTAATATGAGGAACCGTTCCCGCATCAAACTGGTTTTACAAATATTTAATGTTTCCAATTATAATTAGGGTATTTACTATTACTATAGGTAAAACTTCTAAATTAAATCAATATTGGGAACATTTATTTCATTACTTTACCTGAGACAAATTGCGAGTCTTTCTTCTGGATAACACATTTTCTATAATTCATTTCCTCCGTTTTGAAATATCAGGTCCCACTAAATTCAGAAGTATTACAAACAAATCCTTACTGCATTTCCCATATCATCGGGTTTTTTACTATTTGTATCCCCATGAGTGTCCGTATCCCAATTTTTCATTTTTTTCATTTCATTTCTTCGACCCAATATGAGTCTGGATAAATGAGGTAATTGAGAAATAAAAGTTGATCAAAGACAAATTTTGTAGCGTTGTAATGAATT
Source organism: Laupala kohalensis (assembly GCA_002313205.1). Taxonomy (NCBI): domain Eukaryota; kingdom Metazoa; phylum Arthropoda; class Insecta; order Orthoptera; family Trigonidiidae; genus Laupala; species Laupala kohalensis. Next base: position 11,462 of record NNCF01130090.1, on the reverse strand, counting down.
TAATTTGTAACACCCGAAAGAAAAGGGTTAGGTGGCTCTAGTTTTGCATTCATTAAAATTTGAACAAGTAGATAATATTTTGATACTTGCAGTCCATTGCGTATTTCGAACAAAGGGAACACCAGAATCACCTATTTCATCCTTCCTTTCCCATGAAGTGTACTTGCCGTTTATTTTATTCATTATCTGTTCATAAAAAATATTTAAATCCATGAAAAATCCCTGTTTCTATAAAATCGACGAATAGAGTAAAGTCGTTATTTCCAACGATGTATGATATAAGTTTTGTAATTATTTTTGAGATATAATCCGACTGACAAACCTATTTCTAATCGTCACTCTCTTATTTCTTCTATTGACAATATTAATTATCAGTTTCATTTCTATCTCTCTTACTGGTTAGGAGAGTATTTGCATAAGACGATTACAACGTAGGAAAATTTATCAGCAATATCATCGGTCTCGTTGTGCGTGCTGAGCAGCGACTGCCAAGGTCTTTCTCCTCCAAGTAAACGACCTTGAGCGAGAGTGAGAGTCATTGCCAAGGCCGAGGCAGAGGCAACGGTTTGTAAGCAATACAAGTGGAGCACAAGCACAGACAGAGAAAGTGGTCGAACAGCTTCCGCCAACGCCCGCCATGAATATGGAAGAACATGAATGCTTTGACATTACCTCTCAGTTACAATGCGATTGAGCTCATTCATCGTCAGTGAAATACATATTGATGCATTGCTCTCATCGTGTACATACATTATTAAGGAAACTTACGTTGATAAATAAGCCATATATTAATGACGGTAATTCATTTGACTATTTTTCACAATGCTGCGTCCAAGAGAGAAAAAAACACAATATAAAGAAAAAATGAATTATTTCTCAAATGAAATTGTATATCAATTTCTTTTATTATTTTCAAATATTTTTTATTAGAACCAAGACTTAACATTTAAAAAATTATAAAGTAAAATCAATTAATGTTTGTTCATTGTTATTTCAGTATCAGTATCTTGAGCCAGTTGCATTGTTTCAGGTATCCTTTTTGCATGTGACCTTGCAGTTGGAGATAAGAAAAAAAATCTGAATTTCGATAAGAGAAACAACGATAAGAAGGAAAGTCTTAGTTAAAGTTTTACTATACCACTTATTCATTCACTTGCAATTTGCATTACTTTTTCCAGATTAGATTCCAAGTAATGGAGTAACATTTCAATTTTATTAATTTAATTTCATTGAAACTTCTAATACGTAATATAAAATTTCAGTGGACTATAAGTTGCGAAAACTAGTGTTCATGTTTAGTATATCAGTGCAGACAGTGCGGAACGAGATTCGAGTCTTATGTCTTGCATTAAATTTAAGTCTACTTTTGCCCTGGACTCATATTTACATAATTTATTTTGATTAAGATATACAAAATGTAGAGTAAGAAGGCATAACTTAGTTTCCTCAACTTCGTTATCAATATTATAAGTACCATAAAAATTCTTGGCTCTCTTTCACAACAACGATTTTAGTCAATGTGACGGTTTTCTTCTAGGGCGGTGACATACTGTTCTAACACACAGTTCACTCATTAAAGAAAGGCAAACATTCAAGTTAAGTATCAGACAGTTTAATAGCACACTATTCATAACATCCTCCAAGTTCTCTTGAATCATTCATATGGTCTTTCAAGCACGCTACACACGCTGAGATTTGTTGCGATACTCGTATTGACGCGGAGGTTCCATGAAACAAAGACTCCTACTGTCACCTTTGCATCCAATTCTTACAAACAATCATCATCTCTCATCATCAGTTTAGATTCAGAAGATATCATTCTAAAATAGAACAGATCCATAGAATCGTCGAAATAGTAAACGAGTCTCTTGAAACCAAGGAATGTTGTTCAGGAGTCCTTTTGGAAGCTAAAAAGATGGCTCCCGTATCTGTATGTAGTGATACTCTTCTCTTTCCGATAGATATATTCAAACAAAAATTGATCAAAAATCAAATTTCATCAGGCGAATCAGAAGGTAGCGTGTTGGAACCCATTCAGTACACTCTCTACACAGCTGATCAACCGACTGAAGATATCAAGAATTTATCATCGACGTACGCTGACGATACTGCGATATAGACTCATCATACAGACCCTACGACGACCTTCAAAGTTAAACAAATATTTCAAAAAATAGCGCATCAATATTTCAAAACATAGCGAGGCATAGCCAACACAAGCGACATTTACTCTAAGACAAGATACTTGTCCACCAATCGAACTCGGAGACAAAACAATACCTCAAAATAAAATAGTCAAGTATATTGGAATGACTCTAGACAGAGAGTTAACCTGGAAACCTCATATAAGAAATAAAAGGAAGCCACTATATTTGAAAGAACACGGCACATACTGGCTCATCGGGAGGAACTCAAAACTATCTTTAAAAAACAAATCAATAGTATATAAAGACATCATATCTGAACTTATGACGTAATATGGGGTTCCGCAAATACCTCAAATATCGAGATGCCACAAAAATTCCAAAACAAAACATGAGGATCATGACTCATGCTGAATGGTACATTTCAAATGTGACATTCGCAATTATTTGGAAATTCTGAAATCAAAAAAGAGATTAAATTCTGCTGTAGAGACATCATTCCCCCTTTCCAAACAAGTTAAGAAATAATTTACTGAGACCACTCCACAGCCGACATATTCGCTAGACATTTTCCACCACCTCCACTCTCAATCTCGTCTCAGATAAAGTATTTACTATAAAATTTATTTCACGTTTAGAAACAGAAAATATTAGTAAGAAATTAAAAACTAAAAAATCCCCCGGACATGACTATTACGAATCAGAACCTTAAAAAATTACCTTTCAGCTGCATTGCTGCAATAGAAGCCACCTATTGCAGCTTAGCGCTTCGTTTAGGCTATTTTCCACAAACGTGGAAACACGCAGTTATACTAAAATAAAGAAAAATAAAACTAACTCAATAATCCAAGTAACTACCGAACCATTAGCTTGCTCCCATCTTTAGCCAAGATATTTGAAAAGCTTATTCTAAATCGTTTAGGGAATTTTCTGAATAAAAATGATATCATTCCCAAAACCCAATTTGGATTTATACCAAACGATTCAACTCCCCATCTATTTATTAAAACAGTAGAGCACATAGCCAACGGTTTCCATTCCAAAGAGCACACAATAGCAGTTTTCCTAGATGTCACTAAAGCATTCGATAGCATATTGCATAATGGTCTTCTCTTCAAAATTCAACTTCTTGGAACTCGTGAATATCTTCACAAATTACTTGGCAGCTCCTTAATCTACATAACCTTTCAAAGGAAAATTAACTGTGCCTACTCAAACACATATTATATCTTTGTCGTCGTTCCTCAGGGTTAGTTTTAGCCCCTATTCTATTCAACATTAACACCTATCATCCTATTTCTCGTAATTCTAATATTCCACTTTACGCTGATTATAGTGATATTTACGCAACTCATAATGACATTTTAATAGCGCAAAAAATATCCAAACATTTCACCACACTATTTTAATCTGATTTCAAAAATAGCGCCTAAAAATTAACTCCAAGTTAATGGATTCATAAAAAATGACATGGAGCTTAGCATACGATAATCGGAGAAATCCATGTCTAATAAGACATGCTCCATGACAATCTACCACCGATACTGTGTCAGCGTATTAAAGCAAATATGGAATGTGGAGAACGCGAAAGGAATCGTGCTCTGATACATGTCTCATGAAACCTCTGAGTCGATGTATAGATCGCAACAAGTCACAGCTTTCTTTTCACAGGCATCCTTGCGAATTTTTGAGTTGACACATCTCTTGCATCGTAACTACATAGCGATATTGCAATCTCTGAAAAATAGTTCAAAAATATTACTATAAACAGTTTGAGACAATATGTTTTTCCCAAAGAACAAGTTTTGTATCCTCTGAATCAATATTGTAGATATCAATTATTAATATTATGAAACAGAAATATTCAAAAATGGATTGAGCACATTTTTAAGAGGGAAGGTATTATNAAATAGTTCAAAAATATTACTATAAACAGTTTGAGACAATATGTTTTTCCCAAAGAACAAGTTTTGTATCCTCTGAATCAATATTGTACATATCAATTATTAATATTATGAAACAGAAATATTCAAAAATTTGATTGAGCACATTTTTAAGAGGGAAGGTATTACAAGGAAAAAGACAAGAAAAACAATACCTCATGGCTTGGATTACGTAATCCAGAAGAGGTAAAGACATCGGGTTGGGTGCAATCCTAGGTACCTATTAAATTATCTATAACATATCACTAAATGAAAGTGACAAGTTAACTAGCTTCTTTGAATAACTCCTTAAATAAGTACACGAGAAAAATCGAGGTTATTTGTAAGACTACAAAAGTATAAATAAAGAACTGTACAGTTTTTCGTACTTTCGTACGTCGTACACCGACGTACAGTTTTCGTAGTTTCTGCTAGTTCATTCAAAACAGTTAGCAACTCAAGATTACTTTCTGACCTATAAGTATAATAAGATTAGTTTTAAAATTTGTAATCTTTCCATGATTCAAGTACAGCATTATGAAAATAAAGTAAATTAGGAGAGAATAATACATTTGTTAATTAATAAAAACTACTCCATTTCATGGACGGGGTTGAAAGCAGGCTAGATAGAAACAGTAAAACATTGTTTAAAAAATGATAGAGTAATTTTATTCCATGATTCTATGTACAATCAGTCGGAACCAAGAGGAAAAGTACAACAACTTTCAAGTAGTTTTAGACGAATATTGTTTACAGAGTGCCAGGGGCAGGCTGCACGTTGACGTGTGTGGAGCCAATGATGTGTCCGGGCAGAGGAGCGGTGTGCACAGCGCCACGGGTCACGGCAGTGTAGCCGGCGCCGACAGCCACGGGGGCGGCCAGAGGAGCAGCGATGGCAGCGGGAGCAGACAGAGCCAGAGGAGACAAAGCGTGAGCAGACAGAGCCAAAGGAGACAAACCGGGGGCAGCCAGGGTGCCGATGCTAGCGGCGATGGGGGCGCCTCCAAGCGTCAGAGCGGTGTACTGCGTGGCGACGGCGGGGGAGACAAGACCAGGGGCGGCAAGAAGACCTGGGGCGCCGAGCAGACCGGGGACGCCGAGCAAGCCGGGGGCCGCGATGACTCCAGCGTGGGCGACGGCCAAAGCGGCGAAGAGGACAACAGCGATGGTCTTCATGGTTGTTTCAGTGGTTGAGTGCTTCAACTGGTTGAATGACTACGGGGCGAGCTCTCCCTGCTTTTATACGCATGGCCGTATATGAACCACGCCTGGAGTCGACCCCACACGAGGTACTGAGTGTGAGCCAACTCGTAGCCATGATTGAGTCAGCCAGTCGATGTCTTTTTAGTCTTGTGGAGAATTTATTTTGCATCCGGATGCAGCGACGAGGTACATTACCTTGTCAGCAACATTAACGGTTTATATATTTATACTGCCGTAACGTAGGTTTCGTTGGAGAAATCCAATACATAGAACGTATATTTCCAACTCACTAAAATAAAATTACGTACGAGAGGATTAGGTAGAAGGAAGCATTTATCGCAATTCATCAGTTATTTACCCGAGGGAGCAAAAATATGGTGGAATCAAACTCTTGTACTTTTTATAAATGACACATAAAAACAAAATAAATATATTTAATATTGAAATTACTTTAAATGTTTCAATTGTTTTTTTATTTTATAAGTTAGGATAAATTTTATATACTTTTCTCCAAGGAGTGGTGAAAAAACATTGTTCTATTTTGTAAATAGTGTGCACCGTTAGAAACTGATTTGATGGTTCTCATGAAATAGATTCTGAATCATGTCTGGTTGGGAGTCCATCGTGTGTGCATTTTGCTTTGTTTGCATTAGGAGTTCTAACTGAATACCGATCATTCTAATCGAATGAAGTAGATTTAATCGCAAAGATGTGTTTCGTAACTTTTCGTTTCCAATTTGATTCCCGCCTTGGTTCATGCAATGTGCCCCTAAAACTTAACGAATGTTGAAAATAAGATGCGCGACAAGCTAATGAATCATTAGTTAACTATATTCTGAATTCAAAGAGAGTTTAATTCCTCAGAAGCATTTCTTTGTTAATGAAACGCGTAATATTGTTAAATCAAAAATGAGGATTTGAAAATTTAAAAATTGTCGTTCCCAAATTCCCTAGGATCAACCCCGGGATGCATGTAAATAATCTAGTTCTGAAATTGTCAAGGAAAAAGTTTTTATAAGATCTAAGAAGTTTTGTTAGAGCTAAATAAAGACGACTTGTAATCATATTTAAAGTTTATCAGAATTCACAAATAATTGGAGTAAAATTCCAAACCTTTCTTTCTTTTTCAATTCACACAGTGTGTGAAAGACCATTATAACCTCCAGTATGTGTAACAGTAATCGGACTTGGACGTACTGCTCTTCACACAGATGTGAAGACCTTCACAACAACCATTTACGTTTATCTGCGTTCGTTCACCCTTTCACTCTCGTGGGCGAACGGGTGACACAGAGACCTGGTCGTTTGCAAACACAGGGGAACCCCTGGTTTCGACGAGTCGCTCGTCTCAATCAATACGAATTTTTCTATGATCATTTTTTACTCATCGGTCACTAAAGATTTACAATCACGAAAGAAAATAATGTACATGCACTTGATTCTATGCATTCAATAATTAACTTGCCCGCACAAATCTTGAATACTAATTACAAGAAATACCCTTACCAATACCAAACAATTAAGAATACTAAAAAAAAAATAATTCTGAATACAAAGTGCAATTAAAATGTGAATTGTTTCCTTCAGTCTTCGAGTTCTGTGGGGAGCCTTCTCCCCTAGGTAGTACACACCAGCACACACTTGAACGGCTCAGCCTCCCCTGCATTGATGCAGAGCTGCGCGCCTAGCCGCGCACTCACGCGATGTTTCGCGCAGCAGACTCATCCACATCGTCCACCTCTAAGCAGTTGTTCTCTCTTCCACTCACATTGTATCACTCAGTGAACCACTAATTACTTGGTTCTTCCACGTTCATTAAACGACTCGCCACTTGAGCGTTCAGATTCCCACTGTACCGTCTACTCCCTCCTTCTTCTTCGTACTTCAGTTGTACCAATATACTCTTGACAAAAAAAGACGAGACATTCAACATAATTCGAATTATTGGAATAATTCTTACGATAACTCTTTATCGAGAAAGACTACAGTACAAAAGTTGTCCTGCATAACTACATCAGATCATCAATGACTTTTTTAGAAGAGTTATGATAGTGTGAAAAGAAGACGAATTTGATGAGAAGGTAATTTTACATTCAATTCATTTCATGGTGAGTGTGCATTGAAACAAAAGTAGCCATTTATAACAGTCAGAAGACAGGGAAGTGGGATGAAAGACAAAATGGAAAACAAAACTTGATTCGTTCTCCGTAGGTAAATCCATGTAATTTTGAAACCTTGTGTCCAATTATTCGGATCAAGATTCCAAAACGGGATAAAAGTAAAATTTCAAAACTTTAAAATTCTGATTCAATTTCTGACGAAATTGCCTCATGTACCTCATCACAAGGTAAACGCCCAGCTACGTCTTCCGCCTTGTAGATAGGCGTGGTTTTCGCCTCCTGCTACTCCAACTCATATAAAAGCAGCGAGCGCTTGCCCCGTAGTCATTCAACCAGTTGAAGCCCTCAACCACTGAAGCAACCATGAAGACCGTCGCTGTTGTCCTGTTCGCCGCTTTGGCCGTCGCCCACGCTGGAGTCATCGCGGCCCCCGGCTTGCTCGGCGTCCCCGGTCTGCTCGGCGCCCCAGGTCTTCTTGCCGCCCCTGGTCTTGTCTCCCCCGCCGTCGCCACGCAGTACACCGCTCTGACGCTTGGAGGCGCCCCCATCGCCGCTAGCATCGGCACCCTGGCTGCCCCCGGTTTGTCTCCTTTGGCTCTGTCTGCTCACGCTTTGTCTCCTCTGGCTCTGTCTGCTCCCGCTGCCATCGCTGCTCCTCTGGCCGCCCCCGTGGCTGTCGGCGCCGGCTACACTGCCGTGACCCGTGGCGCTGTGCACACCGCTCCTCTGCCCGGACACATCATTGGCTCCACACACGTCAACGTGCAGCCTGCCCCTGGCACATTGTAAATTATTGTTGGGAAAACTATTTTTCTTTGAAGACTGAATGTGTGATAGGATTGTGAATAAATAAATTGTTTTTAAATATATTTCTGTTTGGTCCCAAGTTTCCTATCTGATATGAACGTACTCTTCACCTTTTCCTTTCATTTTATCTTGCAATATTTTCTCATGAGAGCAAATATAGTTTCCTTTTTATCGACATAAATTTTTATGGTTAAATCCATCTATTTTTTTATAATGAGTGAGACAATAAAGGAAAATATTCCCTAAACGACTATCTTGTATTTCAAAAACTGCCCCACTTCTGATGCTAAACAAGCAACAAATTACTTGAATACAATATGGTATTAGACCAAAGTCGCGATGAAGCCTCAATGAAGACCCGAACCATTGTATTTATTCGTCCAAGAGACATTTGATATGTTCGTCTTTACTGACTCTCTCTGTGCAATAGAGTATTATTGAAGGTGAATCAATTAGTTCGTACATGCTCGTTTGAACCATGAAATATTCAAGCGGTAATGGAATAAAAAAAAGGAATTTCAAAAAAATTATAAAACAAACGAATAGCATATTAACTAATTAATTTTATAAAAATGGCTAATTCTACTTCTAATACTTCACCCAATGTATTCTGTTGTAGAACGTTAAGTGGTGTGTACATTTTCATTACTTCCATTGCAGTATTTGTAAATGGGAAATGTAGCGTGCTATTGTAGCTTATCTACATGAAGCGATAGGAGGTAGTTGGGTGGTAGGCTATTGTTAGTAGGTGGGCCGCTTAGCTGAGTTTACCAACTACATGGTCCACGAGGAAGGATTAGTGGAAGTGGTTTGTAATAGTTCGAGTTATTGATACTAACAGGAGGTGGATAGAGGAAGGAGGGTATGCTTTTCAGTAGTCTCAGCAATGTAAACTGGAACATGAAAGTGAAAAGCTACAAAGTTGTCGGACCCCACCCGGGAATCGAACTCTGGATGACTTGGTAATGACCGAGAACGCTATCACCTGAGCCATGGATAATTTATACTTTGATACATGATTGACAATATATTTCAGTTTCGGCTCAACAAGTGAAAAAATAATTCAAATAAGGAAATTGAATATAAGAGATAATACCGAATCAATAACGACAGAAAATATCAAAGAGGAATTGGCGTCTTAATAGTAAAGAAAACCATAACAAGATACTTATAAAATATACATTCTACTCCAATAGTATGATAAAAAATCTAGAACAAAACCAGAAATTCTTTCCAGAATCAAGGAATGCAATCTTTTTCATTTCAAAATGGGGAAAATTAAATTTTGCTAAATTTTTACATATATATTTCGCTGATTAGCACATTGGAAGTAAATTCTAAAAACTCATTTTGTTCTTCACGTATTATTTAATCATTAAAAATCAATCAAAGTTAAGATCTAAATGAAAAATAATGAATTCAATATGTGTACCGCTACCTATTGAACATCCTATACCATCACTACACCAAATTAGTCTGTGGTCCTCCTCAAGTTAGTCAGACCGTTGCTATACATGAGACGGATATCATCTCGTTCAAAAAAGGATATGTTATATTTATCACTTCAAAATATATTTTTCCTCCACAGAAAATTTTCTCGTGCTCTTACATTTCTCTGTTTTTTCTGGTCTATTCGCCAATGTATTGGTAAATGCATCCTAAATACAATGCCTCAGATATTTCATGATATCAACAGAAACATGTAAATGCATTTTTAGTAGTACATCTTATCCTTAAACAGGGATAGTACAATTCTATTATTGTGAATTAGACTTGTAAGATTATGTCATAAAACGTATAAAAAATCAANCAATGTAAACTGGAACATGAAAGTGAAAAGCTACAAAGTTGTCGGAAACATGTAAATGCATTTTTAGTAGTACATCTTATCCTTAAACAGGGATAGTACAATTCTATGATTGTGAATTAGACTTGTAAGATTATGTCATAAAACGTATAAAAAATCAAAATCTCTTTCCCAAAGTAATTACTGTAATTCAGCACGTTTTTTATCATGCTCGTCTAGATTCTGTATCCTCTTAATGATGACCTCCTGATACACGATATCGCAAGTCTAGATAAGGATTTCTGATATAACACGTGTTAAAGAAGGAATGTGATTGAAGACACATACTTCGTTGATTTTGCAAGCAGTGAGCAGAATGGCGAATGAAGAAGGTAGGTGATCTAGAAACCATGTTTTAATCATGAAGTCGTATACTCGAATAACTCTGTTAATAATCTTCTGTGTATTACATTATCATCAAAACAATTTTTTTCAATATTTTCCTTTTTTTATTCATTTAATTCTTATATATAAAGTAACTTTGATTAAGCTTGTTCAGGAGAAAATTTTTTTCAAAGATTCGAATTTTACTACATTTCGTATGTGATTGATAAACATTTTAATTAACTATAGATGGTATTATTGACTGTTTATTGGCGTAATTCAAAATGAAGTTAACTGACGTAGTCTGGCCAACCTTGATTGTTATTTAAGTTAACTTTCGACCGCGTAGCGGTTATTTTCAGTAATCTTCTTTCGGACAAGGAAAACACATTTACCACTTTTCCAGGTTTATTTTTAAAATTTCATTTTAATTAACGTATATACTTTTCTATCCTCGAGGTCATGTAATTTTCTTTTGAGAAGACGTAGTCCATGAGAAACGAAAACATGTAGTAGCAGTACATTAATTAATTGTCCTCCAGGTGATCACAGAAAGTTTGTATCCGCACTCTTTAAAGAATTATTTATTATTTAATATACCTATTTATTGCCTGTTTAACTGGCTTGATGCTGAGTCAGAGCTTGCGCACAGAGTAGACAAAGGTTTACTTCACCATCGTCTATAAGGGTATAGTTAAGTGTACCTATGTTGTCTAGTTAAGTGCAGTTATATTGGCAATACTTTCGGATTTCTTTAAACTTAAATCAATCGCCAACATCAGCCATAAATTCAATTTATATGCTCTTGTGGCGCTCTTCTGTTCTTTCTGCATCGAGCGAGTGGAACGCATATTTCCTTGAATATTTTAATGTGAATATCACATGTTCTTCGTGTTATTAATTTGTGCTTCTTACACCAATAGTTACTTTTGCAATTTCTATTATTATTTTATTTATATATTACTTAAATACGCAGATGTTGGAAATTCTTGCCAGGTGACCACATTACATTTTTTTTTAAATTGGTTGGCAGTGCCCCTATTTACGACATGTATTAATAACGTACAAACACTAATTGTTCATACTTTTACATAAC
>NNCF01130088.1:143479-171093 GCA_002313205.1 Laupala kohalensis | reverse complement strand
CTGTATGAGGTGTCACACACGAAACAATTGTGCAGGTGATCACTGTGCGCCTCCCGGTCCGATTGCCCGGCATTTATTGAATTGAAAAGGAGACGGGCGGAGCAGGTGAGCTCGTAAACAGATGGAAGCAGCAAAATAGTACAAAGATTAAATGCCACCGTATTCCCTACGGTGGCAGCAACATCTGTAGACGTCCTTTGCCGACATTCTCTGTCGACCGTCTCCCCCAACTTTTACATCCCCCTCTTCGGTGATGAACCCCACCTCCCTTTTCAATAGCATAACCCCGTCCGACCTTCAGACATTTAGAGAGCTCCTTGCTCTTCTTCAACGCTTCGACCTGCGCGCCATAATGGACGCGGTAAAACAGGTCCTCCCCATCTTATCCGCCCCCGGCCCTTTCCTCACCGCCTTGCAATTTCTGTCCCCATTCTTCTAAATGCCTCCCCATTCAATAACCTTCTTTGCGTCGTAGAACTGCCGGGGCACCACCATCCTTAAGACTGCTGAAATCCAGCAATTTCTCTCCGACTTCTCGATCCATGTTCTTCTTCTTCTTCAGGAGACATGGGTCACTCCTTCACTTTCTTTTTCTCTGCAGGGCTATCACTTTTACCGTGACGATAGACCCTACACCAACCCAAATGTCAACCCCCGCGGCGGTACAGTCATCGCTATTGGGAAAACTATTCCCCACACTAGTCTTCCAACTCCTCCCACCTCTTTCGAAGCCACCCACGGTCTTGGAATTTGGCACTCCAAGAGGCCCAGTCATTCTGGTATCGAAGACCTAACCAATCTCTCAACAGTGCGGATCGCGACTCTCTCAGGGGTCTGGGTGACTACGACGTCATCGCCGGAGATCTCAACTGCAAACACACCGACTGGGGTTGCAACGGCTGCAACACCGACGGTAGGACTCTCACCACCTATCTCGCTCAACACCCCAACCTCTCCCTCCNGACAACGTTCCCCATGACATCCTTGACATTGTTCTTCAACTACAACCCCTGAAACTTCACCCCACCCTGACATTCTTGTTCTGGTGCGGGAACGTCGTCGTGAGCAGCGGCGATTCTACCGCTCAAGAGATCCTTCAGACGAGGCCCATTTCCTCCACACGAGACGGATACTTCAAAACCGTCTCCGTGACTTACATGCCCAGCATTGGCAAGACCATCTTGTCCGGCCCAATGTTTCCTCAACCTGACTATGTAAGGAAGATTCAGAAGACCCTCCGAAACCCTTCCACTGCCGTCCACTCCCAAATTGGGTTCTCGTGACCTTGCTGTTGACGAGCCCTTAAATCCCCACAAAAAAAACAACATCCACTCACACTCACATCTACGACCCGGCCAGAAAAGTTGAGATCTTCGGCGATATCCTAAAAACCCTCTTCTCGCCTGCTTTCATTGCGTCCCACCCGCCTCCCCCTCGACCCACTATATATATGCAAGTCTATGGAAGTGAGTGTACGTGAGTGTTATGGTTGGTTTCTCTAGCGAAGATGATATTGGTAAAACCGTTTAGCCAAACCTATTACATTACTTTCACTGAATCGTCATTAATTTTTGTTTTAGACCTAAAATTTAAATAAGGCACTAATTTTACTTACATCCAACATATTAGTATGAATTAAGTTGTGAATTATGTCAAAGCCATTCCACTACGCTAGAAGACCCTTGGGGTTCAATTTAAACAATATTCCCTTGCCCTAAAACTTCCTTTTTTCTTAACTTATTTCAATAATTTCACTGAATCAATATTAATTTCATTTTAGACCTAAAATGTAAATAAGATACTAGTTTTACGTACATCTAAGATGTTAGTAAGAATTAATTTGTGAATTACGTCGAAGCTATTCCAGTACGTAGATCACCAATGACATGAAATCCCAACACAAAAATTAGTTCACAAATGTTTATTTTTTTAGGAATATTTACTTCAATTTTCAGCCATTGTGCAATTAAAAAAACCCAACACAAAACTCATACAGGTCCTTACGACTGTGACACCTCACTCTAAAGTGAACAACAGTTCCCCTTACAATACTAGTGGGTGTGATTAATCGGACCCAATAACATGACACCAATATTTGATACGAATAAAATTAAATAAAAAAATAAAAATATTGATAGTATTTTAAAAATACAATCTTCATGACTATTGAATTTGTCAATTATTTCAAAGACTGAATTATTTCAAGGCATGGGAAATTACATTTGCTCATTAGGGTTGTGAAATTGGTGTCAATGCAACAATACTAAAATTCACAAACTGCGTATCAGTCCTCTACATGGTAGACTACTGGATTACAAAGCCACTGGGATAAAGTACACCTGTTCGATTCTCAGGAAGTTCTCGGACCACGACTTTATCTTCAATAGTCAACACTTTCCAGGACATGGTACCATATATTATATTCTTAATATTTGTTTCTCATATTCTAAACTATAATAATTAGCTTGTACTCCAGTGAAAGTTTTGCTTGTTAAGCAAATGATGAAGTACTTAATACAGAGGCATTACATGCAAAACAAATATTTATTAGACCTACATAACAATTTCATTTTTTACAGTATCTCTCTAACAAAATTCATAATCTCTTTCGACAACACATTTTCCAGAAGGTGGTGGTTAATGCTACCATTGGACAGAATATAGATCACTATATTCAATTTTAGCTCCCAGTCTTTATCTACTTAGTACAACATTTCAATTTGCTTTTCTTCTTTTAAGAGTGCCATGCAGGGATAGTGAGGAGCAGTGAGGATAGAGCTCTAAAGAGACAGGAATGTGCAAGCACCATATTTGATCTTAGCAAAGGGCATGGTATATGGCAACTGCACGTAAACACACAGTAAATAGGAGACAAATTATTTCATAAAATGTAATTGTTTAATAAAAATTGTGGTTTTTCTGTATTGGTGGTGTCATTACATTTTTAGTAATCACATTGTACAAATATTCAACATTCATTGTGATAATAATATTTTTAATAACTAATTGTGAAGTGCTCTAAATGAATAAAAGAGGTTATATTTTCCCCTCAATATGATATAATGTTTATAACATTATTTAATGATAGTTTTATTGAAGCAAACAAATTAATAATAAACGTACTTCTCTTTTGTTGACTATTTTCTAGTTGTTTTGTCTTGCCATGATAACTTTTGACGTGTGCCATACAAAGAAAAAATAATAAGTTATATTTCTAATTTATTACATATAACATATTTGTAATATCATATCGCATATTAATAGAAAATTGCGTGTAAAATTCAAGATTTTTTATAACAAATGCTACATGTTTTCAGTCATATAACCTACCCTTCAGAGTACACTTACATATTTTCCAATTACTTGTTTTATATGTAGAAAAATCAACATCCAACGATAGNTTCAGTCATATAACCTACCCTTCAGAGTACACTTACATATTTTCCAATTACTTGTTTTATATGTAGAAAAATCAACATCCAATGATAGGACTTCAACTGCGTTTTCATTATATAATAAATTTCTCAAGTTGATATTATATAAATAGCAACTTTAAGTAAAACACTCAAAATTATAAACAACAACCCGCCATGAATACACGCGTCCCATGTACTGTATATGTCAAGTAATATTAAACATGGTGTTTGCATGGCATACTCCCCTTTGTAGAAGCTTAGTGAGGAGAAAGAGTACGTCATGGAACTACGATCAGCTTATCACAAATTTTTGACGTGACGAGAAGGCTGAGCCTGGGGATAGAATCCTTGGCGAGATGGTTGAGATACTTGCTTCATACCACAAATAACTAACAAGAACTATAAGCATTAATAATCTGCAAGAATGGAGCCNCCGTGGCGAGATGGTTGAGATACTTCCTTCATACCACAAATAACTAACAAGAACTATAAGCATTAATAATCTGCAAGAATGGAGCCCGCCCCATTCCTCCGTTACTATGGCTCACTGAGTAAAGGTGCCTGTGAAAGTGATCGAAAAGGATTTATTGGTAGAAATCAATCGTTTTGTTAGTTCAGGAAGAATTCTTTGCTATCGCAGCATAAAAACAGGTGTTTATGCTTTGCTATGAGGTTTTGCAGCACATTTCAGCCGTTTTACATTTTCACACAATTTATAAAATAAAGTATAGTCTCAAAGTAACCACGTAGTAGACAATATGCAACTCAAATCAATTCTACATGGGACTAATTGCCACTGAAGGTTATCTGCACCTGTTCTGGCATTAGATGACTCACAACATTGCTAATTTTTTATATTTCTTTGGATGTTTTTTGTGTTTCTTGACATATTACAGTCAAGCTACCTCCACATATCTTTTTGGAGAGCTAGTGCAGCTGGTTGTAGGCGACATCATTTACCTCTCCAAACATCTCTCTATGCGCATCAGATCGCACCCCACGAGTCAAGGTTAGGTCGGGTTACGCAGTTTCCATTCGCATACTACCGCAGAGGTTCAGTCAATAATTCAATATTGCGCTACCTACCTCACTCTCCTGAATCCGTTGAACGGAGGGGTTCTTTCTCTTCTTCTTCTTCTCAAGTGTGAATTCGCATGTGCGTCTTGAGAGTATTCCTCACCGTGAACGATCTGTCGCAAACGTCACAAATATACGGTTTCTCTCCTGTGTGCGTTCGCAAGTGCATCTTCAACGTGCTCGAACTGTTGAACGTCGCCGCGCAACACGCGCAGTGGTAAGGTCTCTCCCCGGTGTGAATGAGCATGTGTTGTTTGAGACTTCCTTTCCCGGAAAAAGATCTCTCGCACACGCTACACGCGTGCGGTCTCTCTCCGGTGTGGATTCGCATGTGCGAGTTTAGACCCGACTTCAACTTGAACGCGGCCTCGCAAACAGTGCACCCGAAGGGCTTCTCGCCAGTGTGAATCCGCAGGTGCGATTTCAAGTACGATTTAACGTTGAACGACCTGTCGCACATGTCGCAGCCGAATCGGTTCTCGCCGCTGTGCGTCGCCACGTGAGCCTCCAGAGTAGCCTTGTACCTGTACGACGAGGCGCAAACGCCGCAACGGAAAGGCTTTTCTCCGGTGTGGATCAACATGTGTTGTCTCAAACTTCCCCTCTGAGAGAACGATCTCTCGCACACGCTGCACGCGTGCAGTTTCTCTCCGGTGTGGATGCGCGCGTGCGTCTTCAGATTACTCCTCGTACTGAACGCCCTCCCGCAAACGGAACACTCGTACGGTTTCACTCCCGTGTGAGTTCGCAAGTGTTTTCTCAAAGTAGAGCTTAAGTTAAAGCTGGCTTCACAATAACTACACCTGTGCGGTTTTTCTCCGGTATGACTTCGAACGTGAATTATTAACTTACTATTACAATAAAATGATGCGTTACATTGGCTACAACGATACAGCCTCTCTCGTGCACTCGGTGTGTGTTTTGTCAGCTTGTTTCTTCCTAAACGCTTCGCATTGGACTTTGTACGAGTTTCGTTGTCTGAATTAGTTTCATTCTTCATCGCACCTACGGCGACTTCAGTACTCTTGAATTGTAAAGTACGAGTTCCATCGCAGCCTGTAAAAGAAAACAGTCAAGAAATTTTTAAAAAATATCAACTTAAAACAGTGGCAGCGATTGGGGGGTCACACTTTTTTTGAGGAAAGATAAAAATTTCATTTTGAATGTCAAAAACTGAGAATCATAATACAAATTACACCATCCTTGATGTAGTAATCACCAATTGTCTTTCCTTTTATTTATTTCATTATCTAAACCACACATTGCGGAAATATGCAGAAAATGTCATGTTGATGAACCGCTGTCCTTGGGCCCTAGATCTGAATTTATGGGATGGTCTCGTTTCTTGTTTTTTGGAGATTGACTTTGATTATTATCCCCCACTTGATCATATGCAGTTCGCAACTGTTTTTTGACAAAGTTTATTTATTTCCTTCGCACCCATTCCGTTACAGAGAAACTTGTCACTCGTAGAAACTTAACACAAGTTTGTGAATAGGATAAAGTGATCTGTGTGTCACGAGCAGTCTATGCCCGTTGCCTGTGTGTCATCACTAATACAGGAGGTTCAAATACTCTGGGTGTCAACCCATGGGGAGATTTAAGGTGTTGTATCCTCAAAGTTAGATTATCTTTTGACTCTTTCTTTAGTGAGAGTCGTATTGTCTTCAGTCATGCGACTGCTATTTTTATTAGAATAGTATTTTCCACAGATTTTGGTGAACTATTCTTAAAAATGCCTCGTAATATATGAAAATGTTAACGTCATTGTTTTCCTATTTACATTTTCTATGTTTTGGTAGGGGAGTTTTTTCTATGTTATGCTGGTACTGTTGTCAGAATATCAAAAACACATAACCCCGCCAAAGTTTCTCCGTATAAGCTCATAGTAATTTAAAGTCAAATAATTCAAAAATTTGCACAGTAAGGGTACGTAACGTAATGGGCACTGGATAGGGAATGGTTTAAATTATCATTTGAAATAATTTGGGTGACACTTAAGTTTGTCGCACTGGCGGATATAATAACTTAAAACAAGTTCTGCAACAAGGGCAGTCTAAACAGCTCGATCATACAATTATAATTGCAATGTGTTAAAAAATCAGTTTCCTGAATCAACCAACTGCCTTGTCAGCTATTTTATGAACTGAACACCAGTACAGCAGGTTAATATTGAGAGTGTATCTCCACAAAAATTGATGAAAGGTGTGCCTCCATGAGAATATATTTCTTCTTGACACAAATAGCTAATCCAATTCTATTTATACATTGTTTTCAATAGTTTATGCATAAATTTAACTTTCGAATATCCAATGAGACAAACAATATGAAACAAACTATAATTATATTAGTTTCATTATGTTCTAATAATACTGATTCATCTAGGAAAACCATAAAGATAAGAGAGAGTCAAAGATCCTGATAGTCTACATTTACAAGGACACTTTAATATACATTTGAAGAAAAGAAGTTTAGCGTCTTCTGTCCGATTCGGAAAAACTCACATTATTCCTAAATTTTCTAAAGACTGTATTATCCGTACCATTTGAAATACACCGAAAAAAATTGTACACTTGCTTCAACTCATAACAGAATAAACAAGTCAAATCTGATATCATGAGTGTCATAGTGAGACTATACTAAACATTGAATAACCCCTCACTTTGATAATAAAAATTCCAAAAACATCAACCCCTTCTGCAAATACCTCAAAAATATCTCCCTGAATAAAACCATCTAATTCTAGTCTATCACGAATTACTCCATTTCAATAACAAAAACTGATTTCTGTAATTCAAGAAATAAGTGAAAATGTACTTGTCCCAATTGCAAGGCTAAAATTTTTCACACAATCCTACTTACAGCGGTAGTCTAGAATTAATGTATTCACTTCCCTGATACCACTGAGCAAAAGTGAAGCTCAGGTTCAAAATCTGCTCAGTTGAACTATAGGTGAGGATTTCAGCTGAAGTTTCTCTCACTTACTCCAGACACACGTGTCAGTTTAATGCCTAAACTCCCCAACGTCTCTCCCATCCAATACCCTCAGGGCCCCAACATCAACATAAGATGTAAAATAAATAAAAGGGTTTCATATAATCTTAAAGATAAGGAACAGAAAATACATAGATTAGCTAAATTAAACATCAATAATAAAAATTACAAACTCTCACCTGGATTATTACTGTTGCCTGAACACTGCTCCTTCCAATTGTCTTGTTGCTTAACATTTGGGATGGAAAATTCTTGACATACAATTCCCCTTATTAACTCATCACTTGAATTCCCAATCTCATTGCTATGCACTACAGAATTGCAGTTTAACATTCTGCTCATAACTACCTCGGAGGAGCTCTCATTTGTTTTAAAATCCGATTTGCAATTGTTGACGTCTTCGCGATCTCCCTTTCCCATACTAGTGTTGTTCTTCAGTTTCACTCGTAACTTTTCTTTTAAAGCTTGAACGTACATATTACTTTCGATTTCAATGTTGCTGGGATATTCTGCCATGGAATGCTTAGTTTCTGAACAAGAACTTTCATAATCATCATAATTCTCCATTTTTATTCCGACAAAACAAAACGGAGTTACGATATCCTTCAAACATTCCTGACCTATTTTGCTTCCAAGATCTGGGAGAGTCTGATTTGTTTTCTCAACGCTATCATCAGATGCATACTCATTCAGTTCACTTGATGCTTCTGAATGCATTTCTTCTTTTACAGTATCACTAGACATGTCGGTGTTATCACAATTGGGAAACAAAAATTCTTCTTTCACATTAAGCAAATTGAAGTCTTTAATCTCCATATTTTCTGACAGAGATGAATTGTTTTCTTCTTTAATAAATGATTCATTAACTACACTTACATTTGAAGAAGCACTTTCTCCAAAGTTGGTCATCTGAAAGAAAATGAAAGCTATTTGAATACTATGAATAATACTGTGATACTTATGTCAACTGTGATTAACATAACATACAAACTACAGCCACAAATACAATTAACACTTCAATAGACAACTTAAAATCATGTCAATAAATCATGTTTTGAGTTTGAAAAGTCACACTACTAAACCACTAGTTCCCATACAAGATGTAATTAAAATACAAAGAATTTTTTAAAAAATTTTTGGACCAATATCACATTGCAGTAGAATCCTCACCATTTTTCTCCTTTGTATATCCTTCTGTGAGTACAGCTTCCACCAGTATCAGCAGGAAGCATTCATCTTACATTTATTATCTAACATCCAAGAGAAACAACACTTCTGTCTACGTTTAGCATAAAAATTATAATTATCACGAAATGTTACCACCTAGCATATTATCACTGAATGCAATCCAGACACAAAGGTTAACTAACAAACCTTAACATGTAACAAAGTACTGCAAATAAAACCAACAAAATTATCAATGAAATATGTTACAGTGGACACACACGTCGTTTGGTNTGTAACAAAGTACTGCAAATAAAACCAACAAAATTATCAATGAAATATGTTACAGTGGACACACACGTCGTTTGGTCATAAACCTGGATCCATACCAATTAGTACGTTTAATTTAAATTTTTCCACGAATAAATAATTTCACGAAAAGTCATCAACATAGAAAATCCAATAAAAACATCAATAGAACAAAACGGTAGACACAATATTCATAGGATCACATTTCACATAAATTAATAAAATTGAAACACTAACATCCCTCCAAATTAGGCTTCCAAGAATTTAAGTCAACATATGATAATTTTCTTTAACACAACACTCATTACGCAAATTAAGGTTATAATACATCACGATCCACCACGTTGGAAGTTATTATCAGGAAATCCCAAACGTCGATTGTCTTATCGATAGTAGGCGATGGATAGTATCGAAATCTATCAGTTGGTTCTCGAACGATATAATCAGGGACCCGTTCAGTGCCCTTTTCACAAACGTGGTTAGTAACAAGTTGTCATGAACAAGATAATTAGAACTAGCTAGTTACAATCGTTTCACAAATATTTCGCAAACTTGTCAATAACAAGTGAAGTATCTTCATACTTGTCAGTAACAAGTGTTTGGGGACGTCGGGAATAAGTGTGAATGCGGAGCTATGAATATTTATTTTAGGCATTGAGTTTTGCGTTTTCGGACAAAGATTTAGTCCAGTTGCTGCTGACATATTTAGCCACATATTCTTGATATTGGATCATGCAAAAGGAATGGTTTCTTCCGTAAAAGGTGAGTGTAAATGATCTTAACCAATCACCAGCAATTTGTGATTTTCTGTAATTCTTGTCATTCAAAAATTTGTAACGTTACAGGAAAACCAATAAAAGAGAATGCCAGATAAATGGTGTCTTTACCAATTGTAATTCCGGTTATCTTAAAAAAGTACTGAGTTGTACACCAACTGTTTTCCTTCCGTTGCTGTTCTTTACCAGAAGTGGGTGATGAAAGTTCCTTCAAATAATTGGAAACCATCAAAATTGTCTGTGATGTGTTTGGAAACATTAACATGAGAATAAAGACTAGAAGATGGAATAAATAACAAAGCTATATGGGAGATAAAAAATACAGCCCTATTACGAAGCAGTTCCTTCTGTATTTCCTAATTTCCCTGCATATTTTAGTACTACAGAAATAAAGGATCCATGTGAGAGAATATAGAAACTTAAGGAAGAACATACAGTTCATTTGAATGTTTTTAGGGAATCATTCATTTGACTGGACTGTTGGAAAATATGGTAATAGTTTTGTTAGGTTGTTTGTTTTAATGTATGAATATCATAACCTATGACCTAAAGAGAAAATTAATGTGATTGTAGAGCAAGAATATTTTATATTTCCTTCTTGATCAAGTGAAGCTAAAAAAAATAACTCTTGAGAATTGCATTGTGATGATGTTAAAGTTATATTTAATGCATGTATTTTGGAAGTTTACCTCAGATTGCTAGAAGTGTAAAAATTAATAATGAAATTGAATGTTTGTGTGTATCCAAATTTATTCTGTAGAGAGGTTGGAAGGTTAGTGGATATTTATGATTTGTAGCTTAATTTTGGACATATACTGCAAGAAATTATCAAGCAAGATTGTAAGATCTGTTGGTTTTTTAAGTTTTATCCAAACATATTTTTTACCAAGAAAATAAATTGTTAACTAAAGTTATTGTGCTGGGGCCTTCTCTATTTCATTAGCTATGACCCAGGGATAATTGTGCAGTAGAAATTCAGAAATACTATGACAATCTTCATTAAATATCAGCTGAATAATTTCCTTCAATAAGTAAAACTCTAGTCTTAAGTATCAAGGGTAAGAAAAAACACTTCGCAATATGGATGCCTGTTTGTATACAACGATGCGTGAATAGGCACTCCATATTGTTGCCAAGTGTTATGTAATAATCTTGTAAAACTTGAGATGGCNAGAAGATGCCCAAGATCGTTCCACCTGGAGGCTTTTTGTTGGTGCGGCCAAATATCAACTCTGATATAGATGGCCATGGGAGTAAGAGTAAGTAATTATCTGCATTTGTTGAATAATACAATACCTTGAAATGTGCTTAGACTTTAAATATTTATAGTGTTTATATGTAATATTCTGATATTAATGAAGAAATCCATTGAAAGTATACTTTATATTTCATTTATATATTGCTTTTGAATGATTCAACCTCATAACGGCTAATTCTGCAGTTCTTTACAAAATTGTCAAGAAAACCATTATTTTATTCAGGGGTGGGTCATAAAAAGGGACTTCTTAGTTTTTTTTATTTTGTATTTAACTCTGATATACTATATACACTATTATTTATACAACATAATTATAATAATGAAGATTTCTGAAGTGCTTTATTATAAGGATGTATTTATATGTCATGAAAAATTGTCAGCAAATTGGTTGAAATTAACGCTTAATTTTGAGAATAATGACAATCACGACAGGTGAAACCATTTTCCTCCAGTGGGGAATAAATGTAAGATATAGAAGCCAGAAGGGGGTAAATTCTTTGTTTTTTTCCCTGTAATTTGATTCCTGGTTGTACCTTTGGTGACAATGAATTTCTCACACAAAAATAACCAAGTTGCTCCCATCCTTATAAGTGATTTAAGTATATTGTATTATGATAATATAAGCATAAATATTAAGTATGTAAAGAATTGTGTGACATTAGTCGTTAGACACAATGTCTCTCACAGACTTCAACACTTAATACCACTTTGAGGATTGTTTTCTGAGAAACTGTCAACTATAAAAACTCAGCTGTATACTATATACTCGGAATTGCATGATCTGCCAGCTATAAAATGGTAAATAAATTACAAATCACAGAATTAATGTCACAGTCTACCACAGAGATTCCGTAAGAAGCAGTCAATACCATGCATGGAGAGACATTACACAAAATTACCCCAGGTAGAACAGACAGAAAAAAAGTTTGAAAGGAAACCAAATAAATAAACTGTGTTCAATGTGCACTTTTTGCAGTCAATCTACTAATCTCGTGTAGTTGCAATGAAAGAACCACGCACCATATTCCCCCAGACTCTCCGGCAACTTAATTAAAATATATTCACGAATCAAACTACAAATTTTTCAATAAAAACAACTAAAACAATTTTATTTACAGGATTTATACATACTTTTAACATTTACACCAAAGCAGGATATGAAAAGAAAAAGACATAACAGTGAGAATAAGACCACCAGAGATAATACAAAAAATGGAAATTATATTACAGGGTGGCCGGAATTCTTCTATAACAAATATCCCCGACTTTTGCAGTTTTTCCAGAGAATATTTTAAATTCTTTTCTGAAGTATTAGCAAACAGTTTTCAAGACAACTTGTGGAACATACAGAGTGGCAGTGAGGTTGGGAGAGGGGTAGTCGTCCCTCCCCTACTTTTTTAAGAAAAGATAAAAATTTCATTGTAACCGCCTAAAACTGGGAATTATAAAAAAAATTACTCCACTCTTGATGTGGTAATCACCAATTGTTTTTCCTTCGACCTATTTCACTGTTTAAACCATACTTACTGGAAATATGCAGAAAATGTCTTGTTAATGGAAATTGTCAGTTTTTTTTGCCCCCCGCCCCCATTTTTGATTCCCAATCGCCGCTACTCAGAACATATACAGAACATTGGCAATAACTGTACAACTGGAAAATTATTATTTCCAACAATTTTCAAAATTGGAAAAATAATAAAAGAGTTCTAAAGAACAAGTTTATTTGTGTGTGTTTATCACACGAAATACAAGTTAAACAATTTAAACTAGCAGACCTTGAATAAAATAAATTATTATTGACGATACGAAATAGTTTAGTTGTTATAGAATAATAAAATATATAATGCCCAAATTATTTAGACAATAAACATAATCGCTTATAACTCCAGTCTTGTTCAATTTGTTTGAGTAGTTTTATTTTTTTAAGTCTTCTTTTAAGTAAGCATTTCTACATACTTTATCCAAAATCTTTGCTTTCTTTATGAGTAAGTTCTCACAATTGTACATATTTTTTAAAGAAAAAAATGAAGTTAAATTGTTCAGAATATCAACCTGTTCTTATATTTCTTCTTGATAACAATCAACCACATTTTGGGCAGTTTTTTGCTTCTTTTCCACGTAAGGTCAAGTNAAGAAAAAAATGAAGTTAAATTGTTCAGAATATATCAACCACATTTTTTTGGGCAGTCTTTTGCTGCTTCTTATCCAAGTAGCAAGAAAGGGAAAGGAACAAACAAACTGTCTCCAATATTTTGTTTTACTTTGGGGAATTAATTTTTAATAATAATCTAATATACTTCTCTGTGTGAAATTTGGACATTCAAAAGAATGAACTTTGCAAATAAATATAAATAAAAATCATTACACAATTTTCAGCCAATTTCAATACTTTGAATTGATAAAAGTGACTGAATATTGTAATTCTGAAAAATTAATACATTTATATAAAATTTGGATATTATTTAGACAAAAATCCTACCATCTTTTGGTTACTTCCATGACTTTGCACAAAGTTCCCTGATTTTTCCAAGTTTTCCAGACTTTGTCCATCCGGTATAATCCATATAACCTAATAGAAATATCTTAAATTGCGGTGAACCTCATTGCCAGGTAAAAGATTAATTATGTTACATTGAATGAAAACGGGAGACTGGATCTAGATTTTAACTTGGGACTTCAGCTTTACGTGCTGATGTGCTTATTAACGTGAATGGGGTGGTGCAGTTGGTAAGCACATCAGCACGTTAAGCTGAGGGTCTTGATTTCAAATCTCTATCCCGTCTCCCGTTTTCATTGAACGTAACATAATTAACCAAATAATGTTAATTCTATCGGGATCACTGTTCCTCTTGCTTGACACCCAAGACAGGATAATCTTGCCACTCGATTCCTCTTATGAACTCATTACTCGAATGTTCCGTGTTGCACCTATCTGCTGCAGAATTGGAGTCCAACTTTCTGTTCTTGTCTTCCATCACTGATGTGTCCTCGTTTCTTTGAAAACCTGCTTTACAATTATCATCGTCTTCTGCCTTTTCAATTTTGATACAAGATCTGTTATTCAGTTTTATGCGCAATTTTTCTTTCAAACCTTCAACACCTATATTATATTCCGTATCACAGTTGGTGGGAAATTCTTCGGAGGAATGTTTTGTTTTTGAATTTGCAAAAGATGTATCACTTTCACAATCATCAGGCTTTTCCATTTTTATTCCAACAAAGCAAAATGGAGTGACACTATTGTTCAAACAATCTCCATCTTCTTCCCTACCGTGACTGGAAACAGTCTCGTTGATATTTGCAACTACGTTGTCATCAGGTGTACTCTCATCCCATTCACTTGACGCTTCTGAATGCGCTTCTTCTTTCACAGTGACAACACTTAACAAGTCCGTGTTGTCACAACTGGGAAACAAAACTTCTTCTTTCACTCTGATCTCCAAGTTCTCTCTTAGAGATGAATTGCTTTCTTCTTTAATAAATGGTTCATGAAGTACACGTACATTCAACGAAGCAACTTCTCTAACCTGAAAGCAAACAGTAAAGTATCAATACACATATAACCTCATCTCAATGGTATCAATACATCAATAAGGTTTTTTCAATTCTGTTAAAATGGAATGGAGAAATAACAACACATAGAAATCCACAAATAAATAAAAAAAATTAAAAAGCAACTCAAGTGCATTAGCACGTGGAGGACAACACGCTAGAAATGTTTCAAAAAGAATTTAAAGAGCTGATCCGTATAATCAAAATTAATTTGAAAAGTAAGTGTTCTCTTGTAACCATGCAGACCAATCCATTTGCTTTTTGATCCTCCTCGAGTACAGGCGACCACACGGTCAAGGTACAGTAGTAACAGACAGACAGGCAGACCCCACTGTGGTTGCATTTTGAACTTTTAGGGAAGGTGCACCACAAATCTACAATGCGAGTACATCTCTAGCTTCCCGGCATTTACCACATTTAAATGAGCTCTTTTCTATTAAGAACATAAAACCCAGTTCTTAAAACACCAATTTCGGTTTTAAGTTTTCATCAATTTCCTCTGATATTTGTTATTTCTAATATCCCCACCTACAAAATGAAACATGGCTACATATCACACACATAGAATTGCAGAAAAGAAGAGGTGCATATCTCACACAAAATTAATAGCAAATTCTTTACAATGGCTCTTCATTTTTAAAATATTTATTTAGAGGCAGACATTCCACACAACAATGGAGATTTAAAATTTAAAAAATAATTGGTATAATTAAAATAGAGAAGAAGAGAAAACCAAGGGCACACATGTAATTTCTGTCGATGGCTCCTTTTGTCAGAGCAGTCTTCAAGTGAAGTGAGGTGTAAGTACGCTCATGGAGAAGAAGCTACCCCAAATTTAATATAAAGCATTTGCAAAATAAATAACAGAATGGACATTTTTAGAAAGGTACATGTTGATATACATAGATCATTACAGAAGAACCGAAGGTCATTGGATTAACCAGCCGAACCCAAGGAACAATTTTTTTTTTTTCTCTTTCAGCACATAATAACTGACAGGTAGTGACTCAAACATTGATAGCTTGAGAAACCTTTGCTGGAAAGTTCCAGGAAAGTAAGACAGGGTAACGTGGTATCAGGAGTGCATTATATTCATAGGAATGTCAGATTAAGTGGCCAAATGGGTTCCCAGCCAGGGTCTCGGTCTCAACCACTCCCATTATGAGGGGGTTCTACTGTACGTAAAAATAAGTGACAATAGGCCTAATGAAACTCAATTAACTCCTTAGAAGGTGAGTGATGTTTATTAGTCAATGATAAGTTGGAAAGAACATACAGGAGAACTATAAGTAGAAACCAAAGTACTTGAATACTGGTCATAACTAACGTAAACGAGTGTATTCCTTTATGGTACAATAATTTGACTATTTAACACAAAATATGGTAGAAACAAATTTACCACTCTTTTCCTATGATGCATACTTTTGTAATTTCCCAATATTACTCAATTTTATACCCATAAATGTGTAGCAGGCGTTGGTACATTGTGTCATTTATACACATAATAATCATAACGTACAAATAATAGTCAAGGCCAGCCTCCTGACTATCTTTCAAACAGGACACTTGGGGTATTGTCTCAAGTTACCTGACAACAAAAGTTTCTTGATTCTAATTACTTCCTGCATTCTCAGACAAGTAACATCGTTTTAGTATCTGCTCTACCATTCACGAGTTTGACGCCAACAGAAGTTTAGAAAAAGCTGCATTATTTAGAACTAACGCATCAAGAAAACTCGGTACTAACCGTGACTGCTACTAAAACAATTCTAATCTGGCACTGTCTTAGAACTATACAAAACAAATCATGATTGTATACTTTGTCTTGAGTTACACAGCATCGAAAATGCAATAAATGTAAATCTTGTTTTGTTTGATCACTTTCTTATATTTTCATACATTAGCTCGCTTTATTTCTTATCTTTGTGGGTGTTCATCGAGAACACACGAGAAATTCTAGCGATATAATTTACAGTCATTGTTGAAGAAGAAAATCATCCCTACAAATGTATAAACCAAATTTGACATTAACAGGATATGTAGTGTAGTGTACTGTACATTGAATAAAACAACAAAACATTTTACTACACATGTACTTTTTTTTTTTACTTCGTAGGGGTTATCACACCCTATATTTAATACTATATCATTTAATAGTAGTATTCTCAGAGAAAGGTAAAATGAAAATTATCTTTAGCGTTGTTTTCCAAAACTATCTTTTATCCCGGGCCTGAGAGTAGCAAGTCGACTGCTCATTGTACGTGTTTATATTATTACATGGGTAATACGAGGTTTAGGTAAAATGTTATGAACAGTAATAATTCCATACAACAATCATCATCATTAGTCATAAATCAATGAAAATAATGAAAATGCAACTGTAACAGATTCTCAACATAAAATATATAGAAGTAATGAAAAGGCTTAGTTGTAGCAACTTACTGATTCTTTCTTAACTATGGTTTTCCTGCGTTTTGGCAGTGCATTTTGCATATGCGATGGAAAATTAAAAACGGTTGGAATTGCATCATTTTTAAGTTTTCTCCTTACAGTGTTTGGCAATATCATATGATAGTCATCTTCAGTAAAATGTCTGCTGCATAAAACACTGTATTTGTTGGGTTTGAAATTTTTCCTTTTTGTTGCAGTAACCCATCTCTTAAGAAGCGAACTGTTTTCAACAGGGAAGCTAAAAAGAAAAAAGAGGGTTAAACAATTTTTATGCCAGAGCCGGCAAGGTGAACGCAACAGAATAAAACTTATAATTTTATTCTTCATATGCAGCTATTTGTGAAAAACATTACAAATAACCTAACCATTACAAAATACTGCACTTAATTTATTGTAACTTCACAAATTTATTAATTTAAAGAATAAGACAACAGGAATTATTAAGGGCTCTTATGACCTTGACGAGCCCAAAAGCCCCACAAACAAACAAATAAAAAAGGAAATATCTCTCTTTACTGAGAAGAGGGAAAGGGAATGGTTTAAGTTCAAGAAACCCTTCAATGAATTCAACCAGAAATTTACTTTTTAGAAGTAGTGAAATAAATAGCTTACTAGTGGAAGGAAATATCGCTTTTTCTCTTCCATCGCGATGTACAATTAAATGCGGCACAACTCTTCACCATTTATTACAATTTTGAAAACAGCACATAGATAAAACTGCAAGGCGCAAAAACAGTACAGTTAGCTGCAGAAATATGAAAAATCTAGAGAAACGTACAATATCATTGCAGCCATAACCTCACCAACGCGGATCATCATGTTGGCAAACCCAAAACAAAACACGAATCAATACATGTTAATTGTTTCCCAACGTCAGCTGGTAGATAGCGTTACTTCTGTACAACGTGAGAAGTGCAGGACTGATAAGTGGGCCGAACGCTCTTGGGCCCAACATTCACTTTATTAAAGTCCTTAATCTAAAGAACTCCCGTCTCATATTAAAAAAAACTAGATTATATTGTTATAGTACCAGGAACTGTCGTACGAGATATTCCAGATGTCGTATGAGTGGACGACCCGAGAACGTTTCGAAATAGCTTCCAATATTGAGTACGTCTAAAATAATTGGTATTATGGATAATTAGAAACAACTGCGGGGTACTAGCGTTATAAAATATATAGAAACAATTTTAATGAAAGAAATATTGTGACGTGACCACGCAAGTGAGCAATCCAGGGTCGCCAGGGTCGTTCCTTTTGTTACATGCGGTTCTCGCGGTTGTCAGAGGAATAACATCAAAACAAATAATCGTAACCTCTACCAAATTTTTCTGTAATGCTTTGAAATATCGTTTTTTTAAATACGTTTTGACTAGTGCCATCAAATAAATTGTTAATAAAATTATCAGGCGAGTAGTTTAAGTTGATAAAGGAGTTAATTGTAGTACAAACAACATTAAGTATTGTTTTTAGATAACGGTGATTAAATAATTAACTTCTTTGATATGATTTGGATAAATGATCATCTATCAACAAATGAATTTTTCATTTCATTACCCCACCAGAATCACTTCAATTTAAAACAAAGGATTATTGTATATACATTGTTGACATAAAAATCATATCCTCTGCCACATTTTTCCTAAAACACTTTGAAATATCATAGATTTTCTTAACATCTCAGCTACAGTGCCATCATATAAATAGTTTATAAAGTTATCTGGCATGTTTCTTAGTTAAGAATGGAGGTAATTGTATTACAAACAACATTAGTAATGGTTTTTGAGTTAACAAAGTTCTTCATAAATTACAATTTTTTAACAAATTTTAATTTTATTGTTTGCTTATTGTTGACATTTTTATACTTGTGGGCTATCTGAGACCATAATTTTGCTTCAACAGGTTGGAAAGTCAGAATTTCTATATTGATCTTAGGAACAGTGGTTCGATTGCATTTGTTAAATTTGTTTATAAATGTTTTAACAATATAAGTTATTTGATGAGGGAGAGAAATAATTGAAATTCTGTTTATGTAATAAATTCTTATTACGATTGTGTTATTATGTATATTTTTTTCAGTTTTAAAATTAATTATTTACTTTTCTTATTGTAAATCATTTATTTGGAATGTTGAAAAAATTGAACAATGAATATTACGTTTATTAATGGGTAAATTAGTTCTTAGTTAGTTTTTTGTAATGTATAATTATTCTGTTATATTTCTGTTGAAAAATTTGCAAGTTTTTGAGTTTTGTGTGGGTATGAAATATTAGTTTAGTTTTTTATTTCTTCAATAAATAATTTTTATAACAATTTATTTTATTTCTCAATTGTTATTATACTTTGTGTTAATATTCTTTGGTTTGTTAGATTGAGATGTGTTTCAACAATGTGGCTACATTTTTATTTTTCACTGGTATATAAAGAAAAAATNTGGTATATAGAGAAAAAATAGTTTAAATAATTATTATTGATAAAAATTTGGTATTAATTTTGCATCATATAGTAGTAATTAATTCAAATGTAATTATCAACGTGATGAATTATTTTTTATAAGCATCTTATTAAATGTTTTTTAGCTTAAGAAGAAAGCTGACACACAAAAAAGGTTGTAACTGGAGATCGTTAGATTTTTTTATTTTTGGGGAATTAATAAGTAGTTAAATAGTACTAAATATTGACACTAATTTCATTTGATTGTTATAAAATCAGTTCCAGTTTAATAAGAGCTAAAAATGTCATATATCGGAAAACAACATGAGCCTTGTTTTATTCAGGAGCTGTGAGCTAGCGTTACAGTTGCAGTTCGAGTATTTCTTTGCCACTCAAGCTGAAAAATACACCTCAGGTCTGCAAAACAGCGAGACATATCACATAGATAGAATACCTCCGAAGAATTGGCATCAGTCATTTTGATAATGCCTTTTTTTTTCAGTACTTTGGGATAAACGTAAGTAGAAATAGACTTGGCAATCTTGTGTACCAGTTGTCTTCAGGGGAAAACTAAGATTTAGGTCTCTGTCTATCGTGCACTTTGACTTGCGCAGGGGAGTTCTGGCAACCTTCCCTTGCATACCTTCCCTCTTCCTTTCTTCAAAGCAGATGGGCGACATCTCACAGAATCTTCGTTCTCATGTTACCACAGGCAACCTACAGCCGAGACCGCGGAGTCTATTTATGTCTATGTCTACGTTCGGGAAGTCACTGGAACACGCACGCTGGAGATGCTGCAAGTCTTTGCAGAGAGAAAGAGAGAGAGGGAGAGATGTTTAAAAATAATTCCTTGGATAAATAATTACAGTGGATGTTGTGTGAGTGGGTAAGTTAAGTGCAGGGTCTTTACAATTAAAATTCGACTCTAGATGGCCAAGTAAAACTACTGGGCAAACTGTAACAGTTATTTTCATTTTCCATAAAAATTCACA
The DNA here is from genome assembly GCA_002313205.1 of Laupala kohalensis. NCBI lineage: Eukaryota > Metazoa > Arthropoda > Insecta > Orthoptera > Trigonidiidae > Laupala > Laupala kohalensis. The sequence continues at coordinate 150,671 of NNCF01130088.1, read as the reverse complement.
AACAGCGGGGAATGAAGTGGTATAGACACAAGTCATTTGACTTTTCGGTGCCATAAGTGCGTCTCAAAGTTGCAGGTCTCAAGTGTAAAGAGTCGACGATGTCTGTAACACTCATCCTCATGAGCTGCTGTTGAGAAATGCGATTAAACTTGCTTTCAGAAAATAGTGGTGAGCATGGTTTGCAACATGCTTCAGAAACGATTAAAAACATTTTAATCTTATTTGCATATATTTCTTCCGTGTTCCTACATGTGATAACTTTCGGTCACGAGAAAAGGACGAGGAGTCGGGAATAGAACCCGGGACCCCTGCATTGATCGCAGAGGTGTTAACCATTTCATCTTCCGTTCGCATTCCACAACTGTACACCACTTCCGCACAGATTAAAGCAGGATTCCCGGGTTCAATTCCCGGCTTGTTGTCATTTTCGCCTGACTGAAAATTAACACATTTTAAACTTTAGTCTCCATGTCTTATTTCACTGAAAATTGGTGCACTGATGATGAGTTAATAAAAAATTTTAGGTGGCAAATAATATCACACGACCTCCTATAAACTATTAACAACTTTGATACCACTTCATATATTTCTTAGTCCGTAATTAAAGATAAATTATGAAGACCCTGCACTTTAGTTTTTGCTCTAATACCCCTACGTGACATTAACACAAATCATTCTTCTCACTGATTTTGTCTCTTTGCAAAACTCTTCTTCACTTCTTCCAACAGAATCATTGTGAACAATAGATCAACCACTTGACACTAAAATCTCTCAATAACTTGGGTTATTCGGAAGTTCTTGGAACAATGGGTGTTTGATGTTGTTTAAGTAGAATGGATGAAGAGAAAGTACAGTCTGCTGTCATCGAGGGCAAAGATTTAAGTTTTATTATTAAAGTTAATTAGTTAAAGAGAAGATAGTTTTCATTTGCTTTATTATTTCTGTCGCTTCTCCTTGCCTACTCGAAACCCAAGTCGTTTCTTTTCTTCCACAGGACGCATCGATTGTACCTGCAACAAAGGGACACAATGTAAATATGGAAGAAACAATTACTCTTTTGTCATGGGAGTGTGTTTCTCTCCCATTTGACACATTGTCATTGTCAGAGAAATTGGGAAGAAAAAAATGTCTTGTTCTTTCTAAAAATATTTTTAGATTTTGCTTTTAAATATTTAAATATAATATTTATATATTAAAATTATATAATAAATTTATATTAAAATTATATAATACATTTATATTAAAATTATATAATAAAATTAATATTTATATAATAAAATATTCTTTACAAAATTTACGTACATTTTACAAAATTTACTTAACACAGAATAAGCCATCCAAGTCTCAGGGAGACAAACTATCTCAATCCTTATTGTTTTCAAGACAAGTGTCAGACAGTTACTACTTGGGTCATTCTTTCTATAATTTCCCAAAAAGAGACCGACCTCTGTCAATCACGTGAAAATTGTTTTAAACGTTCATAATGGTGTGAAAGAAACATAAAAAGCAATTGTTTCATTTATACAGCGCATTTTACTCTTAGGACATCTCAAAGTTAGTTTTTCATGAAAATGTACAAATTGCGTGCACTTGGTGCAAATTAATTCAATAAACAAATGATGAACAAGTATGAAACGTGCATAAGGGTAAATTTGTGTTGATATTATTCCATTTGAAAACCAAAACTACATATTTGGGTTGTATATATGACTCAAAGGTTATTTTTGACCTCTCAGAGGTCAAAGATGCAAAAATAATTTGACAACCGATTTCCCAAAATACAACATATTTGTTTTTTTTTTTTTTATACTTCAAACTGATGAGGGAACTTTGAATTTTCATTGCAGCCATTTTATTTATAAATGTTATTTATAATCAGAATTTCCAAAATCTCTTTAATATGGAACATTAGACACTTAGAGAGAGAGAGAGAGAGATGATAAAGGAATAACATATAGAGTAATAAATCCAATAATATAAAAACACAGAAAAATCAAAATTTAGGATTAAAGGTATTTTAAGAAATAAGCTCATCAATTAAGCAAGAACAGTGAGGTAGCAACAAGAGACACACAAAACAGTGGCCTAAACTGTCTGAGAGGCCTCAAGCCAGCTGCAAAAAAGAATGATCTACTGGGAGGTACGAACAAACATAAATTTACAGTGAAATACTGCACATGAAATTTGAAAAGATCCATGAAGAATAATAATTTTTTTTTTCTATTTAAGAAAGGTTTTAATTTTTTTGTATTGTAATAAGGATTTATTAAATGCAGGAGGGGATATGCGACAATCAATGAAAATCACCAATCTGCTGAAGCAAAATCAGTTGTTGCTAGTTAAATAAAATGTTCAAAAATAAAGTGCTTTCTATGTAGTTAATAGACAGTTACTGAGGGAGATTTTTTTTTTTTTAATTCAAAATGGATATTCAACTACCACTGAACCAAGGATAAGGATCAATGCGTTACATTCTAGAGGTTCCTTTAACATCCTCCCCACTGAAACAGTGGCCAAATATTCAATGTAAAATATAAACAGATAATGAATAAATTATTATATAACAAGTAAAACTATACATCATTTAACATGAAGTATGTATGAATTCACTAAATTAGTAGTCAAGAAAATAAATTTATAGCTAGAGGGTAAATTTGACGAAACATATTCCCAAGCATCTACAAACATGAAAATCATGAACAATCGATTTCCAAAAATATAAGCGAAAAGTACTTAGAAACCAAGCACGTTTTGATGCAAATAAGAACATGACAAAGTAAACATGGAAATTCCAAAATTCAATTCAGATGAGTTTTTGTAGATCATGTCAAGAGATTGTCTGACAATAAATACTGAAAGAGTAAACAGTTTAAGAGCGCAGAGAACAAATTTATCCCAAAAATTCAACTGAAAATTTAAAGTAAGATTCCTTGTAATCAACTAGTAACTAACTAGTGAATATATATTCAAATAAACAAGTTACATTACTATCTTCACTTTGGAGAAAAAACTTTGTAAAAAACTGACTAATTACATTTACACGGGTAATAATTTGTTTAAGTGGCAACACCGAAGCTTGAGAAAAGGGCATACCAATGATGTGCATACGACAAGGACAATACATAGAATGCAAATACAAATTATCACAGTAAGAAGGAATTCTACCTGGATTATTCGTGCTGACAGCTACCTGCTTTCCAGTCTTTTCTTTTTGCTTTACACACAATATAGGAAATCCTTGACATTCAGTCGCTCTTATATACTCGTGTCTTGAATGTCCCCTGTCGCATCTATCTGCTACAGAATTGGAGTCCAACCCACAGTTCTTGTCTACAATGCCGGGCGAGTCCTCACTCGAGTGAAAATTGTCGATGTCGTCTACACTTTTCTTTCCGATACAAATACTAGAGGCATTGCTCAATTTTACCCGCAACTTTTCTTTTAATACTTGAACACCTATATTACATTCTCTTTCGTGGTCGCTGGGATAAGATACTTCTGGGAGACGCATTGTTTCTGAATTTGCACAAGATGCGTCACCTTCAAAATCATCACTCTCCACTTTTATTCCCACAAAGCAAAACGGAGTTCCACCGTCATTCAAACCTTCTATCCTACTAATTCCTCGAACAATCTTTTTCATATTTGCATTACAGTCATAAGGTTCATTCAAATCACTTAATACTTCCGAATGCATTTCTTCCTTCACTGTAGCAGTTGATATATCAGTGTTCTCACAACTGGCAAAGGAAATTTCTTCTTTCACTTTACTCAAATCAAAGTTTCTAACCTCCACGCTTTTTGATGGAAATAAATTGCTTTCTTCTTTAAAAAGCGATTCATAAATTACGCTTATATTTGAAGAATCACTTCCTCCAAAATCAGTCATCTGAAAGAACATAGTACATAATTAATAAACAAGAAAATTTAGAGATGGTATGTACACCGTGTTGGTTAGCATGACAATACAAGAATGGATAGATTTGATACTACACCACATACCAAATGTTTTATTTCATGTCACGCATTTATCATAATGATTATGATGTCCAAAGGTAGAAAAATACTTTACAGGAAATTGAGGTATACAGAACTTACACATTGATGTAATAATAAATTTAATATCCTTATGTGACATACGTACTCTACATTCCAAGTGAAATCTTCGGAGAAATGTGTAGTTTGTGAATTTTCCACAACAACAAAAAATTAATAAAGAAAAGTTAGCTAAAAATGCTTAAACCTTTTTTGCAACACAATAGGTTTGATACTGTAATATTTAGTGTTAATTTTTTAAATATTGCATTTAATACAGCAAAACTGAGGTCTAAGAGAGAAAATATTCTATTTTTGTTGAATAAGAAAAATATTCTTTTGAACTTGCACAGACCTTACAACCATTGACGAAATTTCAAAACTAATATACATGTTCAACCGAGGAATTAATGTACCTAAATGTATCTAATGTATCTATGATATATTTTTGAAAAAAATCATTATTTAAGAGTTCTTTACAAAAAATTTAAAAAGACCACACACACATACACACAGCAGAATTGTTTCTGGTTCCAAGGATTAATCAAATTTTTCCTGGCCTACATACATTATAACTGTGTAAGGAAACTAGACCTGTCCTATTTCTCTTAATTAGTAGCTGTTTGAATAGTGAGATCATAGTTTTACGTGGATGCAACTTTTCTATCTCATCTAGAGAAAATAACTCTCCCTTCCATGACCAAGGTACAAACATCATCCAAATGTAAAATTATTCAATTTCATTTGCTCTTAATAAATTCTCCAGTAATCATCTTGTAATACACAAGAATACTGATGTAATCATTGCATGACATATTTTCAGAAGAAAGGTTTCTAGATACTAACAAAATTAATAAAAACTGAGAGCAACTTAAAATAACAAATTTCATAATCAAAGTTTCAAATATCAATGAAAAAATATCAATTTGGTCCCGAGAAATTTTATCATTGCTAGATAAAATAAATGCTCTGGGGAAAAGCCTAAATTAGTTACAAAAAACAAGGTTTCTTGATAATAACAAGACTTGTCAAACAACACTATCTACACTATGCTAAAATAAAATATTATTTTATTCTAGTTACACTTGCAGACTCATTCAGACTCATGCAGACTCTAGTTACACTTGCAGCTTTTCAGAAATCATACAGTATTCATTGTAATTTGTTTGCATTTCTCCTTCGTAACTAAGCAATATGGCACAAACTATTCTAGGGACTACTTATGGTACTTCACGATATTAAGTAGACACCCTAGGTGTCAAAAGGTAATTTGTCAATAGTTCAAATTATGGTGCTACTAACATGAAGGGTGGAGGCATGAAGGGACAGGGGGGAGGAGGTCTTGACACCCCCCCCCCCTCCTGAAAACACAAAAACAAAATGAAAGTAAAAAAATGAAAATATTGATACGGATGCCATTCAACTTCTCAGGAGCAAATCACACATCAGGGCAATATTTCACACCTATCAGATCTATCGTACATTTTACTAGTTCTTAATATCTTTTTCGTGTAAATGTGAAATGTAGCTTAGTGCTATTGAAGCTTATCTACATGGGGTGATAATAATAATAATAAATTTATTGTGAAAAAACAGTACAAACTGCGTATGACCACGTGGAGGACAATAAACTAATTTACTCTCCACAAGCAAGCAAGGGACGATCCCATAAATTCCGATCAAGGGCCGTAAGGCAGAGGCGGATTCAAATTTTGTTTGCATAAGTTCTTAGATAAGATAAAAAGTTAGCTGCGAGTTATAATACATATATAATGTCAATATGTTTGTAATTTAACGCAAATGTGTTTGTAAATTTACATGTACAAGTTATTATCGAACTATAGATTATTCTGAGTATAGTGTTTAAAAAATCATAAGAGTTGAAAAAACACTAAATTCACGATGTTTTGTTACAATAAACACGCCCCTAGACAAAGCCTAGAGAACCTGTATAAGAAATCCGCCTCTACCCGAAGGAAAAACGGAGAAAAACCCGGGCCAGGATGGGGCTAGAGAATTTATGTACACAACCGTGCCAATGTTGAGTACACATAAAACTAAATTAATATGAGCCAAACGGCAACACAATCATGCAAGAAAATAGTTTTTGAAATTGTTATAAGTTATTTAAAAAGTGCTACAGCAATGGCGTGATAAAGTACAAGACGAATTTAACTTTTATTAAAATCAATAAATTCTTTTACAGTGTAGAAGCACTGGTGCAGGAGGTAGTTTTTAACCGCGGATTTGAAGATATTCAATTTCATAATGTCTTTTATATTCTTGGGCAGGGAATTATATAGAACGATTCCCGAATTATGCAGTCCTATTCGGCAAAGAGTGGTTGACACTCTAGGCCGATGAATATTATTACTATTGCGAGAATTGTGTTCGTGAACGAGACTGTTTCGTATAAAGCAAGGGTGGCACTTCAGTAATTCGGTCTTAACAAACAAGACCGTTTCATAAATATACGAGGTAGGAGGTGGGCCGGTTAGCTGGGTTTACCAACAACTTACAGGGATTAGTAAGAGTAGTTAGTAACAGTTAGAGATACCAGGAGAGGTAGGAGGTGGAAAGAAGTGTTTGCTTTTTGTGAACTGGGACATCAATGTGAAAAGCTGCAATTTTTTTGGCCCCTCTGGGAATTGAACCCGGGATGATTTGGTGGTGAGCAAGAATGCTAACACTGATCCACCAGTGGAGTAACATCTAATTCAACATAATGTGAGGCAATGTTGTTGCTTTTCCAGCATTTTGTCACATTAGTCACTATCCATGCCCCCGTGCCCATTGAGGAATATCTGGCTAACTCCACTCGATCTACCCCCCCCCCAGGGGACTTACATCTAGTAAGTACGTGTTTGGCGAACACGGGTCCCCGAGTTGAGACTGGCATTACTTCCACTTACTTGTGCCATGCTCCTTCCTTTCTCTTTCCTGACCTCCCTTTGTCACCTCTTGTTCTTTTCGATCCCGTCGCCATTAGGGCTAAGGTATCTTTCATTTTCCCCATTCCTCTCATTTTTTGTCCTACCCCTCATGTTATGTGCCCCTACTCATTGTAGCCCCCCCTCCATTCGATGTATGTTGTGAGATATGTTTTGGTGTGTTGTAGATCAGGAGGGTTTTTAGTGGGTAGGGTTGAATCATTCGA
>NNCF01130088.1:107629-143388 GCA_002313205.1 Laupala kohalensis | reverse complement strand
AATCCACTCGATCTAGGATCTTTGAAAGTTATGTCGTGTTTTAGTGCACATATTGTGATGAGATGATGTATCTTCTTGGCCCCCTTGCCCCCCTCTAGCTAAAAATCTGGCTATGCCCTTGGCTACTAATGTTAAATATTTTCTTAATGACTATTATTCAAGATGGTACAAACATACCAGGCACTAATCAAGCATACATAACCATATATGAAACGTTTAATAATGTTACCTGTTCTTTTTTATATCAAAATAATAATTATAACAGAAATTAATTAATTACGGTGCATTAAAAAACTGACTCATTAATTATACTGTTTAAATTGAAACAATGTATTTGAACAATGGTCTGAAGTCTGACTAGAGTTTTGTGACTTTTGTTGAATAACAACCTCAATTGCCCAGAAAGGCAAAAGGCAAATCTCTCTCTCTCTCTCTCTCTTTTTCTATATTAAATTTCTGACACAGGTAATAGTACTCAACACCAATGAGAAGTACTTTAAACAGTATTAAAAAGTAGTCCCTTCAGAGACACTACGCATAAGAGCACATACAACTTTGAGAACGTTTTATTCTAATATTTTTCCAAAAAGGTCCAAATATTATTTGACAACTAGATAGATTTTTTTTCTTTCATTAACAAAAATATACGTTATTTCATAACAGCCATCAAGTTGTTCATACTATCTTAACATGAGATTGTAGCAGGAAATGATTCACAATACCTCTTCATGTGTACGGCCTCTGGTGCACTGGCTAAATGTTGCATTTCTGCGTCTCTCTTGTCTTCTTCTAACACGCTCCGTTCTAAGAGTCAGAGATCGTTTCCTAGGCATTGTACGCAACTAACACAGATCTTGGTATGACGAGAGCGCTCGCATAAATACGTTGAGGCATTCACAACTTGAAAGTCACAGAGTAAAAGAGTTTTGATGGCATGAATTATTTTTGTGGGTTTTTTATGTACTAGCCTTGCTGCAGAGTAAAAATTCATTAGAATGCAAATATGTACCCAGACCACAGTAATTTCATGGTTATCATATGAACTGAATACTCACAAGAAAGGCTAAAATTTGTCACTAGTTAAAAAATTTGTCACTACAAACGAGAGACCTGACTAAACAACAAGTTCTGGTGCTATATAATAAAACAATATTATGATACTAATTTATAATTAAAGAAGTGTCCAGAGTATTTCTACATATTAATTCAGTTATCATTCATTTAGATTCTCCAGCCAATTATGTATACTTAAGAATCAGTTTCACATCAGTCACTAGCTCAGTAGAATAAAAGTGATTCTGCTGTTGAGTATGAAGCAAATTCTTTCCTACATAAATGAAGATACACAGACCAAAATTTTGGTAACACAGATTCATAAAAACTGGTCATGTTCAACTTAAAATATGCACTAGTCACCAAATATACAAATGTAAATATACTTCACCAAATTTCAAAGAAATAATGAGCTTGTCTACTCAAAATAAAATGACAAAAGTAACAAACTCATCCCTACACTGCAAATGAGAGAACATAATGTTATCAGAAAAACTAACATACAAAGCTGTAAGTGAAACAAACTGTTTTAATATAAACACAAAAATTACCAACCACTTCTTTTACTTCCACACAGGGCATAATGATTTTGAAGGCTGCCTAACTTCGTAGAGAAGCTAAATTCAATTTGTTTCTCGATATATCATTTCACCAATAGTCTATTACCATAGGCACCAACAAAGTCATAAAATTATCCATCTGAAATTAACCAATAGCAAATAATATTCAACATAATTCCATAAATGTGAGACAATTAACATGAATCATAATTATGTACTCATGGCATGGTAGACACAATATCCAGGACCATGCATAACTATTCTGAAGTTCAATGAAAAAATAAAACTGAAAACCAAGACTACCTTGCCTCTCTAACTTTTGTTTCGAGAGCATATTTTTATTCGTATATTACGTACGGAGAGACTATATGGAATTTAAGTCCTTTATAAGAAAGATTTATTATAAAGGACTCAACATGGAATCAGCTGATATGGTATTCAACCTCGATTACCAGGTCATTACCATCTGAAGAGCGCCCGAAAGACACTACTTGAATCGATCAATATTTATGATTCGATACTAAAGTATCGAAGGTGTCGAAATACGAATCGATTTTCATTCAGTACAAGATTTCCGACTACCTGATTCCATCACGACCTCCTTGATCATGCTATGACAAAGACAATGTAACTAGTATGAAAGCGAGAGGAACGCGAAAGAATTTCGCATTACCGAACTTTCCAAAATCCCTAGAATACTTTCAGCCTATTTTCTACCCACACACGTATTATCTATTAAGTGTAGCAATGTTATACCCGTTAGTTTCACAAGGTAATGATTATTTATAACGTCTTTATCATAACATTTCTTTAACCATGAGTAAGCTTTATGTAAATTTACCAGTAAATAGAGTAGCAACAGAACTGTTTATTGACCTGTTTGAATACAGTAATACAGTAAAACCCATCATTAATGACAATAATCACAATGTACAAATTATTAACATTCTTTGGTAATTTCAATCTCAGAAGCCTATAATATAATATTTAACATTAATCTTTATTTTACCACATTTCACTCAATTCACTTCATGTTTTCGGAAGACGTATCTTCAGCTGAACAGACGTCGATGTGGGGAACAATGTTCGGTGGCCTGAAGGATGAGTGAAAGAAAGTGAAGAACGAGGTCAAAGAGAAGTTTCATGGAAGATGCTCAGCAAGATTTTGGATCTACAGGTGTCTGAAATTGTTGAAGTAAAGCAGATGAAAAGAAGGGACTAGAGTCGAAAATGAGGCTAAACGAAACTAAGCAGACTCCAATCACACAAGATAAGTAGATTCTACGGGGTTTATTTATTCTAGAGACTTCCAACCAAAGGAGAAACACAAAAAGGAGAGACTTAATATAAGCTATGTTACAGAGTCTCCTTTGATATACATACCTCTGAAAGAGGTTTTGATAGTACCAATTTTAAAAATAAACAAACAATAACATTTTTCGCTAAGTTGGCACTGTTCCGAGGCAGGTATAATCGCTTTCAGGGAACAATGTATTAGTGAGGCGCCGAATATATTCCTCATAGTCGTGTAACCTTGTAGTCGCCGTTCTTTCTATGCACAATACAAAAAAACATTCTTAACCAGACGCCGGTTCATCGCCAGGATGAGTTCTTTCGTGTGCTACCAGACTAACGCGCTGGGCAAACGATTTTCCACACGTCGTGCAAGAAAACGGTGTATTTCCGGAATGAATCCTCATATGCGCTCGTAGATTTCCGCCCTGAGAGAACGACTTGCCACAGATCGTGCATACAAAGGGCCTATCGCCCGAGTGAGTTCTCGCGTGCGCTTGAAGATTACACCGCTGAGAAAAGGACTTTCCACAAGCCTCGCAAGTGAATGGTTTATATCCTGAGTGAGTTCTCGTGTGCGCTCGTAGATTTCCACGAAGGGAAAACGATTTTCCGCACTCTTCGCAAGAGAAGCGCTTATCGTCCGAATGGATTTTCTTGTGTGTTTGGAGATTACCACGAAGATTAAACGATTTTCCGCACTCCTCGCAAGAGAAGGGCTTATCGTCCGAATGGATCTTCATGTGCGTGTGGAGGTTGCCGCGCATGGTAAAATTCGTTCCACATACGTTGCATACGAAAGGCTTTTCTTTAGTGTGTATCCTACGATGCGCCTGCAGAGTACATCGCTGCGAAAACGACTTGTCGCATTGATCGCACGAGAAAGGTTTAACCCCGGAGTGGATCCTGGAATGCGCTTGAAGGTTGCTGCTCTCCGAAAAGCGCTTCCCGCATTCGGAACACGAGTAGGGCTTATCTCCCGAATGCACTCTCCCGTGTCTCAACAAGTTATTCTGTTCCGCGAAGCGCTTGCCGCACTGCTCGCAAGAGTGGGGTTTGCAGCCGCTGTGGACGCGGGAGTGCGACCTCAGATTGCTGCGATTCGCGAACGCTCTCCCGCATTCGTCGCACGCGAAGGGTTTCGCCCGGGAGTGAAGGAGCGCGTGCGCGTCGCGAGTCCCGCGTCTCCGGAACCCTTTGCCGCACGTCTCGCACGAGAAAGGCGCCGCACCCTGCTTCGACTGCTCCGTCGCGTCCTCTGTGGTTCCCCGTCTTCCTCTACACGCATTCGTCGACCCTGCAACAAAAGGACGAGCAAATGTTAAAGACACGGTAACTCTTTCGCCTCGAGTGAAATTGTGGTGAAAAGTAGAGACCTTATTTTGAGAGAAGCGTTAAGGGTGGAATTTCTCATATTTCCGGAAAATGCTACGCGCAGTTCCTCATAATGGTGTATATGGTCACGTGATAGTGTTGTCGTCTCCTCCTCCCTTTCCCCATACTCCATCAATGTAAGTCGAGAGTAGAGTGTAACAGCCGGCGTCAAAGGGGTTACGAGAATTTTAGCATACTAGATATAGCTGTTATGAGAAATCGACCTCACGCGACCTCTTAAAGAAGCGTCGACAAGGCTGTCGCTTCTCTCTTAAATCGAGGACTCTAGTAGTGAAAAGTACACCACACAATCTCATCCCCTCTCAAGGGGACGTGACGCAGGTTAAACAGGAACAGGTCACACGTGGATGAGTTGTACGGGATTCGGGAGTCGAGGCGGGTGGTGCAGTGGATAGCACACCTGCGGCCACAAAGGGCGGTCCCAGGTTCGAGTCCCGGTCCGTCGCAATTTTCACCCGGCCGTTGACGATGCAAACACTCGTCTTCGAGTAGGTCCTCGGAAGTTTAGTTAAAATACAGAAATTCCTGCTAGTATGTAATATTTCTCTTTTCGGTATTGGATAATCTTTCTGTCGATTTTAGAACGCAAAAGAGGGGGATGGTTTGGCGGCGCGAGCGCGGACGAGCAGAGAAGGGAGACGAGACTCGGACACCGGAGGGATAACACGTCCCTCCTCACTGTGTGCGATTAGCCGCATCACGAAGGGAAGCATCAGTTTTTGTTTCGATATTCGAAGAATTCGATGCGCAAGTCGGGCTGAATATTTCGGTTTCGTCGCGAAGTAACGAAGACAGACATCGTCATCGGACACCGTCCACTGGTTCTGTGATTTAGAAAAGACTGTTCCCCGTCGCGGAGATATCCACCGACCGGTCATCGACTCCACGAAACGGTGAATGGTCCTCTGAGGATACGAGGGAATCATTTCCGTCCGCGAAACTCTTCTAGAAAATCCTACGCCAGCAGCTGTGTTTGGGGTGAATGAAAGACGTCTCTCTTTTTACATTTTTGTAGTATTTGTAAATGGGAGGAAATGTAACTAAGTGCTATTGAAACTTATCTCCGTGGAGCGACATGATGAAGGAGGTGGGTCGCTTAGCTGAGTTTTCCAACAACAGCCCACGAGGTAACAGTAGTCGTAGTTAGTAACAGTCAAAGTTATTGGATAAAATAGGAGGGTTCACTTTACAGTAGTGACAGCTTTACGAACTCGGGACATTAATGTGAAGAAGAGCTACAAATTTCTGACCCCAACCGGGAATTGAACCCGGGATACCACCTGAGCCACGGAGGTATCCCCCACCTCCTTCTAACTCCATCGCCAGTGGAATAATGACCCAACGACGTGAGTTCTGCGGTTTGAGGTCCAACCTGGGTCTACACATCCCCTGATGTCTATCTAGCGGGGTCTGAAATTTTATCTTACTTATTTGTCATCCTGAGAACGTGTCAACAGAATCCTTTTGAGTGCTTTGCCGTAGGTTCCACACAGTATCAAGAGTGGTAAACTTTCTTTCTTGAAAATGTAAAAATTGGGTGGACTACTAGTAAAGATATCAATCTCCTTGACAAAGCTAAAAAATTAGTGAAATTGAATTTTTCATTTTGTGTAGAATTTCAGTTAATATTTTGTATTTCAATAATTAATAAACGTATTTTTTTTAAATTTAGAACACCGCTGTCTTCTTTCCCAAAGGAGGGATTTAGTTTTGCAGTACACTTATGAGTGTGGAAAACCTCAAACCCTTCAGGTTTATTAATAGAATTCCTTAATTAGTCTCTAAATTATTTTTCAGTAGTAAGTTACAGTGTCTTTTTAATATCCAAAAATATCGATGAAAATTTCTGACAAGTTTCTCAAGAATTACGATTGAAGACATTTTACAGAAAGAGTTTGTCTTCGAGATGACTATTCTTCCTACTACAGAATAGATCATCCATACTAATACACAAATGCGTAACACGATCAGGTGTCTGTCTGTTTGTTACTTAACCACGACTAAGCCACAGAACCAATCGTGATGAAATTTAAATAAGGAGATTGTTAAGATCTCCAGGATGAACATTGGCTAACTTCTATTTTAGAAACACGTGAAAAGAAGGACAGAAAATGATTTTGACCATAAACATCGATTAAATCGGGGAGAAAAAGAGGTATATTCGCTTAAGCCGCCTAAACGGTGAGAAGTAGGTGACAACTATGAATGGCAATATTGTTTGCCACAAAGAGTACAACACAAAATTCTTCGATAGCATCTGTGTCTATCTACGAAGGTTAGCATACTTTATCGGAAAACAGTTATTATAAATAGGAGTGTTAAAATATTTCAATTTAAGAGAATAACTTAAGAAGGAAAAATCGATCATCAAATTTAATAGGTTTTTGATTCGTGCATTTAATAAAGATTAAAAACATCTTTATTTCATAAAATTTGGACAAATAGTTCAAATTTTAAAAGTGTTTTAAAGAAACAGTGCAGCCGTGCTATGGTCGCAGAAGGGAAAATTTGACCTGCGAGTGGGTTCGTCGGTCAAACAAGTAAAAAAGAATCCGGGCAACGCCAGGTATCAGTTAGTTCTTGTATAAGGTCATTGGTTCGGATCATACTTGTTAACACACAGTTGTAATAATAGTTCAAAAAACAGACATTCAAAAAGTTGTATTGGCATTTCCCAACAATTGAAGAAACATGTGTGCACCTTAACAGAAATGTTATGCAAAATTAAGTTACTTATTGTTACNTGCGTATGACCACGTGGAGGACAATAAACTAATTTACTCTTCGGAAGCAAGCAAGGGACCATCCCATCAATTCCGATCAAGGGCCCTAAGGCAGAGGCGGATTCAAATTTTTTTTGCATAAGTTCCTAGATAAGATAAAAAGTTAGCTGCGAGTTATAATACATATATAATCTCAATATGTTTGTAAGTTAACGCAAATATGTTTGTAAATTTACATGTACAAGTTATTATCGAACTATAGATTATTCTCAGTATAGTGTTTAAAAATCATAAGAGTTGGAAAAAAACACTAAATTCACGATTAATTGTTACAATAAACACGCCCCTAGACAAAGCCTAGAGAACCTGTATAAGAAATCCGCCTCTACCCGAAGGAAAACCGGAGAAAAACCCGGGCCAGGATGGATATAGTGAGTTCTTTGACAGTTTTAGAAATTATGAGCCGCTGTTGAAAATGTAGAGTAGCTACATGCACTACCCAATTTACTGTAACTTTATTCATACAAATTTCATACACCACAAGAAAACTTTTTACAAAATCGACATTACTCTCATCTACAATCATAATTATATTGATACAAAAAAGACAGTGGCAGGAATCTCTGCTGAAACAATGTGAGAAAATAAATTATTGTCCACAGAAAAAGGTCAGTTTTATTTCAATACACTATTTACAAAATGTTAAATATTGCACATCGTCAACAGCATTGAGGTGAAAATTGCGATGCATCTGGACTTGAATCCGATGAGGTGGAGGTCCTGGTTTCGATATTATATATATATACGAACAAGCATTTGGGTATTTGGTAGAGAATTTGGACAAATATGAACAGACTTGAGATCGTCTATACATCCGGATAAAACTGCACCCAGGGCCATGACATGACACAGAAGTGGAAATGGATTGGTTTCTTTATTATTTCAAGGTGTCTTAAGAACTTAACTTATGTACTTTAAGAAAATCAATGAGACGGATTACAGCATTCACCTTGAGACTAATTTTGAAAGCTCCACGAAAAAGGGTGTCGTGGTCCTGTCAAGGGTGTCATGTCATATATTCCAATTAAATATATTATACAACATTAGTTGGACTCCAGACAATATTTATTGTCAACTAATAAAATAAAATATATTTCATAACAATATACTCAATCAATGGGTATAAATAGTAAATTAATATATTCCAAGTCATTAAATAATGACCATTTGGTGATGAACAATTTTCAGAACAAATTTTCCATACTAAAAAAATAATGAGCAGAATTTCCTTCAAGTTCATATTGTTAAAGATTGGAACAATGTTGCATTCTTCTTCTCTGACACTATAGCCCTTTGTGGGCTTTGGCCTTCGCGGAGGGTAGAGTTCGCACGATATCTTGACCCCGGCACTAGGAGGAAGAGATGTGTCAGCATCTCGCTCCGGCCGGTTCGAACCCAGGATAGATCCTGGCACTCATTTTATAGCAGGTTGAGTAGGCCTGGGAGACCGTCTGGATGTTGAGGCGAGATGAAAATCCTCACCTCACCGGGGATCGATCCCTGGCCATCATGCCTGCAACTCAGTGCTCTATCCACTGAGCACCCGCTTACTCCATGTTGCATAACATCAACAACAAAATTCAAACACACAAAGCAACTAAGCCAATGCCAACAATGATATAATGAAATACACCATATAAACACATATTCATTCATTGATGTTTACGATTATATTAATTTGTTGAAATGTTAATCATAATTTATCTGCAATGTTTCTGAATTGAGAGACTGGCAATTATCTTTTTGCGTTTGCTGCATCATTTTTCTTCTCTGACTAAAAGCTTTAACCCTTTCCGTACTTGTTTTGCGTTCTCAGGTTGCTTCAACGCCTTCCACAACAAAATTTTTATAATCATTATTATTAATACCATCAATACATGTCAGTATTGTCTCTGTAACAAGAGACTGACCACTATCCCTCTGCGTTATGTGCATCATTTTTTGTCTTTGTCGAAATGCTTTTACCCTTTCCGTACTTGTCTTACGCCTTCTTGTAGCTTGTACAGTTCGCGCAACCAAATGTTGATAGCATTTATCAATAGTTCCATCAACATTTGTCTGCATTGTTTCTGTAATGAAAGACTGACCACTATCCTGCATTTCTTGCATCATTCTCTGAGGAAACTCTTTTAACCTTTCCGTTTTTGTATTACGCTTGGCTTGTATTGTATTTTGTCTGGCTTCTATAATCAAAGGTAGATACCTCTTATCATTAATTTCATCAACATTTGTCTGTATTGTTTCTGTAACAAGAAACTGACCACTATCCTTCTGCATTAGGTGCATCATTCTTTGTCTTTGTCGAAATGCTTTTACCCTTTCCGTACTTGTCTTACGCCTTCTCAGAGCTTGTACAGTTCCCGCAACCAAATGTTGATAGCATTTATCAATAGTTCCATCAACACTTGTCTGCATTGTTTCTGTAACAAGAGACTGACCACTATCATTCTGCGTTATGTGCATCATTCTTTGTCTTTTTCGAAACGCTTTTACCCTTTCCGTACTTGTCTTACGCCTTCTCAGAGCTTGTACAGTTCCCGCAACCAAATGTTGATAGCATTTATCAATAGTTCCATCAACATTTATCTGCATTGTTTCTGTAACAAGAGACTGACCACTATCCTTCTGCATTAGGTGCATCATTCTTTGTCTTTGTCGAAATGCTTTTACCCTTTCCGTACTTGTCTTACGCCTTCTCAGAGCTTGTCCAGTTTTCACAATACAATGTTGATAGCATTTATCAATAGTTCCATCAACATTTATAGGAATTGTTTCTGTAACGAGGGACTCACCTCTATTCATCTGCATTTGCTCTATCATTCTCTTTCGTTGTTGAAAAGCATTTACCCTACCCGTACCTGCATTGGACCCTGTAGGTACATGTTCAGCTTTCGTTAGAAAGTGTTGATATTTTATGGAAGTTACATCATCAACATCTGTCTGCACTGTATCTGTAACAAGAGACTGACCACTGCTTTCTTGCATTAGCTGCAGCTGCATCATTCTTTGTCTTAGTCGAAATGCTCTCACCCTTTCTGTACTTGTATTTCGTCTCGTGGTTGCTCGTCCGGCTTCCGGTACAGCGTTATGTTTTCCATCCGGTACAATATCTGTAATGTAATTTACACGCTAGTAAATATGTTCGCATTTATTCTGAGAATACAAGGTGTGCTAGATAAGAAATGAGACAACATTACTGTGCATCAACTTACAATGCCTCCCTTTTTGCTTGGAGTTGAGGTTGAATCGTGATTTTGACTCGGAACAAATGTGAACTTGCTGCTGTCATTACGTGATTTTGAGAGCGTCTGACATGATGATGAAAATGGATTGCCCAATATAACAAATTTCCTCCACCAAAAAGTCGTGTGACTCTGCGAATCGGTTACTGTCACGTACATAAAGTGACAATGATCTTACAGAGAACATTCTATTCAGTTTGACAGTTTTCAGATGGCATCAATACTTTTTAGACGGCCGACAACGAGGAAGATGGAGCTCGGGTGGAAAGAGATTCAACCTAAAAAAAGATGACAATGTGGAAAAAGCGAAGCCTCTCATGAGGTCAGCATTTTCAGAAGCGAGTTAAAAATCAGCTGGGTTCGGGATAAGGGCGGCACGTGTGCGATCATCAACGAATGTTTGGCACGAAAAAGGATTCTTGCGGTTCTTTTTATTCCCCGTGACTTCTTTTAATCCTGACTTACGTGCGCTGAATAATATCGAAGAGCTGAAAGTTTTTCTAGTAGAAGCCGTCGAGAGCTGCGGCGAAGACTGGAAACGCCACCTCCGTCGCAAAGTAACTACCGAAGGGGACATCTTTGATTTGAAAAAGTGTACAAAATCAGTCTCATTCCTATTGTAGCTCACCTTGTACAAGTGTATGTTAATGCGATCTACCTTCATGCTTCGGTGCTCCAGCAACATCCACGTCCTCCTCCTTCCTTTTACGATATTCCTTCACGCATTCCGCATTCCTCGCTCGTTCAGCTAATGAATTTCCCGCCTCTTCCCGTTTTCTTTTCCGGTATTCCCTCATTCGTTCTGCATTTCTTGCTCGTTTCTCGGCCAACTCGTTACCTCCCCCTTTTCTCCGATAATTCCTTCTACGTTCTGCTTCAAGGGATGCGGACGGCGGAACATCTGAAGCGAAAGATAAAGAGTACTGTGACTGAACTCAGAATGAATAACTCTACACGAAGGGATGAATTTAGGGTGGAATGAAAAACTCGGGATCAATGGATGGTCTGAATCGGTGGATGAATGGATGAGTTGATGGAGGGAGGGAGGGATGAATTGATACAAATGAGTATATACTGTAACGTGATTCGATGCCGTTCTGTTTTGTATCGCTCCGAGCGTTTCTCCTTCTCAACACACGCTCTCCACCAATGAAACTGTTCCAATATTTCCTTCGATCAGAGAGATTCATCCATCAGCGAAGAGCAGATCATCCTCAGCACGATCGACTCGAACAATAAAAACTAAAAAATTGTTTCATTAATTCTTAAAATTCGCCATTGACAAATGTTGATAAAATCACAAAAATATATTATAATTAGAAGGGGGAAATCAATACTTTACATGAAACTCAACATACACCCTCCGAGTTCACACTAGCTCCAGTTGGTGGAACAATACTGTAAACTGTGGATGATACAAATCAGCGACAGGAGTGGAAAAACTACCCCCTGATATTTATTTTTGAAATTGTGAAGGTCAGGTAACTCTTGTTAAGTCTTTGTAAAAGTGGAGCATACAAATACAAAAGAGAAATACGGTATTTGACTTCACAATAACTTCTAATCAAGAACGTAAGAAGGTATATTCTAAGGACAACAGTTAACCTATCAAAATGTATGTTAATAAAATCGAAGACAGTGGAACAAAACTTTTGGGAAAATTCCTTCTCATTAACTTAATTTTTTAAAATATTACATTCTTTTCAAATGTTCAAGTGGATTTCAATTGCTCAGTGTGAGAGTATAGAACCTAGAGAATCATTTATTGACATGACAGCCCTCTCAGAAACCAAACACAAGCAAGCACAGATCTGGTGAGCGATAGTCTCCGCAAAAAGAAAAAAAAATAAAGTTTTCCCCTGATAGCTCGTATCAAAGAATCGTTAATTCTTCTCTACTCTCATAGCAAATCCAACGCAATCACACCTTGTTCTCATCTAAAGCAAGTGAGTTGGGCATCGCCAGTAAAACTGACATTAAAAAAACAAATATAAAATGGTCAGATATCTGCCATTGGAGAGAGTACCACAATTCGTGTCTTAATCCCAAAACATCCCGGTCTTCATAACTTTGTTCAGTCAAATAGAGGACTCGTTGGGAATTTAGATAATTCTCCAGACTTGCCTTATTTCATCTCTCTCGGAAGTTATGGGTGTTTGCTCAAAATGATCCACTCAAACTAATCAAAGAAATCGAAAATTGAGAGCGCCTTCAACCTCTTGAAATGAATAGTAGTTTTCTTCCTGGTGACAAAACCCCATTCGGATAGATCTTTAATGAGACTCACGATATCTCACTGCATAGAACACAAAGCACTACAATGACAGAATAATCAGGATTCACATCCAGGAGAGAAAATTACAGATTGACCAATATTTTTCTATAACAAATTTCCCCGACTCTTCCAGGTTTTCCAGGGAGAACTTTTAATTTTTCCCAGATTTTTTGCAAATCATTGCAAATTAATTTTCAAAATAACTTATGGAATGCCTTTGAATGTACATTGACAATAACCGTAGATTTGGAAACAAGTTAGGTAATCAATTGTAACAATTTTCAAAATTGGAACAAAATTAATACAAAAAGTGAAAAGAAGTAGATAATTTATATGCACTCATCATGATAAACATAAATTAAATGTGTATTTTTAACTCGCAAATGTTGAATACAATAAAATATCATTAACAGTAAAGATTTGTTAAAATAAAGAATTGTCATAAAATACACTATAAGATGCTCAAATTATGAAGACAGTTACAATTACTTATAATCCCAGTCTTATTAGAGTACAGCTTTTTTATTGTCTTAATTCTTCAGGTTTTCTTCATATGCTTTACCCTGAAGCTTAGTTTTCTTACAAGTAAGTTCTCTCAATTGTTTTGTACCATTGCGTTTTGTGGCTTTTTGTATTATTTATGTGTTTACCATCCCCTGCTTTTTCATTTTTCAGGTGTCTTCATAGTGTTTATAGAAATTTTGCACAGCATTAAGTGTGTGCTTGTTTTTCATGCAAGAAAGGGACAAAAATTACTTCCAATATTTTTATTTTGGGAATCTTTTTCGAATAAATCAGAGTATTAGGCACTTCATTGTGGAAAATTGGGATATTGGAAAGTGCTATGTTGTAAATAGACATAAATAAAAGTAATTACACAATTTAAGTTAATTTCAGTTCTCAAAATTGAAGAAAATGTTTTTCTTTAATTCTGAAAAATAAATACACATATGCCATTTTGATATTATGTAGAGTAATTTTGCCAAAAAAAATTTTACACAATTATGTTATTTCCCTGACTTCATACAAATTTCCCTGACCTGCAAAATTCCCTGACTTTTCCACGTTTCCCGGACCTTTTCATACTCTGGCTACCCTGAATTACTCGTACTTCAATGTCCTAGATTCCCAGATTAACTTTGCCAATATTAATTTTATAATTTTTGAATCCACCTCTGCCTTAGGGCCCTTGATCGGAATTGATGGGATGGTCCCTCGCTTGCTTCCGGAGAGTAAATTAGTTTATTGTCCTCCACGTGGTCAAACGCAGTTTGTACTGTTTTTTGACAATAAATTTATAATATTAGTACAATAACAATAATTAATCTTTTGTCAAGCAAGAAGTTACAAACTGTATAAGACCGTGTGGAGGAGCACAAAGTAATGTACTCTCTGGAAACAAGAGCAAAGGACGGAGTCTCATTAATTGCGATCAAGGACCCTCTAGCAGAGGCGGATTTATCACCCCACTCAGAGAAAAGAGAATAAAAATAATTAAGTACCTGTCATAATACCAACACATTCATAGCACACACAAAAGTTATTTAACAAATACCTATTATCAACTCTTTTTTTTATTCGGAATAACTCTTAATTGGAGATAAATAATGACAATAGTATTCATGAGACTGTCACCCTTAAGCAGAAGTAGCCTAGAGAGCCTATCGATAAAATCCGCCTTTACCTGAAAAAGAAAACTTTAGAAAATCCCAGGCAAAGTGAGAATCCAAGGTCTATCGAGGTCAAGAAACTGCACAGCTCTTTGTGAGCTTCGAAAGGTCTGTCGTCTGGTCCTGTTTCTCATTTGGATCTCAACTCCATGTCTGCATCCATTCAGTGGCAGATCTACGGGGGGTGGCTAAGGGGGCATTCCCCACAGATTTTCCTTGGATCTCCAAACTCTCTCAAAGCACATACTGGGATGTTTTATTTAAGCTCAAGGGCAAAATACTACCAATAATTATTGAACATTTTAGTTAGACTAAGTATAATAACCAACAGTGATGGTCTAGCGGTAGCATCTTCGCCTCCACGATCCCATTGGCTGAGTGGGAGAGCCTGGGTTCAAACCCTACTCGGCCAAACTGTGTGAGATTTTCAGCTGGGGTTTCCCTCACCTACTCCAGACAATGTATGTTCGGTACCATAAGTTCCCCAACAACCCAACATCTCTCCTTCCCAATTCCCATACCCAAGTCCAACGGTTAGGTGGAAGAGCAGGCCTCATGGCCTGAACCTCCTTTTGCCAAAAGGTATAAAATACATAAATAAATAAATATAATTATTTTCTTTTTTGCACATTGAAGAATAGACCAGGTGGTGCAAACCATATTCAATAAATATTTTGGAAAAAATATCAAGATAAAAGTGTGCAAAAAGACAAGCAAGAACAATACATTAAATACAAAAAATATTAACAACGCTGAGAAAGAAGATAGTCTCACCTGGATTATTTCTTTCCGTTGCAAACTGCTCCACAACCTTATCTTTAGGATCTATACACAAGATGGGAAATTTTTGACATTCAATCCCTCTTATGAGCTCGTTACTTGCATGTCCCTGATCACATCTATGCACAGTAGAGCAGGAGTCCAATTCACTATTCTCATCTTTTGTCACTGGTGTGCCGTTATTTGTGTGGAAATCAGATTCGCAATTGTCAATATCCTCAGATTTTTCCATTTTGATATCAATACAACAGGGGTTACTCAGTTTAAAATGCAAATTTTCTTCTAAACCTTCAACACCTAAAAGACATTCCCTTTCACAGTTGCCAGCATATTCTGATGAGAAATGTTTTGTTTCTGAACAAGACAACTCTCCTTCGTAATTGTCAGGTTTTTCCATTTTTATTCCGACAAAGCAAAACGGACTTACACAATCATTTAAACCTTCTTCACCATCTTCCCTACCAATACCGGGATCTATTTCTTTTCTATTTGCGTTTCTGTCATAAGGTTCACTAGATCCTTCTAAAAGCATTTCTTCTTTTACTATAACAGTTGACACATCAATGTTCTCACAACTGACACGTGGAAATTCTTCTTTCACATTAGGGAAATCAAAGTTTCTAATCTCCATGTTGTCTGGTACAGATGAGTTCGTCTCTTCTTTTAAAAGTGATCCATGCACTAAACTCACATTTGAAGACACACTTCCTCCAAAATTTGTCATCTGAAAGAACATAGAAAACCGTCAATATATCTAGATAATTGGGATCTAGATAAGAAAATTTTGGGATAGTTTATACCATGAAAATTAAACCTACAAGACAAGCCGTAAAAATACAAGTCAAGCATGAAAATCACACAAATTGATAAGCAATATTAAAATGTCATAATTCGTGTAATCTGCTTCTGCTTCAATAAATTTTAAAAATAGGTTATCAATAGAGTGATGATTTTAACTTTTACGTAACATAAATTAAGGGAAAACATCTATAAACTAAAAAAATAAAAGAAAACAAATTGAAAATAAGAACTGTAAAATTATTAAGTGATCATCAGCATTGAAAACAAATTATCTTGTCACAACTTCACAATAATTTCAAAAACTGAATACTCTAGAGAAAAATGAAAATAATAGCAAAACAAGGACTTTCTCATTGGTAATAACAAGAAACAATATAAACCTACTTCAGATGAATAGAAAAATACGACTCTGAATACACAAGTGTTCTATACTACCAAACAATCATTCAGCTAATCATTGTCTCAGTTATTTCTATAAATTTCACAATCAATTTAATCACAGTGATGATAACAATAGAAATTCTTCTGTTAACCAAGAAGTAAATCTTATGATACAGAAGTACAAATTGGAACAATCAATTTACTTATCCTTGCGAACCATCAATTTGAGCATGCAGGATACATGACAAGCTTGTAAACAAACATACACAGGTCTAGATGTGTCTTTACAACTTTAGATAATCTTCAAATTAATGATACGCTAGTTCTTTCAAATCAACAGAAAATGTCACAAAGAATTTTACACTGGTTATAAAATAGAAAGAATAAAATAAGACAGAAATAAACTAATGAAGCCTTATACAAGAAAATCGTTGTAAAACAAATAGCACAGGTCATTCTAACAGCAAAGCCAAAACAATCTCGTGCTTTACCTCCTTCTGAATCAAAATTATGTGTGCCCTGTTTTTCAACTTCAATTCATAATCAATGCATTCTGGCATTCACTTTCCGGAAATGTATTACACCATCAGGCATCAGCAACTAAAACAAAAATCACAAACTAAATTTTACAGCACTCCTTCCATGAAAGAATACAAACAATAATCATGAAAACGAATGTCTACACACTACACACCGAAAGCAAAATCTCCCGTACTCCATGAAAAAAAGGAAGGTTAGAAAATTGAATTAAAGTAAAAGTGTGACCGTAACTCCGGCGTTAAAAGGGTTTATTTTAACTTCATATTATTTCATTCTGTGCTTCATTGGATCAGCTGATGACAGTTCAGGCACAGCCATTTTGTTAACAGGAACATTGATTGACATTTCCAACAGATCGCAATGAATAAAGCCGGGCACTACAGAGAAAGTAGCGCTCCATAGCGGCAATTAACAGTAACTTCCACGTCCTTCAACATTACCTATCCTGAAAATCGAAAATTCCCGAAACTCGTGCTTCGAAAAATTTATGGGAGCACACTTTTTTTGAATAAAAATGCGATTTATTGAAATTTTGGCACAAACTGACTTTGTAGGCCAAAGGAAAGAAAATAATACATGACTCCGATTAATTCATGGAAATCTGAAAATGGTTTTAATCTCTTCTTACAGATGTAAAAATAATAATTTCAAGTTTGCACCAATTTCCTCCTAGTGCTTGAAGTGGGGAGGATACTCAAAAACTCTTGAAATTACGAACTCTTATTACGTTTTTTCAAAAGTAAATCGAAAACGACTTTTTAAAAACGACATTTACGTGAATTTAAACGACATTTACGTGAATTAAAGTTTATTAATTTCTATGTCGAATGGGTACATTACATGCGAAACTGCGTCAACAGGTTTTAATTTACTGGGTAAATTAAAAAAACAACAAAAATGTCATTTTTCACAAAAATTGCACTTTTATTTTTAAATGTTTTAGGTCATCAAATACTGTGTCAAAAGAACATTTTAATATTTTCGTCATCTCCCGAATAACTCACATATATTCGACGTATTCCTCAGAAGATAACACTAATAAGTATAATGAATAGCAAATTAGCTTATTTCATTTAAAACTCCGCGAAGTGGACACAATGTAAATTCAAAACATCCGTATTTTTTACATTTTTGTCGAAAGACGAATATTGTAGAATTTGTATAACAGATTTCTTATGTAATATGCATTGCATTTAAAATAACTCTATGATGAATAACAAAATTTTAATGTGATGCACAACCAAATCTTGTACCTTGTATCTATCGATTCTTGAATTTTAACCCTATGCTTACCAGAATGGAAAACTAATTATGTTCCAACATGTTTAAACACCGTATTAATTTTTCTATATCAATGCATATTACAATTCAATTACATGAACATTCCAAAAAGAATTTCAAATTTAATTCAATGCATTTTTCTCACTCGTCATTGAAATTTAGGGGATTTGAGAGGGTTTAACAGAAACTGATGTTCACCATCGGTTGCGACCTTTAACGCATACATTTCCTCTACGGTTGACCCATCAATAATGGCTTTTCGATCATTGATGCATGACATCTCTACTATTCTACCATGTTGGGGAGCATTTCTGCAACCACAAGCTCTGAAATAACTTTGAAACACTTCCAGGAGGTTCTGTTTAGCAATTCTTGTGGCGACGGTTGTTGTATCAGTTACGATCTTATTTACATTTTTCGTACCAGAAATACATGCTACGTAACTTTCAAACCACAATGAGTTTTATCACAAAATCTTGTACATGGTGTTTCTTGTTACATATAATTTGGAAGCAATAGCACCATCGTTGGGACTCCTGGGGAATAAAACCAAAATGTGTATTTAAAAATTAAAAACAGAAAAAAACCCGCAATGTTCAATTTTATATCTTCTAGTATTAATCAACATAAATTTGTTCAAATTCCTGGTTATGTGGAGCGGAGAGCAGAGCGTTCGGTTTACCGTAGGGCACTGTCACCATGTTGGCTTTAGTGGGCCCTCACTTCCTCTTTTGTCGTTCCTTCTCATATCCTCGCCCCTCTCCCTCCAACAGTTTAACGGACCCTTAACATCTATACATCCAACTTTTTCTTTTTCTTTTTAACGAATTGTAGGTCGATGTGTATTTGAAGACCATGACGAAGGATTCATTTCTCTGCCCTTTCGACCAGCGGTGGATCCAAGATTTGATTTTGGGAGGGGTCCGTAAAGGGAAATAATAGGGTGTGCGAGTCTCTCCATCGAATTTCGGACTAAAATGGTAAAATTGAAATATAAATTACGTATTTTTTTAGATAAATCACGGGCAGAGAAACATAGTGAAATATCGCAGCCCTAAGCTCTCACGTAGGTGTGAAAATCTATAAAAGCGAAGTAAGTCCTCTGATGTCCTCTTTTTACACAGACTTTATTAGTTATGATTTCTTTCAACGGCCAAACTTTTTTTTTATTGAAGTAAAAATACCTTCTCTTTTCATTATTGGCTGGATCCACCATTGCTTTCGATCTTGGTGGCAAAGACCGATCGTCTTGATATCCTCATCTCTCTCGCTTCATGGAGAAGTGTTGGGCTCTGGAATTCAGAGACCCGTCACTCACAAACTTCTTGGCGAGGGCTTTTCCTGAAATGTTGACTCCATATTAAACGTATTCGCTTTCAAGTTGAGGAGGATGCGGATCTCCACGTGCAGTGGATTAGTAATAATGTGAGTAGTCGCTCTTTCAATTAAGAAAGGAATCTCGTTCATAATTAGTATACATTTAGCATAGTTGATGATAGTGACAATTTTTTAAAACTTAAATCCACCACTACCCTTGGGTCCTTGATCGGAATTGATGAGATGGTTCCTGTCTTGTTTCTGGAGAGTAACTTCGTTTAGTTTCCCCAATGTGGTCACACACTTTGCAACTGCTTTTAGAACAAGAATGTAGGTTGGTAGTGTTTGTATGCATGTGTATTTATTTCATATAATTATCGAGATACAGTACTCAAAAAATTGATCATTTCATTTACAGTGAAAAATTTCACTTTTGGTTGTGTTTCTAGTCATGTATTGGGTAAAATAATAATATTAGCAGGAAATATATTAGAAATAAATAAGTTGCAAATTCATTTCGCTAAGTACACGACGACACCAGAACATACAATGGTTGTCTGAATTTTATCGAAAACAAAGAAGTGTAAACTTTGTATTTTTAGAAAAATTGATATAAACAATTTCTATTTTAATGTGTGAGTATTAAAAATAAAAGGAAAGCAAACACTCATGTATAATGAATGAATTATGTAGAGAAATAAAAAAGAAAGAAAGGGGAAACTATAATATAATAAAACACTGACCTTTTTTTAATCCCAAATTTCAAAACGCTCGTAAGTCTGAATCTTTCTAAATTAAGAAATAAACTGCAGGTCTCAGATAATGTGCAGCATACCGGAAGCAGACGAGGAGGGAAAGAGAACTGGCTAATACAATCAATGGCACAGAAAAATCTTTACTGAACAGTGTATCGCGTCAGGAATCTTACTTAATTGACTCATTACATATACAGCCAAACAACGCTTGTTTATTGTCATATTGTACTTTGTGTTTTGCTCATCGATGGAGGTGTTTGATAGGAGATGATTGATTGTATATTTTACGGGAACTTCCGTACAAAGTCTCCTAAACTCAAATAACACGAAAATGTCTCTCAGAAAATCACTTACCAACAAACAACGCAAAAGGGACTTATCTTTCATTTCTTGCAGTGTTTCACAAACAAATGTCCCATGTAAGTTTTCAAACAGTAATCCTCACATAGGGATTAAACCCTTCCAGCTTCTAAGAAAGTAGGATATGGGTTGTTAATTTTTTTTAAGTAAGGAATTTTTCAAATATGGGAAATATTTGTTCAAGGTTGTGATTAAGGTTCACTAAGGTGACAATTGAAAGAGAAACTTTAACAGTTCAGGTAGTTAATACTTTTTATTTCGCCACTTTTTACAACTTTTCTGTGCCATGAAAACAAACATCTTTTACCTTGGGATTTCCAGTGGAGATGTTGCACTCCACTTTCTCTTGGAATGGATGTACACAGGGTAGAGTTTTTTCACTGGCACCCAAGCCACATGCTTCTCGACAGAGTATTATAAAGGCATCATTCACAGAAATAATGAACAAGTAAAAAAAAAATCAAATAATAATTCTGGCTTCTGTCTCTCTCCAATTCACATATTTATTTTCTTTTAATCACCACATCCAATCCTCCCAATTCTGTGTTGTACATTTTCACAATTATTGGACAAATTATTTGTATCGTCATATGAAACTGAAGACGATGTTTTACTTCTCTCTACTTCTGTCTCTGGACAGAAAGAGAGGGAGCCATTGTGATGTCATAGAGACTCCAAAGATAAATAAGAGGGAAAAAGTATAAGATACAATAATAAATAAAAATCCTTTTTAAAAACAATATTAACGTATATTTCTTAATACGGGAATTAAATTTGGGAGTAAAATTTACTGAGAGTTTAACTAAGTTACTTGAGTTAACATTGGGGATTTACTGAACTGATTTAACTTAGTTGAGATGGATGAATAATTGTAATCAAAATATGACACGGGTGACAAATCGGGCAGCAAGAAAATGTAATAGATAATGCTGCACAGATTCCAGTTTTGCAATATCTTTTAGTAAATGAGGTGACCAGATTTGTCTTCCATGTGTCATAATTGAAAGAAGGTATGTATTTTTTAGGCGACTAGTGTTTTATGTTGTAATGGACATAATCCCGGTCCAATTTGATCTCAGGGGTAACATTTCCACTCAATTAAAACAATGTATGGCTTATGCTGATGATTTATTGCTAATCGCCAGAACAAGAAAAATATTAGAAAAGGTCTTCTCTGAACTCAAGGTGAACTCCTTACAATATGGACTATCCGTCAACATACAGTGGTAATAAGACCATTTGTTACATACGCAGCCGAAACATGGACTCTCAAAGCAAATGACATCCAAAGGAGAATGATATTTGAGAGGAAGATTTTGTGAAGAATATACGGCCCAATGAAATTAGAAGATGGCACCTGGAGAATAAGAAGTAATAGAAAAACATATAAAATAATTAAATCTAGAAACATAAGAAATTTTATAAAGGCACTGAGACTTAGAGCAGTGAAAAAAAAATCTTCAACCGATTCCCCTTATCCACCAAAAAAAAAACAGGTGGAGAGATGATGTGCTGAATGATATCAGGATCATTAAAATCAAGAACTAGACCACTAAAATAATGGAAGGAAAGGAATGGAACGCTCCTGTGACAGAGCACGCCAAAACGTTCTACAAAGGAATGTTGTTGTACCTTAGAAGAAGAAGAAGATTAAGAAATACATCATAAGGTAAAATTGTTTGTTCAATCATTTCTAATACGTTTCAATTATTGTGTATAATTTACACCAGGATAAATTACAACAAGAGATAGCTAGTAAATCTTCAGCCATGTTACTGTCACGCTCATATTCTACCAATACAAGACTTAAGCCGAACTGGTACAGACTTTCACAAGAGACAACCAATATACTTTCTCTGGAAAAATTAAGCGACTGTTGCTTAAGCCACGTTACTTTTATTTTCAACATAAGGTACTCAAAAGACCACACACCGAATCTCTCTATTGTCTTTCTTTCTTTCTAAATACAGTTTATGTTCTCTTAATACAATATAACCTCATCGGCAAAGTGTAACGTGCTCTTACATACTTTGTACTTATTTTTGTAAAAAGGTCTCAAGTCCCCTGATTATTCTCAAATAAACAAATAGCTATTATAAAATATAAATAATTTCCACATCAAATACAAATTATGTGAGTATTCTAACAATCCATCTCCACAAACGGATTGTTGGAGTCTGAATGCTTGCTACATAAAACAAGCTACATCACAATATCTCACCCATTGAGTTTGTTATCAAAGCAGATATATTCGAAGGGATTGGCCTGCAATGTTTACATAAATTCTACTCAACCTGTCTGAATCAGTTTCAAGGTTGCACAAAGTTTTGAAATTCACAATACTAAAAATTGCTTTGATGAGTCTGTTTTTGTAATTTGATTTGATATCTAAAAGTTTGGATTCTTTGAATTTAAATACACGTTCAAATTCTTTAGCATGTTTTCCCAACACACAAGTTGCTGAAGAATTTTTGCAGGCAGAAACACATTATAACCTTTTTCTAAACTTCTGATCGGATTGCCCTATGAAGATGAAGAAAATCACTCTATACTGATGGCACAAGCTACTGCAAGCAATCCAAAACCTCTGTTTTGGAATAAAACAGTTTCCTTTGAAACTAGTTAAAAACTATGGAAGTACTGAGCTTTCCATTTTAAATTATTTATTATTATTATTATTAAGTAATACTCAATATTAAAAAAAAAAACTTCTGTTCTCAGCTGTTTGAAGCATTTTGATTTTATACCTGTCAGTATTATCAACAACAAAATGGAAAATTACTGGGTCCCCAGTATTTTGCTGCAGTTGAAATAATGTACAAATTGTAATTGTACATTGTATCAAGAATTAAGTTTTTAAATAGAACTATATCTCCTGCATGGGGATGTGTCTCAGGTCTTCCGAGGTTTAGGTCTGGGTAGAAATGGTGTACAGTTGTAAAAGGTAAACAGGTGGTGTAGTGGTTAACATCCTTGCAATCAAAGCAGGAGTCCCGGGTTTGATTCCTGGTTTGTTGCCATTTTCACCTGACAGAAAGTTATCACACATCTTCTCCTCATGTAGGGTACATGGAAGAAATATATGCTTAACTATATTTTACTCTCACAATTGTAACAACATTTTTGTGGGAAGCATACAGACAGAAGTGTCACCCTCCTCTCCAGATAGCAAAAAAAAAAAATTTTTCTGGATTATTTTTATTCTATCTACATAATTAAAAAGCCAACATTTTTAAAAAAATTATAATATATATTTTTCCATGACCTTGGGTCTGTAAAGAGTATACTGTATCGCACCCATCACATAGAACCTCATATAATTAGTATAAATAGTGAAATATACAACTTAAACAAATGCGTACTAAAGGAAAAGAAGAATCACTTGAACTTTAATGATGAGTTATAAATATAAATAACCTAACAAAGAATTGTTACTTTTGTTCAGAAATTTAAATCTTATTACTTGTGTGTTTTACTATTTTAGTTTGTAAGTCTCTAGTTCCTATACTCTGGTAACATTCTCCACCATTACAGGAATCACCTTGTACACAAGACGAAGTTCCCCTCCCCATACTACATCGCCTCAGTGCCTCATACGAGCAGTAGCATAATTAATACCGCTCACCTCACTTGATACAATGCACCTCCGGCATCATTTTATATCGTTTATTTATTTGGATGTATGACTTGAAGGTTTTTCAAGGATGCCGATATCACAGGAGTTGAAAAGATTAGGAAGATAACTTACCATGCATTTTTATACACTTTTTCCATTAATAATGTGACGAATAATAGCTGTATTAGTGACGTACGTATGAGAAATAAATGTATTGGTATCGTTTTATGGATGTAACAGTACACCAGTAACAATCCGTCAAATCATAAATCTTTTCTGTCACATTACTCATTATGAGAAATGTGGATACATTGTTTCCATCCGTCCTAGTTTTACTTTCTTTCGTAATCCGGTAAACACTAATAAAAGAAACAACGCACGCCTCAACTATTTGTTTTTCAAGTTTATTTCCATACCTATTGTCTTGCCTCGTCTTTTTTCACGTTCAAAATAACTCTCCTGGATTGACTATGAACGACCTTCATTCCAACAGACCATCTGCTGATAAGATGCATCTTCTGCCACATTACTGTCTATACTGAGCAGCACGGAATAAACACTATAAATACCTGATAGAGGAAACAGGACAAAATTTTCACAAAAGTGCACTCACATGTAGCACCTGTCACTGTTGCAGAGCAAAGGGAATGGTTTACAAGGTTTGCAAGGGAATGCTTCACCAACAGCGGTGGTCTAGTGGGAGTGTCTTTGCTTCCGTGGTTCTGCTGAGCAGTAGTGCGTGGGTGCAAACACTGCTCAGCCGAATTAGATGAGGTTTTCAGCTGGGGTTTCCCCTCACCTACTCCAGACTAATGTCAGTTCGGTACCTTAAGTTCCCCGACAACCCCAATATGTCTCCTTCCCAATTCCCTTATTCAAGGCTAATGGTTAGGTGTAAGAGCAGGGCTCATGGCCTGAACCTCGTCAAAAGGCTTAAAATAAATAAATAAGGTGAGGGTTACTACTCACTCCACCACAGGTTTCATCACTGAACTCACTTCCTGTATTCTTGTTACACTACAATACTACACTAGATGAATAAATAAATACTACATATACGTATATATTATATATGAGACTATATATAAATATTTTAAGAAATGACTTTGCATCAGGAGACTATATAGCCTATATGACCCTGTGCATTAAAAGGGAAAAACTGATTAAATTAAACAAACCACAAGATTTCTTCCGAACACTTCATATCGATACTTAAAATATATTTTGCGATAAACGAAAGCAGAAAAAACTAATTCTCACAAGTTAGTAGGTGTATCGACCAAAGGCTGCTATCACAAGAGGACGCTTCACAGAAGCTAAATGAAATTCGTACCACCGGCGTTAGCTTGTATGTGTGATTTTAGGAAGTCTTACTACTCGAGTACTTTCCAGAAATGCCACATCACACAAGTTTCTTAGTAGCGTGCGTCTGCATGTGCGCCTTCAGAGAGCTGTTGTCGCGGAAGAACTTGTCGCAAGCGTCGCAAGAGAAGCGTTTCACGCCGGAATGAACGACGCCCATGTGCCTGTTGAGGCTGCTGGTGCTACAGAACGAGACGAGGCAGATGCCGCACGACGCCGGTTTCTCCCCCGTGTGCGTGCGCATGTGTTTCTTCAGGTGACTGGTTATCCGAAACGTCGCTCCGCAGNATAAGAGACAGGCGTTCGCTTGTGGACTCTCAAGTTGCTGCTGTCGCGAAACGCCGCTTGGCACTCGTCGCACGAGAAGGGCTTCTCCCCAGTGTGCGTTCTCATGTGCACCTTCAAGTTCCCGCTGAAGTAAAAGGACGCGTCGCAGGAGGAGCACAGAAACAGCTTCTCGCCGTGCGTCCGCAAGTGCAGATGGAGGCTGTTCTTCTTCGCGAACGTTTTATCGCAGAAAGTACACGAAAGCTTCTTCTTCTCGCTCGCGTGGGTCGGCTTGTGTCTCTCCGGTTTCGATTTTTCTCGAAACGGTAATTCATAAACTCTACACGAAGCGGGTTTCTTTCTTGCGCCACTAGGTGGCAGGTGTTGCGATAGTTTTAATTTGTTGGTTAACTTTGAAGAGCTTAAATGAGTTTCGTGCGAAGTAAAGTGAAGGTCAAATTTTATTTTAGAGCAGAAAGTGGCGTCACATTCCGGGCAATTGAAAGATTCCTGATCTCGCCTGGAAATTTTCTTCTCGTCCGTATGCTTAGCAGTGAGTTTAAATCGTGTCCTTGATGGTCCACACGTTGTATTGAAAACTGAAACAAAACGAGGTGGTTCCTTAATATTTTCAGAAAGTCATAAGAGTATAATGACCGAGAATACTTTAGAGAGACTGTCTCTCACATTCATATCCGTGGCTTATTTACCACATCTTTTAAATCCACGGGGGAGTACCCCATTACATCAAGCACCATAATTGATATCTAATATATTACATTCCATGGATTAAAATGAAAAAAAAACGGATTCTTTCTTTCTCGATCGGCAAAATAAAAATGGAGATAAAAAGTGAATTCCTTAGAAATCAGAATTGTAATCTCTCCTTATAGGGTAACACCAACTGTCTTTTTATCACGTCTAAGAAATATCTAAATGCATTATCATCAAATTATTTAATTGTCTCGTTATAACACAAATACTATCTGTGCTTTTTTACCAAAAAAAATCAAACGATTCCAGGAGTAGTTCCTCCGTAATAGTTATATTGTGCTTAAGACATACGAACCCCAGATACAAATAATTGCAGTAATTTCATAACATACAAATGACTGTATTATCACAAGCAAAACTATATACATACATACCGTATAATTTCCCCTTAACCCTCCATAAGTGTGGCATGAATCCCACTGTATCAACTATGCTTTTTATTTCTCTAACCGCTGCAGTTCATGAGTAGTACATTGTTGTACCTTCTTGAACTATAGTTCTTAATAGTTACATCACGTGAAAAATTCGACGAAAAAACAGAGAACAGGATCCTGAGAGCAGCAGCAGCAGAGACCCATTGCCATAAGAGCCTGAAGAATTGAGTATCTTGTTAGTAAACATAAATGATGTATACATATTTCTCCCGTGTACCCTACACGGAAGAAATATGTACTTAACGAACCTTAACACGTAGGTACGTGTGAAACCGGTAATAAAGTGCACACAGCATAGTGTGCCGCCTGGTTCACTTATCTCCTGTATGGGGATGTGTCTCAGGTCTGCCGGGGTTTAGGTCTGGGTGGAAACGGTGTACAGTTGTGGAAGGCGAACCGGTGGTGTAGCGGTTAACACCCTTGCGATAAAAGCAAAGGACCCGGGTTCGAGTCCCGGCTGGTCGCCATTTTCACTTGACCGAAAGTTATCCGTAAATGATGTAGTTGAGACAGGGGGTCATAGAGAATTAGTTTCCAGTCGCGCAAAAGTGTTGACACATTTGAACGATTTTTAAACAGTAATTATTACTGCAGTACATTAGTAGAAACAATTTAACAATGCATAATGTGCCCTACCCAGTTCGACAAAGTTGTAGTGGCGATAATGGTGCAATTATGGTTGAGGATGTTGATGTGAATGTTATGATACGCTCAGGGCATAAGAGTTGTCTTCGGATGTCCACGAGTCATGAATGGCATCATCATAATCTTAATTTTATGATCAAAATTGATTTATAAACATAATAAGGTTTTGCAAATTCTCCAACTTCAAGTAAACTATTATCCTCTGAAATGTTTGCTAAATCCAGGTTCCAGCAACCCAGGTTTGCTAAAACCAGGTCTCTGCGAATCTCACAACATAAACAGAAATATCAGCTACAATCAGCCAGTCTTCTCAACTTGCATAACTCTTACACATGGAGGCAATATCAAGAATATTTCTTATTCATCCAAATACATTAAAACATTATCAGTACCCTCGACCAGGGTTCCTCTCGGGGAGGACTCTCATGTATAATTCATACGGCCAATTTTCTATTAGAAGAGATTTTTCANTCTATTGCTAGATGGTTTATCATTCAAGGCTAAATATAAGTACTTAATTCAATTATTAGTAGTTCTTGCAGCATTAGCCCAAATGATTGTGTATGCACACAAGAAGTCCAATCAAAATTCGTATAAAAAATATATGAAGATACGTAATTAGAGAGTACCTAATCTGCTGTCTTGTTGAATAATGTCTCTGAGCATATTTTTTACTATTTCAAGTAACACGATTTAACTGCTGTTTGAACAGAAACTTAAGCTGCAATCTGTGAGCCATTCCAAATGTCATGTTTCCTCCCGAGACCAATATGTCATCAAATCAAATCAAAAATAAATTGAGGCTTGATATATTAACACGATGTTTTAATTTAAAACCCAAATTCAATATTCCTAGACCATTTTTCAGGCACTTAAGAGTTAGTGCTTTGGAATATTGTTATCAAGAAATTTGATGTTTTAGTCATATGATTTTGTCTAGAAAATTTAAGTAGCATGCTTCCA
The DNA here is from genome assembly GCA_002313205.1 of Laupala kohalensis. Taxonomy (NCBI): domain Eukaryota; kingdom Metazoa; phylum Arthropoda; class Insecta; order Orthoptera; family Trigonidiidae; genus Laupala; species Laupala kohalensis. The sequence goes on along the minus strand of NNCF01130088.1, from coordinate 114,841 downwards.
TTAAAATTGCAATAAAGGTAAATTTTTCAATACTTTTTCACGTTAGGACAATTTTGTACAGTTTTTTGTTCAAATGAAATTTTGCCCGCTTGGCCAAAGCCAATGTCTCAGGAATTAACGATGCATTCAAATTTTGGGTTCAATAGAGAGGAACAGTTCCAGTTAAATTCAGCACTTGTACTTAATTTTTCAAAAACTGCAGCTTCAGTGCCATCTTTCACAAGTAATTTTGTTCTTGTCTTGAAAAATTAAATGTTTCAGTACCTCAAAAAGGTGAATAAAGTTTTTGCATCTTTAAACACAATATAAATGTTTTGCATACTTTCCCCTGTCGCATAAAAATTTGAAAATAATCTCAAAAATAATGTATCACTGTACGGAACCACATATTAATTAACACTTAAACTTACAATTTACTATACTAATTTTTTTCTGAGGTTGGGATGCTTTTTGGAATGTACTACGCCCAAGACTATATTCTTTCGCTTCGACCCCCCCTAAAATATTGGTCTGTATCTGCTCCTGGATATAGATGAGACTGATAATGTTGTGGAAATATCAACAGCTAAGGTTTGTATTGTAGGAAAAAATAACAACTAACTCAGAATATACAGTTCAAAGAAACAAATTAACAACATAATAGGTCTTAAGTTAGCCACATACAATAAAAAAATACAAACAAATTTTTTTCAACCATCAATCTAAAGGATAGGAGTTCTATTGTATCTCCATACCATCAACTATTGCCTTTGTCACTTCGTACGAAACCTATCTTTAAACTAGCAAAACTACTTGCATTTGCTCATGATTTGGAATTAAATTCTTAAATCTTAAATTATATTCTAAATTGATGTGGAAATTCCCATATTTGTCTACTTTCATAACATTAAATTTTCACTTTTCTCAATTTCAAAACCTACAAAAAAACTAACAGTTTTCAATATTGTTCGCTTGTATGTACATAATTATAAATTATTTTAAAATCCAGGAAGAAGGAAAATACAATTTACACCAAAACATTAATAAACAAATCGTATAGCTCAGATTCCTTTGTTCCCACACGAATGTTGAGGAAGAAAGGCTCATTTCAATGAGCATACAAAAAAATATTTTTACCCTGAGCGATCCCTGGCCTCTATGCAACAACGAATGAAACCTGCGAGTGAGTGAAACACAACAATGGATTGTTATAAAAGATTTTTGAATGAAAACCACGAAAACGTGAAAACGATTCTCTGCCATAAATCCACAATAGAGTAAAATATCGAGAAATCTCAAATCCTGTTTTGTTTCTACATATTTCAATTAGCAATGTTAAGGTACAAAAATCAAGTTGATATCTCGACCAGTTTGTGAGGGAGCAAATGAGGGACAGGGGTGGTTTTTCGAAACCTCAAGTAGACAGTGCTCTTCCTACAGTTTTGAATCTCAAGTGTGCAAATTTTCACCATGCTTGGATTAAAACTGTAGATTTGTATTAAAGACATACACACACACCCACACACACCACCTGGGGCACACCTCCTTATATAGAGATTTTGTGCAATAATAGCTGAATTTTATACATCGGCATTTAAATTCCGCTATGAACATCTGGATTGAAATAAACAATTATTGAATGAAACAATGTTTCACAGACACTATTTGTCATCAATTAGAGAAACTTTACAATGTTTTGACCCCAACTGAGAGCCACCATCATGCAACTACCGACAAAATTTATTTAACGGTTTCTTTAATTGATAAGAAATAGAGTCTGAGAATATAAGGTTGTATCGCTCAATAATTATATTCAAGTTCTACAGGCATAATTAAAATATGAAACATATATTATAGAACAATATGAACCTAACAGTACTGCAAAAGAATGTGTAAACTGGTTAATGATTAGTATAATTAAACATTCAATGATTTTTTTAATTTGGTTAATAATTCTATTTTAATGTGTGAATAATCTATATTACTCTAATTGTTTTTATTTTTAAGATGTATTTTCTGAAGAACTGTATGTCTTTTTATGTATGAATAAATAAATAAATATATACATAATATTAAGACATTACAAGACTTGATAAAATAGAAAATTATAAAATATTAGAATAAATGGATTTCTTAATGATGAATTAAAAGAAAAACCAAGAAACTTCTAGGAAATTAAAGAAATTACTTTCCACCATCCAAAAAAGTTAAACAAATAACATCCTCTTTTCGCTTCTGAAGTATAACGTGGAGAAAACGACTGAAAAATTTTGGCGTTTAGAACATCTCACCTGAAATGTCTTTAGGAATTTCCTCTTTATTAGGAATACTGTTCTTGTTTGAATCAACTGCAGCTCCCTTTAGCGTTGGTTCACATATTTTTGTAATGCCTAATTTTTTATGTGAACCGTGCCGGTGATCTGAAAGAAAGAATTCGTCCCTTTCACTTTTGAAAAACTCGCTCTCTTGGTTCAAGAACAATTGTTCATGTTGAGCATCTTCATTATTTTCAACATTCAAATCCATCCGAAAAGGTTCCTCTTCTTTCAAAACAGACTCAGAAATATCACAGATTGATTCAAATTTTATTTTTAAATCTTCTGTTCGTTTTATGATACCAGCCTCAGAATAAACAGAACTGTTTGTTTTATCAAGAATTGTAATGTTGTGATTTCTCGGGAAGCCAAGAATGTGTTCACTGTCCATTAACGCATCAGCATCCGCAGTTGTCGTCAGTTCGTTACTTGTATACTTCATTTCAGAAACAATATCCGATCTCAAGTTGCTTTCCATTGCTTCCGAGATCGATGAAGTCTCCACAATTTTACAGTGCAATTCACCAACACCAATCTCTCTTTTAATTTCCACCTTCATTTGGGATTCAGAATGAGAATCCCTCTCCCCATTAACAGTCGTGTTGTCCCAGTCGTACGGACATTCCTCTTGAGGAGGTATCGACTGTGAATGAGAATTCCTGAACACACTTGGTTGATAGTCAAGCTCCTCACTTTTAACAGACACTGGTGACACAGCTACAAAAGTAATAGGTTTCATTGCAATTCCGAAATTCTCTTGTTCTCTCTCAACGTCTGTAATAATTTCACTGGAATTGGGAATGCAGACCTTTGATCGAACATCAATGACATTTTTTGACGGTGTTTTTAAACTGTGTACTGCTTTAGATTCCGAACTACCAACCGACTGTACGTCTATGTTCTCACAACTAGAATTCAAACTCTCACAACTTACAAAATCTATGTTACACATAATTCCATTTCTTTGTGAAGGTAAATCCCATTCCTCACATTTGACTAGATTCACGCCACTGTCGCCCTTGCTTCTCTCATCCTTCACAGAACATTTTTCTGAAAACTACAAATACACAAGAATAAGTTAGGAATACAATAATTGTTGAACACACTTAAAATTTGAGAAGGATAAGAGAATCGGCATGTCTTAACATAAATTCTTGAAAAAATAAATTAGCAAAATGACTTGAACTTTGTGCCTATCATTGAGCATTCAATTGTGCACTAAAAAAAAACAACAACAACAAAAACAAGATATATATCAAGAATAATCACTCAAAATACTTTTAACTTTAACATCAAAAATTTTAGGTGAGCGGGGAATACAAACTATAGAAAGCAGTTGGTAAATAATTATTTTTCTTATTTTTACATTCCAACTTCCTGTGTATAGGCTTTAAATAACCTCCTGCGGGAAACTATCTACAAATGCAATTACTAAATTATACTTGTAAGCGACTCTGTATCATAGCTGTAATGTACCTACTAAATATAAGCAAAAATTGTCAAAAGAAATGTACTAGAGATTTGGAAATAAAATAATTATTATAAAACTATTACTATTATAGGAATATTGAGAACAACATTCCCTTCACCAAGCAAACTTACATGTGAACAAGAAGATGTTAAAGTCATAATCTGCAATAATTTAGCGGTTTCTATCAACGAGGTGACATCAGTAATAGATACATCAACTTCCCCATAATACACGAAATCCAAAACAAGTTTCATGTCATTGAATTTCACTTCTTTAAAAGGAATAATCTTCATCTCATGATGATCCATAAACAGCTTCTGTTCACAAGAATTACAAAACATTAATCGAGTCCTCAGCAGATATTTTTCACATCAATATAAATAAATAAATTGTCAAAAAAGCAGTTGCNGGGGGGGGGGGCAATAAACTAAGTTACTCTCCGGAAAAAAGCAAGGGACCATCCCATCAATTCCGATCAAGGGCCCGGGGGCAGTGACGGATTAAATATTGATTTATATCTTTTGATCAACAGAGACAGACCAGCATAAACAACAAATGCACTCCTGCACTGAAACTGCAGCTCCTGACATGAGACTTCTAAAATTCCAAATTACGAGTCCAGTCACAGAACTTTCAAAATCAAGTATCTATATGATAAACATAAATACCAAGAAGCCAAATATAACTTCAAAAAGAAGTTTTGTGAAAACTTTGCAACAGAGCAAAGGAAAGAATTGCATCCTCATCTATTCCTCAGTTACAACTTGCGCTCAGGAGTACGATGTGGTACTCGAAGGTGACAATCGCGTTCAGGTGCAGTGTGCGGGCTTCATCCGCAACTAGAAGCTGTACCAAATTCAAATTCCTCTCCACAATCTAACGTCTATTCCATTTCTCGTGAGTCACAAACTCTTTGCGAAAATAAAATAATTATATTTCATCATAATGTCCAATCCCTTTCAAACAAATTGACAGACATTGAAATTCTGGTACACGAAAGTCGATTCGATTTGCTATGCCTCACAGAGCATTGGCTTTCAACTAACAACATCAACGATACTGCTATTTCTAATTATTATTTAGCAAGTTCTTACTGTCGGCAAAATTTTAAAGGCAAAAATCCCCACGGAGGTACGTGTATCTACGTTCGTAATGATATTTTATCTTCTCCACTGACAGGCTACGAGAACTTCTGCGTAGATAGTGTGTTCGAAATTTCTGCAGTTGAACTGACCGACACCGGTATTGTTGTTTTGTGTATTTATAGACCTCCTCAATCAGATCTTGACATATTTTTTCGGAACTTCGAAAATGTTTTAGAACATATCGCACATAAATCTACTAAATCTATCGTTATATGTGGTGATTTCAATATCGATTTCTTGAGTACATCCGACTCTGCACATTCACCAGTTAATCGATTCAAGAATCTTATCGACTCCTTCAACCTTATTACTACGATAAATGACCCCACTCGCCTCTCCGGCTCATCTCAAACATTGCTAGATCAAATTATAGTCAACAATGGAATCTCGTATCTCTCTGAAGTGTTTATCGCCGGATACAGTGATCACCTTGCTCAAGTATTGACTATTAATAATACACTAAAACCGCTTAAAATCCTTTACAAATTTACAAGAGAGTTTAATGACATAAATAAATCCATATTCGTAAATTATTTGCGTGAAGAAACATGGAAAGATGTTTACAATTGCCAAAACACCGACGACAAATTCAATGTATTTATCTCAACATTCCTAAAACATTACAACTCTAGTTTTCCCATAAAACGCAAGTTAATTAACACAAAAAAATACAATAGATGGATCACCCTAGGGATAAGAATTTCTTCAAAAAACAAACGCCGTTTATATTATCTTTCAAAACGCTATAACCAGCCACCCGAATTCCATAATTATTTTCGTAAATATAAGACTATTCTCCGAAAAGTAGTCTATGCAGCTAAAGTTATGGAAAACGACAGGCATATACTAAAATCGAACAACCGGATGAAAGCCATGTGGAATATTGTTAACAATTACACGTCAACTTCTGAAAATCGCGAAGAAAATGTTTCTTTACTAAACGATGGCAAGATCGTGTCAAATCCTCAGGACATCGCAAGTTTGTTTAATTCTCACTTCTCAGAAGTTGGTAAAATAACGAACTCAATATATCCAAATCAATGTCCTCCAATTATTACCACCCACATACCCAATTCTATGTTCACTTCCGAAACTAACGCCAGTGAAGTCATGGGAATCATCAGCTCCTTAAAAAACAAATTTTCACGAGGCATAGATGATATACCTGAGTTTATTGTTAAATCTTCGTCCCACGCTATATTAAATCCACTCGTAAATATTTTTAATAGTTCTTTATCGGAAGGGGTGTTTCCCAATATATTTAAGAGAGCTAAAGTGAAACCTTTACACAAGAAAGGAAACAAACTTAATATTGGAAATTACCGACCAATATCTCTACTACACACTTTCTCAAAAATCCTAGAAAAATTGTTCTATAAGCGTCTTCTAGATTATAACGTCTTATAACAATTTCAAAAACTATTTTCTTGCATGATGGTTGCCGTATGGCTCATATTAATTTAGTTTTATCTGTACTCAACTTTGGCACGATTGTGTACATTAATTCTGTAGCCCCGTCCTGGCTCGGGTTTTTCTCCGCTTTTCCTTCGGGTAGAGGCGGATTTCTTATACAGGTTCTCTAGGCTTTGTCTAGGGGCGTGTTTATTGTANGGGGGGGGGACAAAAAATGAAAGAAATGAAGGGGGAAAAAATGAGGCAAATTATCTTCATCTCCACCCTCAGAGTTCGAAAGGAATGTACCAGAATCTGAAAGTTACGTGCTGTGATCAAAAGAATTTCTAAAAAAAAAGAAAAAAAAGGCTGTTATAATAAGTATGTTGTTTTATACCACACTTTAGAGTTGAAAAAGAGTAAACAACAATGTTTATCGTTATGGTAAAAACATAAAATAGTATTTGTAACAATCTTTTATAAGGTGTTCAATAAAAATGTTTTACCAAAATGATGAACATTGTTTTTGACTCATTTTTCAATTCTGGGGTGTACATCATTGCATGGAAAATTATTTTTCTGAATATGATTGCTAACAATTACAATGTATTTTTTATTGCTTATGTTACAAGTAAAATTATGGCATTGTAAAAAAAGGATATTTTTGCCTACTGACTAGTCAAGCACAAAATTAAAAAAACACATGACATATAGAGAATATGGTGTACACCCCAGAATTGAAAAATGAGTCAAAACAATTTTCATCATTTTGGTAAAACATTTTTATTGAAAACCTTACAAAAGATTGTTACAAATACTATTTTATGTTTTTACCGTAACGATAAACATTGTTGTTTACTCTTTTTCAACTATAATGTGTGGTATAAAACAACATACTTATTATAACAGC